>BLKR01000648.1:70000-439454 GCA_011170035.1 Teleogryllus occipitalis | reverse complement strand
TATTACGCTATATGATTCAATAAAACACCGCTGAAGTCGAATACCTAAATGCCCAGAGGACCGCCCCGAGACGTACAGCTCGTTCTCTCGGTGGAAAACCCGCGAAGACGCAACGGATGAGGATTTACGATTAATTGAAATCGTTTCTCAAAAAGAGAATTTCGCGATCGCTCTGTCTGTTTATTACGCCTCTCCCTCGGACTCTGCCGTAGAGGGGGAGGGCAGACGTGATGAAGGCTATGGCAATGCAGAAGGCACAGCCAGGAATGTTGGTAGATACGGCAACAACGGTTACGGACGTCCTTGTCGGGGCGAAACCTGCACAGACATGCTCTGAAGTCAGCCGAGACGAGGGCGACGGGAGAGGGCGAAAGAAGACGGTAAAACGTGAACGGTGGCGGAAGAGGCAGCGGCCGCTTCGAGAGAGGTGGCGAGCAGATGGGGGCGAGGGGGGGGGGCGTGCGGTTGGGGGAGGGGGAGAAGGGAGGGGGAGGGGGAGGGGGGAGAAGGGAGGGGGAGAGGGGAGGGGGAGGGGGAGAGGGGAGGAATATTAGCTCCCGCGCGCGCTCCCTCCTCGCGCCGCCCAAACTCGGGCCGTTAATTATATTTCTAAATAACTTGGCCGAGGGACGCGGTGAGGGCCTGCTGGGCGCGACAGGCGCCGCCCAAACTTCGCGACGTCGCGTCGCGTCCCCGCGAGGCGCGCTGGCTGCGCGCCCGCAGCCCGGCACACGCGTTGACCTCCACGCGCAGAAACTGTCCATCGCCAGCGCAGCCCACACACCGCTCTCCACGCAAGGGATTCTACATAAAACTATGACGAAATGCTTGCGACTATATTGCCAACATTTTCATACACAAGATAACCGAATAATTCACGAAAATAGTAGAAAACATTACCTAACAAATAACTTGAAATACATAAACGTGTTTACGCCAATGCACTGCAGTTAAACAAATGCATAATATGTAAATATCTTTCATATATTTTATGATTTAAATGACATTGCTTGTTACGAAGTAGCAATAAATTACAACCCACCTGGAATGACGGTCATTAAATTGTAAATAATTAGAGCTTGGAATCCTATACGTTCATAATATATCTCGATGTAACACATTTCATTTTTCTCCTCGTACGCACAATTTACGTCAAACGCGCAACCGGACAAAATAAACAGAGAGCGTACACCGTTTTCGACCGATAGCGAAACAATAAATAATATATTTCAACTATTCGATTAGTGCGCTCATGTTTTCACTCTTACAGAGTATCATATATCACTAATACATACCGCCGTTTACATTTTCTTAAATCTTGATTTCATTTGACCTATTCTGAAAGTGACCAGCTAAGAACTTCAGGGGGGAGGGAACGTCTTGGTAACATTTGCAAGATATTCTCGGTTCAAAGAGCTGTAGGTAAATAACGGAGTTTCCGCGGAGAAATAACTTTGAAAATAGTACTCAACTCTTCTCGGCACGGAGCACTGCACCGTGAGAAAGCCGGATTTGAACTCCGACCCTCAAAACACGGATCAGACTCACTCGAGGGAACCTCGCGCTTTCAGAGAGCGGAACTTCCCGCACAAAATTTTTCATGTGCGGTGGCCCGGTTCCAACTTCGCGACTACGATCGAACACCCACGCAGGTGCAGGGAAAGAAGTGGAGCGGGGCGGAGGGGGGCGGGCGGAGGGGGGCGGGGCGGAGGGGGGCGGGGCTGGGAGGGCGGGGTGCCAGCCAACCACGAACCACTAAGCAGCAAGCGCTGCAAAGCGGAAAGGGTACGCCGGAGTATAATTTTCCAAACAGATAGAAACCGGATGAAAGAAGGCCGTGATGGATTTAGAGCTGGTGAAAGAGAGAGCTCACGGGGAGAGGAAACCACACCTGCGATGAAACCACATCCGTGATAAACACCTAGGGAACGGGGGCGCGGGGCGGGGCTGGATTGCACTGAGAAGGCGACGTGCGGGTGGGGGGTCGCGAGCAGGTTGGCGGAGTCGGGTCGAGGCGGAGGGGCGGGTAAGCGGCTTACCGAGGTTTAAGAAGCCCGCGGTCTGAGCGGGGCTAAAGAGCCCTTTCTGCAGGCCGGGGCCGCTAGATTCCTTTGATTACTTCAGGCTTCCCAACAACAGCGTAAGACGCCCGCTCAACGATTTCGAAATTTTTACGACCCTCCGGCACGAAGCGGAACGTGTAGCTTTACAAGCTGCGGGTCTGCTCGTTTGCGCACAAAATAATCACGTAAAAACACATTGGAAGTTCTATAAAATAAATTGTGTCGAAGGAAGGTGAAACAGACAGCTTTGTGGTTAATTGCACGGAAATAAAGATAAAATAAGGACTTGGAAATAAAGCATTAAAGCCGCTTTGTTCAGTGAGGAAATTTTTGTTACCCTTAAGTACTAAATGTACAAACCCCACGTTTTACACAGATATAAAAAACTGAACTGCAGTGATAAACTATAATGTACCAAAACCTTCAAATCGCGCACAACGTTTTAAACACGTCTTACGCGAAACGGCGTCTGTTCTCAACGACGACACCACACGTATTATATTTTGCAACAGAAAACGAGAAAAAATATCTTCCGTGATGCATTCGCGTTCCTTCTCCAACATTTCTTCCACAAGAATACGCTCGTTTCAATAGCAGAAAAATAACATAAATTCAAAAATAATTAAACGATAAGAACGCACAAGGTTGATGCCTATTTCAATAGTCGCCAACTACCAATATTTCACGTAGATGGGTTGGTCTATTTTAAAAGAGATCATGCCATACCGGTTTTTTTTCAAAGAGCAAATAAAATTCCACTCATAGACCAACAAATGCGCAGCGGGCGGGCGGGCGCGCTACACGTCGCTAACTCGAGAACAAAGCCCGTACAGATTACAATATCCCGCCACGAAGTGCGTTTCACAGCTCTTTGAAGCGACCTCCCGCCGCGGGCGGGTACCCTGCCCAAAGGAGTCAGCAGCCGGCAAAGCAGAGGGCCACTCGCCCAGGGCGAACTCGTCAACGCACGTCCGTGGAAATCGAGATTAGCTAATTATAGGACAGGCGGAATTTCGCCTGAAGAGGTGTTAGAAAGTGTGCTGCTTCTCACGAGTATGGACGTGAAAAATGGTGAACGATTTGTCACACAATGTTGATCGAGATGGACAAGATCAATAACTCTGAGAGGCGAGTTCCATGGGTACTCTAGATTAACTAAAATTCCAATTTGCGAGGAAACTGTAACCAGGGAAATTCTAGAGTTTAAATATTTATCGTACAATTGGTAATTAAAAATAATATATTAATTTAGAAAACGAAAGGAAGAGAGAAAAGATCAATTGAATAATGCCAAGGAATTAGCAAGAGAAGAAAACTAGTGACATTCAATGCAGAGCCAGGTTTTTCAACAAAATTGAGATTTCTTGAAAGTGTACATGACTCTAGTGAGGTGCAGTGTTTTGCGTCACGAATGCTCATATCTAATTAAAGGCCTGATGAAAGTCCTCTCAGATGCAATGCCAGAACGCATGTATTTTATAGGAAACATTCATTAGCATTTCTTCTTAATTTTTGGCACTTCAATTCATAGTCGAGTAGGTGGCAATGTCCGTGAATGTCCACCAGTTGCCCCATTAATGCAATTACTACTTGAATTCTTGATCATCAGTTGAGACCAGTTGCACCCAATTTATTCCATATATTGATTCAGCATATTAGCAATAGACCCATATCCATCGTCGTCGGAAGCCTATCTTTACAAAACGGAAGCACTTCGCTTGTGCCTACACAACATTTCCATCGGCCGCCAACAGATACCGCTGCAGGCGCGCAACAGTTTCGCCCTGGCCACGCGAGGCGGCTGGCAAATAACGCGAATGTCATACATTTAAACGACGCGCGCGGGCGAGGCCAAATGCGCACGCGGCAGGGGGAGGGCGGGTGGCAGGGCGGGCGAACTGCGTGGGAGGCGACGACCGAACAGAGGCTGCTCTCAGCAGCGCGCGACCACATGCGGGCGGAACGCACGCGTAGATACGTTGGATTAGTTCATTGAAACCCAATGAGGAAGAGCGGTTATCTTTGTGATGCCATGAAATATGCACGTCACATCAGGTCCACCTAATTTAATACTTTTAATTATATATATATATATATATATATATATATATATATATATATATATATATATATATATACTGCGGGCCCCACATAATATGCTAACATTCAATATTGATAATTTAGGCGAGATATTCGAATTGAAGATTAATAATTGAAAAAGAATCGACATCAAATAGTTTACTACATCCTTTATAATATATTCACTCTTGCTTCACCGAGAAAAGAAAGTATTTTCAATCAATCCTATTTTTCAGCTAGAATCGTGGGTTTAATCACGAAGAATGAAACTAACGGCTCGTGAACGGACTAAAAGTTCGGAAAACTGCTTGGGAGAGTGGAGAGTGAGAAGCGTTATCAGTAATTATTTTTGAAAGAAATGACAGCAAATAATATTATTTGATCTT
The DNA here is from genome assembly GCA_011170035.1 of Teleogryllus occipitalis. Taxonomy (NCBI): domain Eukaryota; kingdom Metazoa; phylum Arthropoda; class Insecta; order Orthoptera; family Gryllidae; genus Teleogryllus; species Teleogryllus occipitalis. The sequence goes on along the minus strand of BLKR01000648.1, from coordinate 434,926 downwards.
TTTTTTCTCTCGAGTTGTTGGTTAAAAGAGGCGTAAAAGAAATGGTTTCAAACAATGATAACAAAACGATTCTGATGACAAGAACGTTTTTCTAATGAGAATCTTTTCGGGGGAATACATAAATACATAGTTAATATGATATAAATTTGAATCAAGAAATCAATTTTTTCGGATAGCTAGTAGTAGAATTGATATATGAAATTAAAATATTAAGATCGGTAAAACATTGTTCTCGCATTTTCATTTCAAAAATTATTTTATCATATGATAAAAAAAACGAACAATAACATCAACCGTTTTCCAATAAGCGGCGTCCACTACAAAGAACAACGATCAAATCATCATTCGTTGAAAATTATTTTACGATTCTAATTTCAGATTCCCAGCAGCGCTGTATAGTCTGCGGATCATATAATCCATTATAAAGGTAATAAGGATTATATATATCGTGACCCATTGACCCAGCAAGCCGGATGCTAAGATCTTTGCGAGATATTAAAGTAGAGAGAAAATTTGTATATCTCAATATATATATATATATATATATATATATATATATATATATATATATATATATATATATTGGGCGCCGCTTACTGCGGGCCCCAGGTAATATGCTAACATTCACCGATTGATAACAATAGGCGAGATATTCGAATTGAAGATTAATAATTGAAAAAGAAATCGACATCAAATAGTTTACTACATCCTTTCATAATATATTCACTCTTGCCTTCACCGAGAAAAGAAAATATTTTGGCAATCATATTTCCTATTTTTCACCCTAGCCATCGCTGCAGTTTAACTACACGAACGAATGGAAACTAACGGTCTCGTGAACCACACTAAAAGTTAGGAAAACTGCTTGGGAGAGTGGAGAGGTGATCAAGCGTCGGCCAGTAATTTATTTTTAGAACAGCGCGTGGGAAATGACACCGTGTGCGCCAGTAGCGAATAATATTATTTGATCTTTTTTTCTCTCTCGAGCCTTGTTGGCTTAAAAGCTGTGCGTAAAAGAAATGGTTTCAAAACAATGATAACAAAACGCATTCTGATCACAAGAAACGTTTTTCTAATGTTGTAATACTTTTCCGGGCGGAATATCATAAATACATATTTCTTAATATGATATAAATTTTGAAATCAATGAAATCAATTTTTTCGGATAGCTAGTAGTAGAATTGATATATGATTTTAAGAATATTATCAATCGGTAAAACATTGTTCTCGCATTTTCATTTCAAAAATTATTTTATCATATGATAAAAATAAACGAATGATAACATCAACCGTGATTCCAATAAGCGGCGTCCACTACAAAGAACTAACGATCAAATCATCATTCGTTGAAAATTATTTTACGATACATCTAGTGATGTGCGAGACCTAAGTTCAGTTGTCAGATTAATGGACAATGTAGTAACAAATACAAGTACAAAGTTGAAGAGAGCTTTTGGTGGGGGACAGGCCACGGCGGAAGGCGCGACGGGGTGGGGTGGTGGGAGAGGAGCGCAGAGCATGCTGTGGCGTGGCGTGGCGCAGCGTGGCGGGGCCCGGGCGAAGCGGAGTGGAGCGGGGTGGGGCGTGGCGGGGTGGCGTGGCGGGAGGGGGCGTGGCGGGGGGGCGTGGCGGGGGGCGTGGCGGGGGTGGGCGTGGCGGGGGTGGGCGTGGCGGGAGGGGGCGTGGCGGGGGGGGGGGCGTGCGGCTGGACGCAGCTGTGCTCGGCTGCGCGCGAATCGCTGCAGGCGGACGGAAAGGACTGTCACGATTACTGACGGCCGGTCGCACCGGCAGCGCGCGCCCGCCCGCGGATCGACCCGTCCTCGTTTTGTTTTCGTTATGTAAACTCCATAGAGCGACGCATGTGGGCTGGAAACAGAATGCCAAAGAGACTTGTTTCAATGCGGCGCTAGCCCACTTTCTTTTACTACTACTTTTTTATCTTTCGAACACGCATTCAAAATTACACGAATGGAATAAACCAATGTTTCGAAAGTTTTTAAATATAATAGAAAAGTTTTCATGTACATGTCAGTGTTTTTTAAATGCATTTTTAAAATAAGAAACGAGTGGTGGAATCGAATGGCATAATGTTCCTCGTACTACTAAGTTTCCTTACCTCTTCAGTATGTACTATCTTTTCTGTATTGCCCAACCCTCTTCTCACCTACCATTTATTGCAGTTTAAAATACATAGTTTTATACTTTCTTATCATTTTTTCGGATAGCTAGTAGTAGAATTGACATATGATTTTAAGAATATTATCAAACGGTAAAATATGGTTCCCGCATTTTCATTTAAAAATTTAGAGCTGTTTATACGAAAATGTCATTTCAGTATTTCCAAAAATGCGCATTTTGAAGCTCATTTTCACCTAATTCTTCGAGTTTTCAAAAAAAAAAAAAAAAAAAACTTAATCAGAAATTATTTGTAGCAATTGTACTCGCAAAAGTGATAATGTACACGAAATGCTAGCAAAGTGAATTTGAACGATATAAGGGATAATTTCAAAAACTGTATTTAAAACATAAAGAATACATGAAAGTGACAATGTTATTCCGTACAATTAGGACTATCAATACCAAAAATGTAAAGAAAAATAATTGAAGCCGTTTTCGAGAAAATTACGCATCAGTGTTTCAAAAAAAGATCAATTTTTAACTCACTTTTACACTAAACTTTTGCGTTTTCGAGAAAGTTTGCAGTAATGATAATATGAAGTATATCTTTAAAATAAAATGTACAAAACCTCCACATTGTAAGTATTGATGTGAGAGATATTTAAAACTACACTTATCTAATTTTCAAAAAATCAAAAGAATACATCAAAATTGCGTTAAAGACACGTTATTTAGTGCATTTAGCATTATCCGTACAAAAAAAGCAAAAATTATGAAGTCGCTTTTCAGAAAATATTATTCCAGTATTTCTGAAAATGCAGAATTTCGAGATAATTTTCACAGAAAAGTTTTGAGTTTTCAAGAAACTTTATAACATTACCCATATTTCAGTGAAACATAATCGAAAATTACTCATATTTTCAAAAGAATGTACGGCCTACATGATATTAATTAAATAACTATTAACGGAGAACTAGTTTTATTCGAAGAAAAAATGTCTATCTTTAATAATGTAGTTTTGGAAAGACGCCGAAAAAATTTAATTTTTGTAATTTTCGATAACTCAGTGGTAACAGCGAAAATCGGACCTATGGCATCTTCATAACTATTTGCCTCCATTCTTATAAGATATTCAAAGAAACAAATTGCAGCTATTTTTGAGAAAATTTTGAAAATGTCCCAGAGGCTTCATGTGAATATCCCCAAAATTTAAATAATATTTTTCAACATCACAGGGGTTCGATTCGGGCCAGATAGACCGAGGAATATTCATTTTGTAAAATATACCAGGAATCGTTTAGGGGCTAGTGTTGCTCACACAGAAGGACGAACGGACGGACAGACAGACGGACACGTTTAAAAAAAAACTTTTCGGTATCAGGGGAGACCAAAACCTGTATTTTACTTAAATCTCGTTTTTCTGGAGCATTACGGAAATTTACATAACTACGAATACTACTCCACTTATACGTATGAAAAAATATTCGAGATTATCAAAGATCTATTCCAATAATGTTTTAACTAGTATGAATACCGATCAGAAACTATCAATATAAACTCACATTTTCCAAAACATACAAAGAATATAGAGTAGTTTAATGATATATTTAATTCAGCACAATATTTTACAAAATGTACTAATTAATCTTTTATATTAATAAAGTTTTCATTAAAACTAGGCACTGCAGGAAAACATTCATTGAAACTGGCATTTGTTATCACCCAGTAAAAGCACGCAAAGCAAAATCTGATCGGCAATATTTTGAGTAACATGTCCTTCAATACTGAGGATGTGATTTGTAATTGTCTATGCAATTTATTAAACATCGCGTCGCTGTAAACGTCGAGCAGTGGAGTAAAGCTGTGATGGCGAGCAAAGCAATAACGCCCGGTTTCGAAAAGTGCGCTAGGAATGGTCATTCATGAAATTTACAGTTATACGAGTAGGACATTCCGCGTTCAATCAGTTCCCCAACAATATACTATGCTTTGAACGTGTCTCCGTTTTTTATATTGTTATTACGATAAGAGCGTTATACGATACAGGAAGAGAACATATCGGCCGTGATTCGTACTTTTGTGGAATCAGAGTTCCTACGTTGATACTTTGGAAAAGTGGAAAGAAAATAAACAAATTCTCCTCTTTTTACATTACATTAAATTCCTTATCTTAATTATATACAAAAAACTATTAATAAACAGTTATTGAACAGTTATTTTGGCACATTAACCTCTACAACATTAATGAAAGTAAATATAATGAAAAAGAAATACCATAAATTTAGAGATTCAACAAGAACACACAAACCACGTAAAGATAATAGATTTTAAAATAAATACCCGTTGAGTTTACTAAGTGTGTTGAACTTCAAAGTTAAAACGCATGTAAAATATTTTTGTCAAATATTACACATAACTTGTACTGGACTTTCTCGTTTAAATTCCAGTACCTTTCAATGTAATGACATCAAGTGACTGCAGATACTTTTAATTCACCTATTTAACTCTCATTTTCAAATTTTAATGTCAGTAGTTAGAAGAAAATATGACACTAAAATGTCGACAAGGTATGCAATGCATGAAATCTATCATTTTCGACAAGTTAGTTCATGCATAATTAATATGACTAGTGCTTTTGTCAATTAATATCCCTTTAATCATACTTTTTAAAAGTATCTACCGTTTTTACTAACAGTAAATCTATTCTAATGTACGTCAATGAAGGATCGAAAGGACTTACCGATCGAGTCATCGTGCGGTTGCATATTTCTTCAGAAACACTCACCTGCAACATACAAAAAATCAAATCAGTGTTCGTTCAAAAATGAAGAAATAATAGCGCCTAAGACAGTTTCGAAGACGTTGCTGCGGGCACTAGCAAAATCAATTTTCACCAGGCTCTCCCGCCATGCTTGGAAAGGGCGCCGTACGCATACTTTATATGCTAACACTTTTTTGAAAGTCGCTGAATATTTAACAGGTAATACTGCACGACGAAAATCCGATCAGGTAGGCCAGTACATCCAATATACCGGCTGACAGGAAAAATGATATGGAATTTTCCGAAAAACTTCGATGGAATATGAAATTCAATTGACTAAAAGATCCAAAGTTAAACATGGAATGTTTTCACGTGTTTAATATTAATGCCGGTGCTTGTTACGTCTTAACATAACGTCTTACATAATTAAATATCGCTTACGGGCTTTTTAAGTGAATAACAACCTCTTATCGCAATAAAAGTTTTCTTTAATTCTAAAAGAGTTGACTTTTTATCGAAAAGATACTAGAAAAGTGGAGTAATTTGGTTGTGACAAACTCCTTTGAAGGGAAATTTCAAACAGCGCTCGAAGAGAGGCCAGAAGTTTAACAAGGCCTGAGAAAGACGGCGGCGAGGGCGAACGCAAGCGCCTGCAGCAGGCAAAGTAGGCAGACCCGCAATACGCCTGTGTATTACGGAACTCTCGCATGCGACAACCCTCGCTCCTGAATTCGTTGGGGTTTCAAATGCCCTAAGATTCAAGCACGGAATATTAGACATGATTTTTTTTTGTCCCAAAATGAAGTTTCAACACAAATTACTTATCTCTTCTATTAAAATACCCACCGTAGCGTCTAGAATCAGGTCTTTTAAGCGGAAAACTGTATTTCTTTTACAAGAATGTGAATATTGTTCAACGCAAAACATGAGCAAGAATGAGTTTGAGGACATTTGAATAAATATGATATATTTATAAAAAATAATATATTAAGATATTATTTTAGGCGATATGATATTCTTAAGTGTGACCTCTAAAAGCATGCCTGGGAAATGGTTGCGATAATATTGCAAGGATAATATTGCGATAATATTGCAAGCCCATAAATGTTAGGAGTATTCATTGCATATTGAGATGCCAATATATCCCCTTTACGGCTTCATTAAATATTATTCATAAGACATATTCACAAGTAATGACATTTAAATGACTTCAAATATTTTTTAGAGTAGCGTTTTCCCCAATTAGTTTTATGGAAAATGCGTGTTTCGTAGTAAGTGAATTGACGTTGTGTAAAAAATATAATTGATGCTTACAAAACGGTTGTAAACACTGTATAAATTACGATAAACAGAAAATTATGCTTTTACCTTTATTTTTGCCTACGCCATAGTTATAGCATTTTACATTTTCATCAAATCAAAAGCTCCGTAAAAAATTACGCTTCAGTTAGTATTATAATACAATTTTTCTAATGAAATAAAACAACTCAAAAGTGCATTAAGTTTCAAAAATATAAAAAACATGAATCTGGTTAGAACTTTCTTCTCAAATATACTAGCTAGTTTATTTGCCCAATTCCTTTTTCCAATAGGCAATTGTCTACGAAGACTTATGTAAAAAAGCATTTTCCGTAAAAACAATTGCATTATTGATTATACTAAAATATTTTTTCTGAAATACCCTGTTCATTCTTCGACAAAATTCTGATAAAACAGTTACCTATTTAAAAGAGGAAATAAGAAGCTTGTATTTTTATGATAATGTGCTCCGAAGCATTGCCCATTGCACGGCCTCCAACCAGCGCGGCGGTGGAGTAAGGTCTTGTGACGAGCAAGGAAACGCCTTGCGGGAGGGGGGCGGTGCATGGGAGGGGGGGAGTGAACGCGGCTGTTGTTGCTCAGGCTAACGACTTTCGTTCGTAGCGCAGCAGGGAAGGTACAAAGCGACGGCAATTCTCACGCATATGCTCCCGCAGAAGCACGGCGCACATCGATATAATATCGTTCACGTAGCTTGCTCCAATATTTCATCCCCCTTCCGCTATTCGATGCATTCCATTAATGAAGATGGAGAGAACTGCAATTGGGATTTCCCGGACAAAATACACACGTAGCTTATAAAAACATTGAATGTGTATTCATTACATTTAAGGCTGGCTAAAAACAAATAAAATGTATTTGTGTATTTTTGCGAGCAGGTTCTTCACCAAAATCACAAACAAATTAATATTAAAATGAAACAACAACAAATGTAACATAATTGGTCATAATGATACCAAATGTCGACTATATTCTCCTTCCATTGATATGATTTCTTATGCTTCATTTATTTATTTATTTATTTATAACTTCTATTCATCTTCGATAAGAATCAGAGAAATATATCTAAAGACGTGATAAAAGGCACAGAAAGCGAACCGAAAGTACCGGCACGAGAGATAAAAAAACAGCACTGCTAACAAAGGAACACTTTTTGAATATGAGCTACTGCCAATGGATGCCGATGGATCCCTGCTACATCAGAAAGTTTTCCATTCCTGATGAAGTGGAATTCTAAAGTAACGAATCCAAGGTTTTCAATTTTCTGTCGAGTACAAGCACATACTCTTTTGTACCTACATCCCCGAGATTTGAAGGGGAATTCTGTAACACCGTACTTAAAGGAGCAACTTTAATATCCATTACTGCATGACCATCCACTGGCACATTTAAGACATTGAGAAATCTTTTGGAGCAAATTATTCTTTACATTCACAAAAACACGGAAGCGAAATAAATTTAATGCCCATGTTCCATTACATAGTGAAACGTACAATAAAACTGATCATGAAAAATGGCAGGTTAAAACAATCGATTTCAAATTACAGTACCTGGCTCAGAAATCGTAAACAATTATTGAAAACTCAAAAGATGAGGGAAGATGTATCGTTCAGAACTCTCATATTTATAAAAGAAAATGCTAGTTAGAAATCCAGGAATTATAATTTAAATATTATTTATAGAAGTCCTTATTTTACGAGGATTTTAAAAAAGGGTAATAGAAAGGTAGTGTTCTACGTATAAGTGATATTCTAGTAATATATCCTTTCAGTTCTAACTAAAAACTTTGGGCCTTCCCCTAAGCGGGCCATATTGTATGGAAATACGATCATTCGAAACGAATATTCTGATAACAATTACAAATAATCCTTTTGATATTTATTCTACACATTTGTTTCCTGAGCACAAAATGAGCTTACAGTTTCCATGAGTGACCGTCATGGCAGACCTCCACCCAGGCCGCAAGCGCGTCTCCACCGCATGTTACGAGTCTATGCGAGAGCAGAGCGAGCCTGCAAGAAGTGCCGTCCGCAAGACGCGGCAGCCGGCGGCGGCGGCGGCCGGTAATATTATATTAATGTGTAATTTTCCGCGCTGCCGAGTGTCGGCGCGAGCGTCGGCGTGCCTCTGATGGAATTTTGTAATTAGCGCACGCCGTTACGCAAATGGAGGCGGTGAAAAGTCGCAGCGGCGCGGCGGCAGCGGCGCGGCGGCAACGTTCGGCACTGCAGCCGCCCCGCCACCAGCGCTCCCCGCGGCTCCCGGCGACAAAACTATTTCGCAGGAAATCGTTAACAAGTAACACCTTCCCCCCCCCAAAAAAAAGAATTACACAACCATATAAAGCGAAAAAACTTTATGGTCTCAATGAAAGAGGGCAGGTCGTCACCTTCGTGTAGTCTATCTGGCAAACACCAGCGCAATGTGTGTTGCCTATGAATCAGAAAAATGATTTCAAAAATTAATAATGCGTTTATTCGTTATACGATTTCCCACCACTTGTTCATTGGCACAATGTAACTATCTTCGCCCCTCCTATAAGCTCAAAAAGGTGTAATACTTCTTCTGGTCCATCCTGAATTAATGGGCTGTGCACTACTCGAGAAAAAGAAAAAAAAAAAGGGAGAATTTTTTTTAATGTCTGAACGACTTTCTGCGATACAACCTCAAAAATTAAAATTTCCATTTCAAATTCGCAGTACTACAAGTTCGGTCAGGTGGAATAGATAATATCCGTTCTGAGGAAAACAATTTTTTGTGGTTTCGGTACTAGTGTTGTTCACAGACAGATGAACGGATACACTGACGAGCAAACTTACGTACGGATGGACATACGGACGAACGGACCGACTATAATCAGATTAGGAATATGCGCATATCTCTTTCTACAGAATTACATATGATTTAATAACACAATAAAAACCGAGGAATGTTGACTTATAACGGGAAAATGAAAAGTTCAAAAAAATTGTGAAAGTTAATACATATATGCGTTGGTCGAGAGCTCTGTGAAATAACAATAATCGAAAAAGATTAATCATCACAATCGTGCAATAACCATCTGACGTTGCAAGTTTAACAGAATGTCACAGCTAAGTTACATCCCATATTCGCACTGAAAAGGGAAGTGGCAATAGTAGTTGTGAAATTTAGATGAAGAGAGACTAACCTTCAAAGTACAAAGTCCAAATTCAGCAATGAATCGTATAACTCATTATAAGCCTAATTTTTTAAAACAATAATACATTCACACCTATAATACCATATTTATTTCAGAAATAGTATAAACTGTTTACCAGTGATCTCTGTCCATTTTCAATTTTTCAGCGTGTATTTCCATTTGTTCTGCTTAACACAGCTGAGAAGAGGTACACTAAAATTTTGCCGTTAACTTAAAAAGAAATATTTTACTCAGGAAGATACTCACAACTTTTCAAATCGCACTGGTTTAAAAATTTTGTCGTAAACGTGGAACGTTAGGTCCGGCCGTAATTCTAGAGTGGAGCAGGTGAATGCTTTCCCAAAAACGTTTCATTGAGGGTTAACGCCTGTACGGTAGCCTGGCGCGCAAGGCGCTCTTGGAAATATCGTTGGAATCGGCCGTTACATTCACATTGTTCCTCACCGGCAGGTGGGAGGAGCAGCGTCCACGTTTAAGCGCTTCAGACGCGGTATTACGGCCCGCGCCGGAGATATGGGAGCTATTATGATGCCAGTTCGAAGCCCGATAGCCTGTGCTTTAAAACGCGCCCCGTGTGAGAAAGAGGTGGGGGCGGGGGTGGGGGGCGGCGACTGAGGCGGCCGCGCCGGCCGGCGGGTTGGGGGAATCAATAAGGAAAATTTTTAATGCCCTGCGCTCTCACACATGCGCGGGGAGTGGGGGAAACTCCCGGGGAATCCACAAACATTATTGGCTCGAAGCGCCTTTGGAACACAAAATGTTTAACCTTGCTATAAAGTGCAGTATTTCGTGCAGAGCGACGTTATAAAGCGCGGGGAGGGGGGGGGCGGTGAACGCGTCGTCGTGTGCGTTACCCGATAGAGCGCTCTCTCGTCGCGCGGTTTTTATCGAGTTTTTCTCTTGTTTTAAAAACAAAACGCGTTTTTTTTTCAGAGGCAGGGCCGTGGGGGCTCGTGGCGCGGCGCGGTGGTGGGCGCGCGCACTAAAGTTTCCCGAGCGTTGTCGGAGGTGTCAGGTGACCTCGAGTCTTGGCCACGCAGCAGCACGCGCGGGTTACGGAGGACGCCCCTCTGAGAGAGAGGAAACGTGAGCGCGCACTCCCAAAATGATAACACAGCACTCTTTAAAATGTGTCTTCCAAGCGACTACGTTAACTTTTTGATTAGTGTAGCCAAAGGCAAGTAGGACCAGCTAAACCAAGAGTACTAAGGATCCATTACACTCACGAAAGAAAACAATGTTAAACACAAATATGAAGTTCGAAAACATAGGGTAGCAGCAATATCTAACAGAAAAATGCATTCAATATTGATAATACTTGTCATGATCTACGGAGAAATAAAAGAGGGTAGAAAGACGAACTGATTCGTAATTACGTAAAGAAATTCATCAAACATAAAATGTTTGTTAGGAACGAATGATAAATGTGTCACTATTTCTATTTACTTTTGATTTCATATCCATAGCAAATGGAAAAAATTAAAGCGCCCGGTATGACCACATGGGAAGTAAAATGTTGCATACTATCTCAAGTAATAAGGCCCGCAAGGGCAAAGCGGATTCCGCAGCCTGCGTGCGCGGCTCAAAGCGTTGGAGCTCGCACAGGCGCCAGCCGCCCCGCCGCTCCCCGCCCTCGTGCGTTAATAATGCACGCCCTATCAAAGTTGCGGCCTGCGGCGGGGGCGGCCGGGAGGGTGAGCGAGCGAACGACGGGGGCCGGGTGGCGCCCGCGGAGCTCCATAAGCGAAGGCGCAAGGCATTCGAATGGGACGAAGCCAAGTTCACAAGAAGTACAGCTTATTCGGCAAAACACAACACACTGGACAAGTAAAATATTGTTGTGTATCTCAGCCTGATGAATTTTAGCTCCAATTGACATATTTTCTCCTGGAGTGATAACGTTCCACTCATATGTATGCAATTTCTAGCCCATTCTTACTTTGAATTTGAATATTCTAAACAAAGATACATTCATAAACAGGAAATACTACTATGTAAAAATTAAGAAACAACGGGAGAATATTTCTTTGAAAGTCTCCCTTGCACAGTAGAACGTGCCAGCGTTGTTCTTCTGATGGTTTTCAGTATTTTTATAGGTTTTTCTTTCTTAAACGATTGCGTAGTTCGTTCGCAATATAAAGAACTACACTCCTTTACTATTGAGTCACTTTAAATTCCTGAGATCTCAAATAATTCATTACTGTTTAAATGTACATAAACATTATCCCTTCAATAACATAGAGACCCTCAGTGAATGCAAAACATCGTTACAAAATCAATCCTTATCAGGAAAATAAATGTCAATGAAGCAACCGACCAATAAGTGAATGACGATTAAGAACGTACACGAAAGACTGTGAAATGCAATCAGGAGACCCAAAACCAAGGCGCAAATCAATGTCTTTGTTCCAGTCACCCCGCTGCTGGCTCCACATAAAGTAGCCTAATTACCGGAGCGACGGTATCGGCGAGGACACGCCGCCCGCATCTGTTCGGGAGCGCAGCCGATAGCAGCTGTCGCAGCTGAATACGCCGCCGCCGATGCTATCGCCCGCGCCGGGACGGAAGCCGAGCGCGGAGAGAGCGTATTGTCGCAGTCGTCGGGGACGGGGGCGGCGTCGGGGCGAAGACGGGGGCGAAGGCAGGGGTGAAGGCAGGGGGCGGGGCGGGGGTGAAGACAGGGGGCGGAGGCGGGGGCGGAGGCGGGTCGGATGCGGGGGCGGATGCGGGGGCGGAGACGGGGGCGGAGGCGGGGGCGGAGGCGGGGGCGGAGGCGGAGGCGGGGCGGAGGCGGGGGCGGAGGCAAGGCGGAGGCGGGGCGGAGGCGGGGCGGAGGCGGGCGCGGGGGCGGCTGCGGGGCGACGGCGGGGCGGCGGGGCGGGGGCAGAGGCGGGGGCGGGGCGGGGGCGGGGTAAGGGGGGCGGGGCGAGGGCCGTCTTGCGCGGGCGATCCGTCAGGCGGAGCCGACAGCGTCCGATAAGCCTCTGGGCGACGGGCGCTTCCCCCGGCAGCCGCTCGAGAGCGCCGGCCAACGCGACGCCCTGCCCGGGAACGAGGCTGCGGGAGGGCCGGGGCGCGCATATTCACCAGCGCCGATACGGCCGGACGGCGCTCGCCCTCGCTATCAGCTGTCGCGAGCGCCCCGCCTCGCCCCGCCCCGCCCCGCGTCTTCCCGGCGCTGCGCCCGCCGGCCAATCTACGAGAGCGCGGAGCGCACCACGACGACGAGGCGCGGTGGCCGCCCTCTGTCGACAGCGCGTTTTATCGATGCGCAGAAAGACAACACGCAAAGAGGAGAAGAAACAAAATCCATCGTATGCAACTATCTCTCTCTCCATCCGCGTGTCACAAAGGGAATAACAGAGGGCGAACACAGAACCAGAATCTGAACATGAAATCCAATATGTAACATGATTTGCTTTTGTTTGATAAATGGCGAAAGCCAGCAAGCGCCGCCGTCGAGCAGAGATCCGAAATGAATTCTCCTCGTTATGCTCCATCACTACCACGTGACGTGTCTAGAATGGATCTGCACGCATACCGTCGCCGCCTTCGCAACGTGCATCCGGAAAGATAATAATTAGTGAAACAGGACGAGGCAGAAACCGGTGTTGTCAGCTTGGATTACCGTTCTTATCATTTCGACATACTTGCAGCGGAATCAGCCTCGCCTCCCGGCAGCTCGACTCTCTCTGCTGCCGTTTTAAATGGACCCTTGTCATGTATCCGGTGGGAAAGCTCGTGTTGTAGGCCGAATCGATACGGCAGTCATAATAATTAGCAGGTCGTACTAAACTCACCCACAGCCCTTGCGCTCTGCAGATTCAGGACCGCTCATAACTGCACGAGACTCGGAATATGAATTGTATTTTTGCAAATTTTCTATGGCATCAGTACAGTTAAGTACATTCGAAAATTTGCTACACTTAGGAGGTATTCAAAACATATTACGTAGAAACAGCGAGTCACACATTTTCTCATTTTTCAAGTATTCATCTACAAAGTAGTGATCATAGATGTAAATTAAATACGACGTTTCTGTTTTTTGCTTTGTTTTTTTACAGCATTAGCGATCTCCCTTTTATCGCGTGATATTTCGAGGTAATATTTCTATAAATAAATAAAATAAAATTATTGACTCATGAAATTCCTCCTAATTTAACATATTTGTCTAAGTTATTTACCTATTTTTGGTCGGCAGAAATGAATTTCATTTTAATCCATCAACCAAAAGGAGATACACAGTAGTTAACTTCGAATTGATTTGACGTCACAAACAATAAAAGATATATGCATATTTTTGGCATTTTAGGTCATTTAATACGCTACTTTTGCCAGCTAGCGGGGTTCCCAGGCTCGGGTCGTTTCTTTTGTTTATAATCCCCGCCTCGGTATAAGGGGACCTTCAGCGAGCATGACGTATTCCCATCACCATACCTATCTTACATGGCCCGTCTAAGTTTTTATTTCGTCACACAACTTTATATACTGAGACGATTTGTATTAGAAAACTACAGCATAATTTCTGCTCCGGGCCGGGAATCGAATCCAAGACTGCCTTATAGGACGATAACACGCTGTCCATGAGCCACCTGAGGGGAAATGAAATATGAAAATGCATTTTTAAACTAAGTTCTCGGCAGACTCCTGAGAACAATAAGAAAGTTCTATTCTTCACGTGTGCATTATTCACATTGGTGAATGCAATAGACAATTAATTGAGAATTGCCATTTGTACTAATTTTCATCCATCAAAGAATTGCGCGGATCTCGTGTTCATAATTTTTTTATTTTCTTCACTGTTCCCATATTGACTTTTTCAATGAATTTTAAATCTCATTGGCTCCGTTACAATTTCGCGTTTGTACGCTGAACATGCGAAAACGCGATACGTATAAAAAAACACAAAGAATTATTATAAGAGTATGCCGTAGAATTCATATCGTATTGTAATGATGCAGTTTAAAGAAATAGTAGTACGCCACGTCCACTGACAGTAGGTGTAAAATGGAAGACACTGAATTTAGACGCAGAGTGTCAAGCTTGTGAAAAGAGGCCTAAAGCGAGCCTTACGTAGCACTCTCCTCAAGATGCAGGTGCGCTGGTGCATGGGCGGGGCGAGGGAATTGAAACAAACGGCCTCGCTAAGCAGGGGATGCGCGCCTCCCCTCGGCTTCCCCCCTCCCTCGCCCCCTCCCCTACCAGGGTGCGGCGCCGCCGCAACCGGCGCCATAATTTCATTACCCTATTTTAGAGTTATTCTTCTGCGGTTATGAATGCGCGCACGCGCCTGTGTTTGGGATTCCCGGCGCGGGGAGAGGCGTGCAGGGGCGTGGCGGAGCTGTGAACGCGAGAGAGAGAGGGAGAGAGGGAAACGCGGCCATTGGTCACGTTTTTATTACGCTCCAACTGCCGCGGAGATGGTGCTAATTATTTAAGTATTGGCCTTTGCAAATGTTAAGTGAGTGGTTTGTACGCGTTCAAACGAACAAACAAAGGCCAACACGCGCCGAAAGGAAACCGCGCGAACGTGACATTCCCGGGCGGGAGGGGGGGGGGGGAAGGCGACGCAGTGGGCATGCGTGCTTGCGCGATGCGACACACGAGCTGTACGTGTGCCGCGTCGGGCCCGGCCAACTCGGTGCAGGCAACTGGCGAATACATGTGGAATGATCTTAGCGCGCACATTTCCCGAGTCATCACACCAAGTAGGAGCTTCAATGAATTAAAATGATACCCAAGAAATTTCCCATCACCCGAAACAATTTACTAATCGTCAATACTCTTGTTCTTCCTAAGTATTCACATATTGAAAATTAGTGTGAATCAATCAAGTACGACAAACAAAGGCAGATTTTATTTTTTTTACTTTCAATGAATTGTATAAGGAAGAACTCAATTTATAATTATCATCAAAATAAACTTTCAAACGACTTGAAATCAATATTAATGCTACAGCAGAGCGTGCGGAAGGAACTAATAAGTCGTTACCAACAGACATTTCGGATTGCTGGACACCCACATGACAGTTTATTTTACAAAATTTCAAAAAGTTGTCGGTCCACTGATCATACGTTCCCGAATACAAAACTACTGGCGCTTCAGCATCAATCCATCCACATCGCATCACAATCACCAAATACTTTCTAGTATTACTTGTAGCGGTTTCGTAATATTTCAATATTGCAACTTGAATAATACTAATAGTATTACCGACGATTAATGTTTTTCGTAGCATTCTGTATGAGACAAAGATTCAGGGGGAAAAGAGGGCCGATTTTACTGTGAGACGAAGCACGTACTAAATTTGCCAACTGGCGACAAAATACCTATACAAATACATATATATGCACAGACAAGTGAATACAACCGATATGAAGTAACTTTCAATTTTTACCGAAACATCAACTTTCAGGTCCGTTCTCTTTCTCTCCGCACTTTCAAACAAACAGTCGCCTGCTTTAATGCGGATCTAAGAGAATTTGTATTGATTGAACAATGTTTCAGGGTACATCAACTACTACGGTCGTTGGTCCGTTAATTTAGTGATTTTTATTTTATCATACACGACTGTATGTACGTACTATATGAAAAGTTATGTAATGCTGCAGAAAATCGATTTCCAAATATTTACAGAAATTCACTTTGAGATCCCTGTTACCGAAAAAGTGTTTCTTTTTCAGTTCAAAACGTTCGTGTCTGTCTGCTCCTCTGTCTGTAGAGAACACTAGCGTCTGAACGAAGAATTACGCCGTAGGATTTTTCCCGAAATGAATATTGCCGGTTGATATGTCCAGACTCCAACCCTGCGATTTTGAAAAGAATTCTTTTTTTTGGGGGGTAGGGAGAATGCATTAGACGAAGCCCCTACGACATTTTCAAGATTTTTTCAAAAACGACTCGAATTTTTCATAAATTTCTTGTAAGAATAGAGTGAAATACACTTATAACAATGACAAATGTCTGATTTTCACGACTATTACTACAATTAATGTCAGGTACATTGTTTTGAAAATAATTGTTTTTGCGCAATTTTAAGTGAATTTTGGGCAATATTAAAAAAATTAAAAACAAGACTTTCTTAAAAAAGGCTCAATACTTTTTCTTCAAACTTTTTGATACAGATAGCATTAAATGCACTGTGCAACACGTCGTAAACATGGCGCTGTAAGTATGAGGCCATTTTTCTGAATTTTGTTGTTTTAGTCCAAATGTTACACAAATGTAGTTTTTGTATATTCGTGAATATTTTACGTCTTTCATATTTACTTTACTGGCGATATATGTACACTACTACGCTTGTGAGTACAAGTGCTTCCAATGATTTCCAATGAAGTTTGCGAACAGATGCAGAAGCGAGTACGTGTTTTGAGCGATGTTGCTTTGGCAGAAAAAGATTTTAAGGATTTACGTGAAGCCACGCGCTTCTGAGTGTTTCAGAAGGGACGTGAACCGCTTGTTTCACTGTAAGCAGGCAGAGAAAGCTTCAAACAATTCTCTTTCAAAAGGCGACTCTTCCTAAGGCACGATTCACTGTTCGTAAATATTTTAGCATCCTTGTCTTTGAAGCAGAACATTCACATCCATGAAAGAAAGAAAATAAGCACTCAAATATCGCTTTTATCGACTCTACTTCATACTTAGGAAATTCCTGTGAGCGATTCGTTAGCAACCATGATCAGTGGACACTATTGTTAAGTTCTGCGCGAACAAAAAAATTGTTTTGGACACCATAAATACGTCATTGAACTTCATATTTTATCCTTGTAAAATATTCTAGAACACATTCATTGCCATAATAATTTAATGCCTTCATGTATGCATCCCAAGCTCTTCTCATGAGGGTTTTAAGTGTGAGGACAAAGGAGGATACAAATCTTCCCAATAAAATGGTAATTAGTATTTATTTATTTTGATTTAAAGTATGGTCTCTCCATTGCATCAAAACAGCGAAAAAGGGACAATATGGAACGAGTGAAGAAACTGTAGGGGTTAAAGACACCCTTGCCATTTAAGTCCGTTGAATCCACCCCCGATCCTAAAACATGCGTAACTCCCTCCAGCTTCCCTTTTAACTGTGTATACATAACTTTAATAACCCTATACCAGACTGGTGGAAATATACAACTAGCGAGCGTTTTTCAGACTTGCTACTACGATATGTTGCATTGTTTTGGCCGAAAGTCTAGTGAAAATTAAACGTTCTACCTGCGTTCCCTTATCACCAATTGTCTCCTTATAAATGTATCTCGGTCACACTCGTACATGATTAATTTTTATTCTGATTACCACTTACTTCACCCAGAAAAACTTCAAAGCATTAATTTAGATAACTACGGGGTAGGTACTGTGAATTTCTTTATTAAACGCTTATGCTCCATTTCGAAAGATTCCCTTTCAATTTTAATTATTTGTCAAAATTGGTTTATAGATTCATATATTCGGGAAGAATTATCCGTGAATAATCATAATTAAAACCAATTTAGGCAAGCACACAAGATTCATGGCCATTAGAACTTGGCGAAACCAGCTTGCTCCCTTCGTTTCGGTTGCAAACCTTGAGTGCACGCGACGCACGAGGAACGAGCGAAAGTCCGGGCAAAGCGCCGGACTGGCATTAGGCCCTGCACCAAGTCCGCGTAACCGCAGGGTCGGGGCGCCAACTGGCCAGCGGGCGCGGGGACCCAGCGGGTCGCAATTAGAGAGCGGCGATAACAGCCCCAGCACCTGCTCCGGCGGCGTCCGCAGACGGAACTGCCATCGACGCCTTGGAACTTGGGTTGGACTCGAAGAAAGTGCTGGCGCTAAGAACGCAATGGATGAACGAGCGATTCACGGTGTGGATGGACTACGGAAGCATAATATTTACCAACGAAAGAGGTAAATCCGGCTTAAGTGGCTCAGGGCATCATTGTTGTGCCTCTGACTGAGACGTCCTAGGGTTCCACTCCTGGCGGTGGCAGGATTTTCGACACCAGCTACATAGATCGAATTCAGCTGCTGTCCGGAGAAAAATTCTAGCGACTGGCTACTCTAGTTTTCCGTTATTTCTCTGATCAACACAGGGAGAATGCTGGAGCCTAACAAACTGGCTAAGGACCGCACGTAATCTTTCCTTACTCTTCCTGGTCCTATCCTCATCCCCTACATACACATTTCCATACACTACACTTCCGCACATGTCAGGATACTACTTGGGGGCTTAGAGCTTGTCCCGGCTGAAGTGGCGCCCCGCTGGTGGGTGATACCTCGACGAGGGAAAAACCCTGCAAGCCGACGTCTTGCCGTCCAGCAGGGGGAACATCCTCGCCACCTCCCGCGATAAATACATGCCCAACACATACAGGACTAATGACCTTAGCAGGTGATGTGTCCATATTTACTAATTAATCAACAAATCAACGAAAGAGGCAAGAGAAAACTGAGAGGAAAAAGGAAGTAATTGCAGGTAAGTGAAGTTGCAGATAAGGTAGCCGCATCCCAAGTGAAGGCCGAGCGAAGCCTCAAGCGGGGTTGCAATAAGGATGCGAGGCGTGCAACCGTGAGGCAGAGAGTGGAGCGGGGCGGGGCGGGGCGGGGCGGGGCGGGGCGGGGCGTCGCGGTGGGGACCCCGAGGAGCTCCACTTCGCCGCTGGCGGGAGCGCCGCCCGCCGTGATAACAGAGCGAGGGCGCTCGCGAGGGGGCTTAACACAGGAGCGCGCGCGGCGCAACTTAGGAGGCCGATGGGACCGACGACGGGAGATTAGGAGGCCCTGGAAGCGAGCCAAAAATGGCTCCCCTCAGCCCTCCACGCCGCTCCACAGGCGGAATCTGAGAAGGGCGAGTCATTCTCGACGTCCAGCAATACTCCGCGAGAATGGAATGAGCGGACAACATAAACTCCAATAAATGAATGCTTCAATTCACGACACGCTCGTACATAGAATTCAACAAATCTCGTACGAAAACACGCCGAAGCGCTGTTTCCCTTCTTCAAGTAATATCACATCGGCCATCCTCTAAGAAGATGGATAACCTTTCATTACATAAATCACAGAGTGAAATTTCTCAAAATTTCTCCAATTATGACAAGCTCCATTTGAATAGCAATTATATTTCAAACATGTCCATTGCTTTTCAATGTAATATCTAAAAAATATGTTTAATATTATTTTTTCTTGATATTTTTTCATATTCCCTACTGCGTATTTTGTTTTGTTAACTATTTTCTTCACATTCTATTCATTAAACGCCAAATGGAAGCATTTTACCTTCAAAAATCGTTCTAAGAAAAATGATTAAGAATATATGGATCTCCTTTCCATAAACTCTTCTAACTCTAAGCTCATTCCCAATACTAAGTGAGATAATAGTATTTATAAAACACGTCACGAATATCCATAAATATCGAAACAAACGTTTCATAAGATATTTCAATAATGTACTAAATCGTCTGTAATCAATATGTAGTCAACAGCATCATCCTTGAATTACGAAAAAATATTTAACACAAAAAAAAACAACTTTTGGTTGTGTTTCAAGGATTAAATATTAACACGAAATAACATCAGCAATATTTGGACGACACGCTATTCGTAAAAATCACAAATTGTTCTCGTGATTTTGGTCATTTGGTTTCGAGTATCCAATATTCATATAAAAAAGCTTATAAGAGTTTGGACTGGAAGCTTTCTAATTACAATCTCTACAACTAGGTTATGAGTTTCATGTGATATCAAGTGAATTACATAAGTCGATCTATCCGAATCGAAAAAGATGTACAGTACATTACAGGGCACATAATATTAAATTTCATGAGGTTATTCAAGCACCAACACATATGCAGAAGCACAACCTAAAACTAATTCGTTCTCCACTTGCGCAAAATTTCTATTGTGAAATACAATACGAATACTGTCCAATAGCGAGAAAACAAGCAGAAGCTCAACTCGCTCCGAAATGTGAAACGGGAGCAAAAAAAGTTACAGCGGAATCTCCTTCGCTGCTTCTGAGCACGTCCGCGCGGGATGCGACTCACGTTCGCGAAAAATATCGGAGCGCTCCAGAAACGCAGCACAATTAACCTACGGTTTTGACTGAGCGAAGTGCGATGGCGCAAAGCAAATGGCGGCGCAAAGCCAAATGCAAATGGTGGGAACGCGAGCACGCGCGCGCTCAACGGAAGCACGACCAGCGGCGGCGGCGAGGGCGGCGGCGAGGGCGGTGGCGAGGGCGGCGGGAGGGCGGCGGCGAGGGCGGCGGCGAGCGGGCGAGGGCGGCAACGTGGGCGGCAGCGACAGCGGACGCGAGGGCGGCGGCGAGGGCGGCGGGAGGGCGGCGGCAGGGGCAGCGGGAGGAGCGGCGGGAGGAGGGGCGGCGGCAGGGCGCCGGCGAGGAGCGGTGAGGGCGGCGGCGAGGGCAGCGGAGAGGAGCGGCAGCGAGGGCAGCAGCTTGATGGCGGCAGCGTGGGCGGCGGCGACAGCGCGAGCAGGGCAACAACGAGGAGCGGCGGCAGGGAGCGGCAAACGACAGCGGCGGCGGGGGCGGCGGCGAGGCGCGGCTGCGAGGGCTGCGAGGGCGGCGGCGAGGGCGGCGGCGAGGGCGGCGGCGAGGGCGGCGGCGAGGGAGGCGGCGAGGGCGGCGGCGAGGGCGGCGGCGAGGGCGGCGGCGAGGGCGGCGGTTAGGGCGGCTGCGAGGGCGGCGGCGAGGGCGGCGGCGAGGGCGGCGGAGAGGACGGAACGCACACTAAGACTACGCACGTTACAAAGGAAGCCCACTCGAGATGGAAAGCGACTAGAGATGGTGGGAAGGGATACGAGGTGTGACTTCAGTTGGAATTGCAGTCGGGTCGTCGCGGGAGGAGAAAACGGAATTGTGAGAGAAGACGAGAAACGCTAAACAGATGTGAGAAACGCTAAAGACGAAAAAATGATTGATTGGCTGACTGATTAGCGAGTCCGAGTGCTCCTACTGCTAAAGGCATTAGTTCCATAAATGTGGTGTATGCTTTTTATCGCGGGAGGTTGCGGTGGTCGATGGCGAGCTCCAGCGCCGACCTACAGGCCGGCTGACGGAGTTTTCCACAATCAGGAACCTGCCACCTGCAGGGCACTGCCCCAGCGGGGACAACTTCTAAGCTCCCGACGGCTCCGCATGTAAGAGTAAGTGTGTAAGTAAATGGTGAAGATAGGACAGGGAAGAAGAAGGAAAGATGTCGCGCGATCTGTGACTCGTTTGTCTGGAGACTACTTCGAAATTCGCCGGGTGTTGATCAAAGAAACCATGGAAAACTACCAATCAGAGCAGCCGGTTGCTAGAATCTTCCTCCAGACAGCTACTGCCCTCGACCAGCTATGAAATTAGTGTTGAAAATTCTGCCATCGCCGGGACCTGAACCCGAGGGCCTCAGCGTCATCAGCTGACGTCCTGAGCACCTAAGCCAGTGAAGCATCTCGCGACGGGAAACAACGAAGGATGATGGAAAGGGATACGAGTTGCTGATTCAGTTGGAATCGCTGTCAGTCGCCGCAGGAAAAGAAACGGAATCGTGAGGGGATGATCAGTAGAGAAAAAAGCTAAAGAGGAAAAAAAAGGTGGCAGATTAAATGAAAGAGATAAATTGAGACGATCTTCAGGTCCAGAGGAAAATGATAATGAGGCAGTGCAGATGGCGTCAGGATAATAAACACGGAATGATGAAATGACAATAACAAATCATGATAAAATAACAAAGAAGAAGAGAAACAAAACAGAAGGGGTAGATAAACGCAGAATGGAATGCGAAGCTTCTCCGAAGCCCGAGAGGAACAGGGAGGCCCTCGTCTCGATTTCGAGCTGCAGCCGCGGGGCGTCAGACAGAGCCAGGAGGCGCGCCGAAGGCGGAGGCGGGGAAGCTGCCAGGCGAGAAATTGACCCACAACAGGCGGGCGCTTGATAAACAGCGCCTCAGTCAATGAGAGCGAATGTCAGCCCCAGGACTCTTCGGGGCGGGCGGCCTACCTTGCGCGCGGCGCTGCAACGGAAAGCAGGCGTTCCACAAGCACTCTACCGGTGCCTCAAAACTTGCTTCGGAATTTACTACTAACGAGTAGTATTAAGAATAAGAGCGATGTTTAAATTGTTTTCCGCGTGCACACACATTTCACTTCACTTTAATTAACTAGTGTAACAAAGTTCTTGAAATAGGATTTTATAGCATAATGAAAATACCTGATAAACGAAATAGAAACGAATTCGCAAAAAAATCTCCAGCAATAATTAGTAACAAAATGACAAAAGTAACACACTCTTAAATATCGCAAAAACATCCTTCATAATAAATGTTAAAACACATTAGGACACAGAAATTGGAACAAATTTAATTATATCTGTTTCAAAGGGGTTTCCATGTAGAAGATGAAAAAGGGAAAGATCAACTCGAGATTTGCTTTGTCATCCCACTTACAACACTAACATTGATTTTAACGAAAATACCAAATACGAAGACTTGGCACAAGGAATCAGAAAAGCTATCACGAGACGTATTAAAATGTACCAGTCCAGCTTCCAATACTCTTAAACATTGCGCACTATATAACTAGAGAGACAATATTTGTGTTAGATATTTACCATATAAATAATCATTATTTCATTATTTTTCAATTCACTTATTAAATGATGCTAAATTCTACAAAAGAAATGTATACTTCATTGCATTGTACAAACAATTTCTGTAATTTGATAATGATTACTAGGAAATGGAATTTATAGTGATAAAAAATGCAAAATAGGTACATATATGTGTTTATTTTTTTCAATATATGTAAGAAAAAATATAAAATACGGAAAATAAAAATTAATTATAGTATTTAAAATGGGTATATGTAAGCATTTTCCAAGTAAATACCGTCGTCGATCAGATCTTAACATGGACTCAGAGCGCCTGAAAGGAAGTTCTACCATTACGAACTTAATTGTTGTTGTTTCCACTACACATAAGAGTTTTATTTCAAATAAAAAGCGTCCGCTGTACGTACAATGTTTACGCATAGCAGGTGTTTAAGTGCACAGTAGTACCGTAATAGTAGTACCGTGTAGCACCCACCTCCCTATCCCATAACGCGTTAAGACCTGTAAAAAGTATTTGTTAGTTTTCGAGCGAGTTAAGCATTGGCTCTGAGAAATATGAAAGTTCCAGATTGAAATTACTTCTGCCTCACCAACACCTGCTCATCCTTGATTCCAAGAAGCAGGGGGGGGGGTAAGTTTGACAATATTCATGGTGAAAGTCTGCAGGTTGTAAAAGCGCGGTAGCAATACATTGCTTTTTAAGAAAGATGATTTTAGTAACATATAATGGGAAATGTTCTATTTCAAAAGTTTAAATACATTAAAACGTAACTAAATACGTACGAAATATGTAGTTTTAGATAAAATGTGTGAAAATATGTAATAATAACAATACGTAAAAATATTTAAAATAAAAATGGTTCCAATTCATCCGAATGTCTTGTAAACTCTGAAAAATTGTATTCAATGCGGGTATCTTGTTTCTGTAAAAATATGTATTTACATGAAAATCCGTTCCCTAATGATTACAAACTATCTGCAATATACATAAGTATTCTGTAGTACTTAGTAATTTGAGCGTTATTTTGTGATTTGCACCTACATTTGTCTACTTATTTTCTTTATAGCATAAGGAACACTTTCTTTTAAAATATAATACTTCTTGCCAGAAGGCAAAATATTAACAATACACCTACCACTATATCACATTTATTTATTTAATAAATCATTCGTAAAATTGAATAAAAAATACGCAACTTGTATCTCAAGTTAAACATAGAAATATATATTTCTTTGCAGGTCTTCAAAAACGTTCGGTTATTTAAGATCTGTATTTTAACGCTTCTGCCGTCGTAAGCGGAATCTAAAGGCAAAGCGAAAAAGAAAAAAAAAAGTCGAGAAAATTATAAAGGTATTTCTGGTTTCAATTCAGAAGTCGGTATGGTTTTCTCCTTATCTCAATTAAATATCGCATTCTGGATAAAATTCTAGATCCATCAGGTGGAAGCAAATAATGCAATAATTATGTAATACAAACAAGAAATGCAAACATTAATTAAAGCCGCGCTCCGCACAAAACACAACAAATTTCTCGAAACACGCGTAGCCAGAGGCCACACATTCGAAACAGCAATAAAAATGTAAAAGAAAATTCTAAGATTTTTAAAAAATGCATACTTTCAATTTTATAGTGATATGAAGCAGCTTAATTTATTTGTGTCTAATTGATAACAAATAAAGAATAATCACAAACAAATAGTAATACGAACATACGAGAATTGACCCACAATTTCTGTAATTATTTCGAAAATAAAAAGACTTAGTTCACTTCGCTCCAGTAAAAAAGCATAAATATTAGAATGGAAAATGCCGTAACATTCTATAATACAACTGGCTAAATTACAACTTGAAGTTATTCGGATATTTATGTATTCCTCTTTTAGACAGGAAAAGGAATGACTTCAGCTCTGTCTGTTGTAGTGTGAAGTTGACGAAATCTCCCCGCCTCGCCGTCTCCTCTCCACTTCCCCGTGTGGCTTCGCCCCGCCTCTTCCGATCGCTATCTGTACACTGCATACGTAGTAAAAACAACAACAGCAACAAAGCTTTTTTGTTCCTTCAAGCTATTTTTCAACCATTCAAGGATAGGCCTTTTGAAAAATACTTTCTTAATGATTCCGGTCTTCGTAATACATGACAAATTCCATGTTTCTAGCTTTCGGAGGGAACTAAACCATAAGGATATATAGTCACGTACCCTCTCCCAAAGTTTTGGGGAATGCTGAAATGCCTTTTATCATTTTGTAAACAACTAGATATTGTCCAGTATACGATCGCTACTTTTGTCATTACACAGAGGCAACAAGCGAGATTTGGCGAATGACAGCAGGCCCTTATACGGAAAACTTCGTGAACCGGGAGAAATGCGCTATTATTGCGCTCCGCAGCCACAAATACTGTGCGATCGAACCGTGCGGTTTGCTAACGCATTCGCATCACAGTCGACATATTTCTGAGAGTTGTGTTATGTTCAAAAAAATTTGTAGGGCTTCTTGTATTTTGCTTTTAGGGTTTGAGTTTTTCTTGTCACGTGCATTGGAAAAATATATGTTACAAAATTTTGGAGCAAAGCATCAAACAAAACAAGCTAATGTAAACAATTGCAACACATGATGTAAAACAATACAACATCAATTGAGGCGCTCAGAATAATAACAGCACATCCCAACCGAAGTTCGTTTTGAGAAAAATAACTTTCTCTGTTTCCGTTCATATTTACGCTAAACAAATGTTTGAGGGTGGAATTTGCGGGTTTTTCGTCATATCCTAATTCATTTGATATTTTAGCATACGATAGGTTTATGGCGTATAGATACATGCAGTTCACCGTCATCTTCTAACTCAAAATGCGAGGTCGGTTGGGATCTGCCGTTTTTATCCTGAGCGCCTCAATTAAGGTACTAACAAAATATAAACTTGAGATAAGAAGATAGAATTTTAGCCAAACGAATGAGGCCATTTATTGTTAGACCAGATTTGTCCATCAATCACGGTTTAGTGATAAAAGTAGGTCGAATAATGGAGAACTTAAGAGAACATAATAGATCAGTGTTGGAAAAATGGGAAATGAGATTGGATTTGGATATATCCAATAATGTAGTACTGAATTACTATATAAACATTGAATATATTACGCATATTGAGTGTTGCAATTGCAATCTAGTGTGATTTTTTAATGTTCTGAGCCACTCCCCCCTAGTCCGACACTCTAGAGTCGCCACCGCTAGCACTGCACTAGTACTTTTGGTCCGGCATTAATGTTAGTTTGTTCTTAACGACAGAGAATTCTGAAGTGTGATGTACATATATTGTCCATTTTAGTCTTAATACATTGTGTGTGTGTGTGTGTGTGTGTGTGTGTGTTTGTGAGAGAGAGAGAGAGAGAGAGACAGACAGACAGACAGACAGACAGACAGAGGCGGGAATACGTTAAATTTTTAAATCACATACATGGTAGCTGAATTGGCTCGAAGAGAAGAGAGTATCTTTATATCAATGAAATTACTGATAATATTGAATCAAAAAAGCTCCAAAATAAATACTTTACCAAATACACTCTACAAAATATCGCGTTAATGACCACAAAATGTTTCCGTATATCATCAAGACACATAGCAACACTATTAAATAGAAAGAAAAGATAACATTACAGCAATACTGCACATATAATTACAGTCGTGTCTCCAATATAGATGCAACGCCCATTGAACTCTGTCGGAAGCAAAATGCATACGCAAGAACTGTAAGTAAACGAGACAATCCGGGCTGCACCGCCAGCGCGTAGCCATGTCTGAGAGCATTCCAACTCCGGCAGCCCTGGCTAGGCGCTAGAGGCAGCGCCGCGGCGAGCGGCAGAGAATGGCGCCCGCAAAGCAAACGCGGGCGGCTGCTTGAACAAGTGGGGGCGGCGCCGCGCCTCGATTCAGCGGCGTCCGGCGGAAGCCGCCTCCCCTCCCCCTCACACTCGCTCACCATTCGGAACACGTTCCTCGCACGATGCTCCTGTCGGCGACCACGCATACGTAAATGTATCAATTTCTTGGATTGATTGATTGATTGATTTTCTCGTGTTTCCGGGCGCGTCAACTACTTCGGTCATTAGTCCCGTTAGTGTAGTGCATGTTTTTTCTCGGGAGATAGCGGTGATCTTCCCCCGCTGGATGGCGAGATCCGGCGCCAACCTACCGTCGGCTAGTGGGGTTCCCCCCTAACCAGGACTCTCCCACCAGCGGGGCACCGCCCCAGCCGGGACAAGCTCTACGTTCCCGACCGGTCTCCCGAAATATGTGGTAGTGTAGTGCATGTTAGTGTGTGTGTATGTAAGGGGAGAGGATAGGACAAGGAAGAGGAAGGACATATCGCGCGCGGTCCGTGGCCCGTTTGGTAGGGTACTGCTCCGGCATTCGCCTGGTGTTGATCGGAGAAACCACGGAAAACTACCGAACAGAGCAGCAGGCCGCTAGAATTCTCCTCCAGACAGCGACTGACTTGGACCTAGCTGAAAAGCTAGTGTCGAAAATCCTGCCGCCGTCAGGACTCGAACCTAGAACCTCCCGAACAGAGGCGCCGCAGTGACATCAGTTGATGCACTGAGCTACCGCTACCGGTAATTTCTTGGAAACGAAAGTGCTCTCACGGGGGTTGCAACAACCGTAGAAACTCAATTTATACGATGTTTGCAATTAATGTATTTTTTTATTCCAGCATTATATACGACCATTTTCGTTACAAGAAATCGTTCATAAAATGATCAATCTTATGGCACAGATGATGACGTATTTGCTGTTTATAGCACGAATAATTGCGTTCAGCCAGTCGCAAGAATGAATTGTGGGAAGGTAGCGGTAAATCGAACAATCAGCCACGGGTTTTTCGCACAGATGTTAAATAGTCGTGACGCCAAAATAAATTGTTTTAAAAAATTATTAATGTATTATGCTAAATTAATTTATAAAAATATAACGACTGGAACTCGGTTATAATGTTGCTTTATTGCATTCGTACAAATTTGAATACTCGCTCATAACGTCCCTCGTTTTCAAAACATGTACTCATGCAATAACGCTTAACACTATAAAGTAGTTGCATAATATACTTTCATCCATGAGCATAGTTCAGGCAACTCTATTCAAAATCATTTCACGACTGTAACTACATCACCTTACCGGATCATTCACGCATCTACTCAACATTTTCAAAACACGTTGCGAATTTCCTCATCGACAACGGACCACTCTTCCACTAGCCCGGTGGTCAACGTATCACCCTCCCTTCCCGCCCGCGCGTTTCCCTTCGCCGGTCGCGTCAACACGATGAAACCAATCGCCACCACATGAACGTACACATATGTTGGCATACCTCCCCATCACGACTGCGCTGTTTGCCGACTTCAACTCATTTGCTGCCCATCGTTTATTCGTCCTTTCCATACGGCCGCCAGTGATTTCTCGTTCGCACTCCCGGTCGGCCGCCCTTTCATACCCCGTGCCCACCCCCTACCCCCGCGAAACACATGCAGCGCGGTCGCCCATTGAGCGAGGACCCGGCCCGTGCCGACGCGACGCGCCGCGCCGCGGTTCGCCTTGCCCGAAACGGCTTTGCCCTCCCGAGGGACGCCCAGTGCGGTTCGCGTATTTCGCCCAATTGCCGAACGCCGCTCACCGAAATGATTCGTTCAATCCGCTACATTAACTTCCAAATTACAGAAATGTTTTTTTCGCGTTTTCGAATGGAATGGCTCACGATCAGTTATTTCATTAAAAATTGATGAATTTATCAAAAAGTACGAGTGCCCAGTATGATTGAAACAAATGCAGTCCCGGCATTGCGAGTAACGGAATGCACCGCCACACACAGGATATGCTCAATTTACACGAATGCGCTACAGTTGTTTACAGCTCTTGCCATGAAGTATTTTCCTTCTATGAACATGCATTTAGAACCAATACAAGTATATTAAACACAAATATCACCAAATTTATAATATTGAACTGAAATTAGTAAACGGGAGTTCAACGTAACAATTACTTCTAATGATCGCTGTGTTTAAAAAAATACTCTCAATTGCATGCCTTTGCGTAAATTGCAATTGAAACTATTAAGAGAAATAACTTTTTTGGGTGAGTTAATCAAACGAAAATGATCTGGTATTTCACAAAAATACTTTTAGCGCCAAATTCATCGTTGTCGACACTTAGGGATAAGGGAATTCTTAAGCAATAATTTGTTTCTTAATATAAGTGAACAACATTTTTGATGTTCGTATTTCATAGACATTCTTCATGAACACGGAAGCGTGCTTTAGTGATTCGAAAAGTGGCTATTTGCCTTTTGCAGCAGCTATTTCACAGTTGTGTACCTAAAGAACGAATACACTCAACGTTTGTTGAAAAGAGAGTGTTCAACGGTGTCTTGTTCCCTTTGAAAACCGTTCGATGCTGATACCTTTAGGCCTATGATGTGCATTTTTGTAGTGTTTAGTTTTTTGATGTGCTTCTTGGAATATATTTCAAAATATTCTGCGAAATCAACGTCGTGGTTCTCCTTGGCAGTGTCGGGTGTCGCATAAGAACGTAACCTAAATTGATTCAGACGCGAAATGAAGAACGTTTAAGGGAGAAAATGCACGCAGGGAATCGGTGATTAATCATTCGTCAATCATTTATGAGTAAGGACTATTAAGGAACTAGACATTTAAATTCTGTCTTCTTTACACTCATTCCTCATTTAAATTCATTAATTTTAAGCCCTTATTCTGAATAATGTTTAGGTACTTACGGAAATGTGACCTTAAGACTGGTACATGAAGTAGTGCTAAGATTACAAACAATGGGATTGATATTTACGAATGATGAACTTCTACTTCATTCTTTTGTGAACAGTGTTTATCATGAACATCAGTCTTACGTCATGTAGTTTCCTTAACGAAGATTTATTAAGCACAGAAATGCGAAGTGCCGTGAGTGCATTGAATACTATAAGGTTACACATTTATTGATATCGGTTTTGCCTTTATGGATTTACTCGGAACTATTTGATTACATTGTTGCTGAACGTAAGTAAGTTCCTTTTACATGCTTTTCATTAATTACTGATGTTACGTAATAGCAAGGGTATAAGCTCTTGGTACTCGAATTCTGTACTCATGGAGAACGTCTACGCATTTTATGTACAGTTCAAAGCGATTTCGAAGAAACAGGGTATTCATCAATAATATTTCAAAGCAATGATCTAAGATCCCATAAAAATCAAGAATTTTAGAACATATGCATCAATAGCAGGGAATGTTGGAGTAGGTCCTTCGATACAATGACCGTTCCCGATGTTAGCGTGTTCATAATTCAACCAAATAAAGGGGGCTTAAATAGCTGCTTTAATAATTCCAAATACATTTAAGTAGAGCAGTTTTCTGAAAAATGTTATTTTTCTCAATGAAAGTTCGGTTCATCCAGAAGGAGCAGCAAATGCGTCTCGGGGGCGGAAGCAGGGGGCCTAGAGAAGAGAAGCGGCCTGGAGTAGGAGGTCAACGAAGATCCATTATACACACAAAATACGTTCTATAGATATTGCATTGTTTTAATTAAATCTACTGTATTATTTGAATGCGTTAATTATACAACCTATTTTCACTCATTACAATAGAAAAACAAATATTTAATGTTTTAGAATGAAGATTTAATTAGGGTCCTTTTTAGCTAGGGGCCTATGACAATTTGCCGCAGTTTCCCTTGTTTTGGCGTCACTGGCTGGAAGTGCGGGAAGTTTTTCTGATAAAAAACCTTCTTAGATAAGTTACCATGGTTCCGTATACATTTCACTGATGTCTAAAGAAAAGCTAAAATCTGAAATATTTATTCTTAAAAAAAAAGTAGGTTCTGCAGAATCGATCAAGTTTAACTTTTACGTTGACGGAAGTGTACTATTTGAAAAAAATTCACTGTCAGCTTTTGAAGCATTCCTATTTTGTGGGTGGCATCTAAAGATGCACTGTCCTTGGTGGTTTCAAAATGATAGAAAAATATTTATACATCGTATACATGAATTTTTTAAAATCCATCTTGAACAACTGAACAAGTATTAAGTCATCTATAAGTAATGAAAATTCCGTGTTCCTAACGCAAAAACATTTTCTTCGCGTAGCAGGATTGGGTACCTTGTATTACTTTGAGCCGAAATATCAGTTTTGCACAGGTTTTATCATTATATTAGCAATTAATTAATTTTAACTTTATAAAGCAGTGTAGAAAACATGAAAGTTACATATATTTGAAAGACTATTGAAAGCTACATATAAGGTCGCTTGTGCAAATGCTTACTGTTAAGATGTGTGAAGAAGTGTTAAAACATTAAAAGCATTTAAAGCGTTAAAACCATGTCTACATGTGACATAGGGGGAGAAAAATTACATTGCTTTGCATCCCGCATCGCGTTTTCCATTTTTGAACGCTTTATGATACAGATCAAAATAAGTTTTAACGTAATTATCGAACAAAACTGTACCAAAAACGAAACAAAATTCAATCGAATCGTAAACCACTTTATATTAGAATAACCCATTATAATATTTTTAAGAAGTTAACTCATAGCACTTTTAAATCCGAAGTCGCGAAATAGTTTTCGTCGCTGCGAAGAGGCTTATCGCAGTCATGAGCAGCGCTGCAATTAATCGACTGTCATCGTTTGGATTCGAAAGCAACGCTGTCCGGCGCGCCTTTCCTGCCTGAGCGTAACCTCAGCAGCGCATTATTCATTAGTCCGGCGTGGGCGCGGGGAAGGGTGATGGCGCGGGGAAGGGCGGGGCGGGACTGGAGCGGGGCGGGGTGGAGCGGGGCGAGGCAGGTTGGAGCAGGGCAGGGCGCAACAGGTGCAAGGGGCAGAGCAGAGGACAGGGCGGGCAGGAGGGGCTGAGGCAAGGGAGCAGAACCCTGACAAGAGGGAGGAAACACAGGGGCAGAGCCAGGCAGGGGCAAGGGCAGCAGAGAGGGCGGAGTTGAGCCTTTAGGGAGCCTGGAGGCAGGTGGAGCAGAGTGGGTGCAGGGCGGAACCAGGCGGGAGGGGCAGGAGGGCCCAGGAGAGGGGCGGGAGGGCAGGGAGGGGGGCAGAGCGGGCCGGGCGCGCGGGGCGGAGCGGAAACAGGCAGGCGGGGCAGCGCAGCGCCAGGCGGGGGCGGGCGGGGTGCGGGCAGGGGTGCCGGGCGGGTGGGCGGGGCGGGGCGGCGCAGGGCGTGAGCGGAGCGGGGTGCGGGCGGGGTGCGGGGCGGGGTGCGGGGCGATGGGGCAAGGCAGGGCGGCGCGGGCGGGCGCCCGTCAGCTGGGGCGGGGAGCCGCGACGGGTGTCGTTCGGCTGGGCCTCGAACCGCAAATGAACATTTCCATTCACGGGCGTCGGGCCCCAAAGGGAACGGCGCCGTAACACATGCAGCGCGCACGACACCCGTTCATCATGTTTCATTAGCGCTCATAATGTATGAACTACAATTACACCCCCTGGAAGCTATAAGCATGTCCAGCCCAACGGATGGACGAGCTGCTGGCGAGAGATACAGCCGATTCCGCCAACTGTTCACGCGGTTCAGAATAACTTATCACGAAATTCGCTGAAATAAAGATGAACATTAACGGGCATTATTATGGATGGAAACGCGTAGAAGCGATTATACGTCTACCATTCCTTAGTCACGTCATTTCTAGGAGGGTGATGGCCAATGGGAAAGTTTCAAATCAATTACACAGAATCTCCCGACTTAGTGAAGGGACATGGGTGAACACAGAATGCAAGCAAATGTCTTTGCTACTATATATATTATAAAGTAAGTTTAAACCGGATAATGTTCAGTTCTTACTATGTTATAAACTTCGTATAAATCTTAAAACATGCACCATTTCAACTTACAATTCTTTAAATAAATGCATGTGTTGCGTAAACTATGAAATGCGTTTATTTCGTGAACTGGGAAATGAGTTTGAATACGAATTCAAAATTAATGTGAATATTACAGATAAATATCTCACAGAAGTTTTATAATGAAACTGAGGTAACTTTAGCGCTCAGTACAACTGACTAAATAGGCGAGATCGTGAAACCTCACACCAACGTAGAAGACTAATTGAAAGTTAAACGCAAGAATAAATATTGCCTCTGGGTGTAACTTGCATAGTCAGGAAGTCCTCCATTTGCAAGTCCACAAATGAATATTTCACGAAGTCTCGCATGAATCATTCGGAAGTAACTCGTTCAAACAAAGCCAGTTCTGCGAGAGCCCAAGTAAGGGGTGTAATGAAAGACTGCATTTGGCAGATGTGGTCTCATGCTCTCCCGGACGCGCGACAGTATTGTAAGCAAACCATACACGCAGGCGGAACATAGCAACACATAACTTCCACCAATTACAAACAATCTAAGTTCAAAAACTACAAGAAGGCGAGAAATTGATGAAGACAGACAAAAACTCCTACAGAAACCTGCCACAGCACTTAATAGAAAAGTATCTACGTAGCAATGCAGAACGGCAGGACACGAATAACTTAACCTTCTACTTCAGCTCCTGGGTCAACGACCCCCATCTCGATCAGGTTTTTCGTCCAGTTTCCCTGACCAATTGAGCAAATGCTGAGATTGCCCGTTGTTATGGTTCTGCATATAAATGTAACTTCACTATCTGTGCACATATTCTTCAGTACTCGGGAATGTAGATATTCGAATAATCGTTTTCCATTTTATCGTGGCAATAATGCGATTCCTTCACGTAAAGAACTACGGATAATAGCCTATATCTGCAACTCTTTTGCCTTCGCAAATATTTTTTATTACACGGGAGATAATATTTCCATATCAATTCTTGCCAAAACGCTCCTTGCTCCCTGTATTCATAACTCAACTTAATATGTGCCAGCAAAATACCCGGCGTCGCCTGCCCTTTCTTCATATCCAATCTTAGTGAAAAAGAAATAATATAAATTTTATAAAAATATAATATGTTTAAGATTATTATTTTTAATGTAATTGGTTGAAATTTTAATAAAATACCATAATTTATTTCGTTTTATTGTACAATACATTGTTATTAGATTTTTTCTTACGCATTGCTACTGGCAAATATTTTACGCACTCTTACTGCTCTAGTGAATCTATCTGAGATACCAGTTCTGCTGCAACGCTACTCGCCTCTGGTGGAAAATATTAAGAACCAATGTGATCTTATCGAAAGACGAAAATAATTATGATCCTTCTACCTCCATATTATTTAAAATATTTATTTTCCGCTTTTGTGTTGAACTAATCTTTACCAAACTTTGCCAGAAAACTCCGGCAATACTGACGAAGACCCTGTAAAATTTCGTTTTATTTATACACTACTTTTTGTGTTATCATATTTCGGTTACATGTCTTTGAATTAATTTTTTTAGTATAGATATGAGGTAGGGCAGGCATCTCAGACCTCAAGAAGCCGTGCACATATTGCACATCTCTCCGTAATACGTCACACAGTTTTTAACTGTTTTTGACGTTAAATAAACTATTGAATGGTAGAGAGTGGGAGTGCAGCACCTGCTCGAAGCGCTCCTGGCTGTCCATGATCTCGAGGAAGAGCGCGAGGCGGTCGTCGAAGCCCTTGAAGCCGTTTCGCGGCGCCGAGAGCAGCAGCTGGTGCAGGGCGGCGGCCGCCACGCTGCTGGCGCCGCCCAGCGCGCCGCCGGGGGGCGTGGTCGCCTTGTGCGGGTGCGTGCAGCCCAGGAAGATGGGCGCGCCGGTGGCGGACACGCCGCACGTGAAGGGCTTGAAGGGCAGGCCGTGGAAGGTGGGGCTGGGGCGCGGGCCCTGCAGCCCCAGCGCCGCCTGCGCCGACGTGGCGGCGGGCAGCGAGAGGCGTCGCGACGCGTTCGACGCCCCGGAGGCCGCGCCCGACGGCGTCGGCGTCGGCGGCGGCGGTTTCAGCAGTTGGTGGTCGCTGGCGGACGGTGGCAACGACTTGTACCCCGAGTCGCAAGGGCTGAGCGGCTGGGATGTCGCGGCGTTGGCGGCGGCGCCGGTAGCGGCGGCGCCGCCGCTGTGCGGGAGCGTGTGGGGGCGGCGGCCGCCGGGCAGCACGGCGCTTAGCGGCGTGCATGGCGCGGACGCGGAGTGGGGCAGCGTGGCGGCGCCGCCGTTGGCCACCACCATGCTATGCGGCCGGCGCTGAGCGGAGGCTGAGGCGGAGGCGGCAGAGGGAGCAGCGGCGATGCTGTGCGGCCGGCGAGCGGGGGGCCCGGCGGGGGCGGGCTCGGGAGGAGGTACAGCGGCTGCTGCAGAGGCTTGGGCGCGGCGCAGGGCGAAGGCGGCCAGGGCCGCAGGCACGTCAACAGGCCGAGCGCCAGGTCCAGGCGCAACACCAGGCACGCGCCGCCCCCCGCCGCCGCCAGCGCCCGGGCCGGGGCCGGGGGCGGGGGCGGGGCCGGCGGCGGGAGCAAGCGGATTGTCACCGGGCACCAGGGCCCCTCCGGGCACTGGGTTGCCGCCGCCAGCGCCGCCGCCGCCGCCTTCAGGCAGCACGGGGGGAGGCCACATGTAGGGAGGGGCGTGGGCGGGGGCGGGGGCGGGGGCGGCGGGCCCGGGAGGCGTGATGGGGGTGCAGGCCAGGCTGTGAGGGCGGCGGGGCATCCCGTTGAGCAGCGCCCCGCCGCCGACGCGGCTAGGAGCGGTGGTCGTGGAAGCGGCGGGCAGCACGATGGGGTCGGGCTTCGTGTAGAAGGGGAAGCTGCTGGCGGCGGCCGCGGAGGGCCCGGGCCCGGGGCCGGGCACGGCGTTGGGGGTAGAAGCGAGGGAATGCGGGCGGCGGGGGGCGGGAACGGGTGCGGGGCCTGGAGGCAGAGCGGCGGGCCCGTTGGCGCCGTTGGCGGCGGGGGCGACGGGCGCGCCAGCGCATCGCTCAGCCGACAGCTGGCGCCACAGTCGCGGGTTCTTCGGGGTCGGGGACGCGGCCCAGGTGTGGTTGGCGGGGGCGCCAGCAGCGGCGCCGCCGGCCCCGGCAGGCCCTGCAGCGGCAGCGGCAGCGGCAGCGCCGGCGCCGGCCACAGGCAGAGTGGAGGACTTGCGGGCGCGGTTAAGTTGTAGGTGACGATCATTGAAGGACAGGCGTCCGCTGGCGTTGCGGTAGAAGGGCGCGGGGCCCAGCTGCAGCGAGTTGGGCGGCGTGCACTTGGCGGCGGGCGCCGGGGCCGAGGTGGGCGCCGGCGGCGGCGGCGACGGCTGCTCCTGGGGCGGCGGCGGCGGCGGCGCGGCGCCCGCGGAAGCGCTGCTACTGCTGCTGCTGTTGCTGCTGCTGGTAGCACTGGCGGCGGCGCTGGCGGGAAGGTTGGCGCTCTTGGAGGCGGGCGCCTTCTCCCCCATTGACGCGTCCGCTCTCCCTCCGGCGTGGCCCACGAATCGCCTCAGCCGTCGCCGCTGCAGCGGGGCACGCGCGCGCCCGGGGCGCTTCGGAAGACGTTGGATTGCATTGCGGAGGCGTCCGCTTGGCTGGCGGACCGGCGCTCCTTCGCTCTTCTAAAGCGACGACCAAATATTCCACACGACACTAATAATATATATAAAATTTCATTTCTCAAACTTCAACGTAAATCCATGTATCTTCATCAACAATATATTCTATAAACTATGTTAAAATTTTCCAACTATGTAATATATAGAACTCTAAACAGACGTTGAAACTATATATATCTGCTCTATAGAAATCCACTGTAAGCGTACTGGGTGATACGTCGAAGGGAAGACTGTTGACGTGTCTACGGATAGTTACAAAAGTTGCGAGATACAAAACGTGGGTGGCGCGGGCGAGCACTGTGGGAGGAGCGTCAAAACGGCCGGCGCGTCGCGCACTCGCTGCACTGCGGCGCCCCGGAGCGCTGCGCGCTGGCGCTGGAGCAGCAGCGGCGGCGGCGGCGGGGGCGGCGGTGGTGGTGGCAGGCGCAGCGGTGGCGGGCTCGCATGCCTGCGGAGGCGCACACGTCGCGCGCCGGAGGTGCTGCGCGCGCGAGGCGGCGGCGGCGGCGGCGGTGATGGCGCGGCGCGGCGCGGCGCGGCGGTGCGAGGCTTCCCCGGAGGCGGGCTTGGCGCCTACTGGCGGCCGCGCGCGCGCGCGCTCCCGCGCCCGCGCCGCCGCCGTCGCCCCGCCCCGCCCCCCTCGCGCTGCGCGGACGGCTGCTGCGCGGCCCACGCGACTGCTCCGCGCGCCTGCACGCACGCGTAGTAGCGCCGCGGCCCGCGCGGCATCGAGCTCCCGGCAGCGCCGGCCCCGCCGCCTTCGCGCCCTGCCGCCGCCTGTCAACGCAGCCCACATGTGCGCCCCGCCGATCGATGCGCCACCAGACAGGTGGATCACTTGCAGCGCCAAATACCAAACATGCCTGCGATACTGTGGGTGGAGATGTCGCCGAAACACCACAGCTCTTTCTCACGCGACCAATATCGGCAAAGTTCCTTTTAAGGAGGTGTTTCGACGTGTCGTTTGCTTTAGGATTCGGTCGAAGAGCACAGTACAGTAATAGTTATTTATGCACCATGCGTGTTACAAGAGTTCTAATGATCTAGCGACGACAAACACCCTGACGACCTTTGATTCACGATCATTGTCACACGTACAATATTTTATTTTTTGCCTAGATGAATGAACTAGAGGTTAACTAGACTCGGTTTGTCTTTTCATATTTCCCTCTCATAATTCTCCCCATACGAGAACTTGTAGCATCATTCAACTGGTTTCATAATTCCCATCTAACCACGACCCTCTCGATCGAGGTAAGTTTTGCAGTGTATATCGAGCTCCGTATTGTAGGCAATACAATCAAGTGCGTTTACGTATCACAAATAAATAGAATCCATTAGACCTATTCTGCATGTCCTATCTGTACTCTCCAAAAACAACCACAACAGACTTACGGTCATCAGCAAGAGAAAATAATGACGTTTCATAATAAAAACAAGCACCTTACTTTTGCTTGCTGTTGGATAAGAAAGCGTCCCGAAACGTTTTTTAACTTTCAGTTTTCGTAAAGGAATATCATGTGTATTTCACTACTGCCCGTCACGTGGTGTGCGAGACGACGGGAGAGGACGGCGGAGGCTCGGCGGACGCCGTGTCCCACATCCCACGGAGGAGCCGCGGAGCCCCGAGGCCGCCGGGGGCGCGCCGGCGCGGAACACTTTCGCTCTCACGCGAGGCCGGCGCGTCCGCCAGCGCTCCACCAGCTCCTCTCCTACACCAGCCTCTGCCACTGGTACGCAACGCGCCGAATGAGGGTCACCTTTAGACTCTTCCAAGCACTTTCCGATGCTTGTGACCGGGAGCGGTAGCTCAGTGCATCAACAGATGTTACTGCAGCGCCTCTGACCGGGAGCTCCTAGGTTCCCACCCCCCACGCCGGCAGGATTTTCGGCACTAGCTCTTCAGCTAGGTTGAATTCAGCTGCTGTCTGGAGGAGAATTCTAGCGGCCGGCTGCTCTGATCGGTAGTTTTCCGTGGTTTCTCCCATCAACACCAGGCGAATGCCGGAGCAGTACCCTAACAAACGGGCCACGAACCGCGCGCTATCTGTCCTTCCTCTTCCTTGTCCTATCCTCTCCCCTTACACACACACTTACACTAACATGCACTACACTACCACATAATCCGGGAGACCGGTCGGGAGCTTAGAGCTTGTCCCGGCTGAGGCGGTGCCTCGCTGGTGGGAGAGTCCTGGTTAGCGGGAAACCCCACTAGCCGACGGCAGGTCGGCGCCGAATCTCGCCATCTGGCGGGGGAAGATCACCGCCATCTCCCAAAACAAACATGCACTACACTTACGGGACTAATGACCAACGCAGTTGACGCGCTCGGAAACACGAAAAAACCAACCAACCAAATCCAATGCTTGTGCAGGATAGGTGAATTATCGGCTTTCGCACACGATATTATTTTACACAAATGAAATCATTTCAATGAGTGTTCCCGTGATTTTTTTCAAGCAACCCACTAGCAATATACGTTACGTACATGTGAAATTGCAACTATCGCATGCAATTAATTATATTTTTTTTTCATTGACTCACACTCGTTGTCATTGATGGACGGAGTAACGGAGTAAAGCAGTTACAAAACAGAAATCTAATGAACTGTCTCACCTTAATGGATTGCTTTTAATATTTAATCAATAACGTGGAAAATAAATTTCCAAATTAATAAGAGCGCATCGTACTTAATCGTTTTCTTTCCGCCTTCATCTTTCTGCAGTCCACACGATTTATAAACTGGACGTTATTGAGGTTTTCCAAGTCAACATTCCAACGTATTTGAAAAGGGAAAGCCCATGGGAACAAAAGTTCGGGTGTGGCGGCGAGGCACAGGCGGAAACGAAACGTCGCCCATCACTGAATAGAGGGCGATGCCTGCGACGGTTCGACGTTGCCATGGGATTCACCCGCTTCCCACAGTCTGCAGTTCCGCCCATCCCGGTTCCCTGACTGCCTGCCAATTGGAGGGCACCTGGTGTTCGTCTATCTCCGAAAAGCACTCTCAAGTCGTTACGATTATAGCGACACTCGCAAATCTGACATGAACAATACTCTAGTGGATTCCTTGAATATATTAACAACTAACGAAACCCGGCAAACGTTCTGCCCTTTATTTCTCACTTTCTCCTTCCCTCTCCATTTCTCTCTCTCTCTCTCTCTCTCTCTCTCTCTCTCTCTCTCTCTCTCTCTCTCTCTCTTTCTCTCACTCCGTCTCTTTCTCTCTCACTCCGTCTCTTTCTCTCTCACTCCCCGTCTCTCTGTCCCTCTCTCAGTCTCTCTCTCTTTTAGTTGCAGATTCTGCACGTCTCTGAGCAGGTTGGGTAAAATTGATAAGCGACGGGCCAGCAAAAATGTAATAGAACGTTCAAAAAGATCTCAACCTGTAGATTACGGTGTGAGAAACGTGTTTTTTAAGGAGTTTCTTTCGAGGACATTTCTTTTAGGAGTTATTTAACGATGTAGATTCAAACAATTCTGTCGAGTGGGTTGCATTTAGCATGGAAATTTAGTTTATTCTACAGGGCCATCTAGAGAAATTTTCCGATATTTTCATAGTTATTCTATTCTTCGGAGTGGAGATGAATCCAACAAATGAGAGATAATTAAAATTGGTACATCCGTTCTTGAGTTATAAAAGCTGTAACTAACCCGGCTTTATTTTATACGCTACATGAAAGGATGCACGTTATACAGGATGTCCAGGGAGGAATCGCCGAAACTTATAATTGTAAGACAATTGTAAGCATATTTTGTCTGAAAATTTACACAGAATTACAAACGCAGTCAATATGTGTAAATTGGGCGCTTTTTTTTTTATTTCTGAGTTAATTTTTCTTTCTGTGTTAATTTTTCTTTTTGAACAAATACATTCGTTCATTTTGTAAATAATAAACACTTTACATGTTTCTGAAATGCAAACTTTTGTATGGAAAGTACTTTTACCAACCCATTTCTGTATGTTTATTGCGGCTCAGCCATTCGGAATATCCAAGGAGTTCATTAGACAAACTATGCTTGAAATTGTCTAAAGAGTTTATTTTCGAAGTTTCGACGTTTCCTCCCGGGCCATCCTGCATAAAGCTTTACGAGGACTCCACACCAATAGTACGCCTCAGAGGAGCACAGAGGTTGCTTAGTTTGCTTGTCTGCCGCTACTGGCCTGGCAAGGGGCGTGGCGCCACCTCATGTCGTGTGAGCGCGTTCTGAGCCGTGATCTCCCGTGTGCGCGCGCCCGCGCCGCCCGCCGCGCCGTCACAACAGCAGGCGCCGCCCACGCCAGCCGTCCCGCCGAGTCGCCACAGATCCGCCGCTAGTTTATCGACCGGCGTTAACTGGCGAGCGGCCAATAGTTGAAGTGAACTTTAACTCGTCCGCGCCGAACCTGATATTGACGTAGGACCGATCCGTTTCCACCGCTTCCTCCCTATAGAAGACCAAATTAAATTCACAAATTTCGAACGTTCATGAAAGGAAATGGACACTGGCTGTATGAAACCCCAGAAATTAACTCTGCAATGGGAGTTTCCCTTCCCTTAGTGAGCTACAATAAAGACGCCCCATTGTAATAACTACAGAATACGCTCATAAATATGTTTCCAATTTCTAATAAATATTTTTCTAAACTTCTGATAATATGTAATTATGGTGAGGGTCCAACAAATCTCCGAATTCAACATTAAAGTGAACGAAAACTGTAAATGCCATTACGCTACATTGGCTTTGGTAATTTTAAATCTGTGCTTTATAAGAAATATACACACAAAAAAGCACTGGAGTGTTTTATACAGAGACATAACAAAAGTTTCTCATGTTATTTTCTGAGAAATTCTTCGTTACTGTACCGCACATTATCGGTGAATATTGCTCTACTAATCCATACCGTATATCCGTAACGCCTGTTCGCATTGTGAGTCGAATTGGAAATCTTGCTGTTAAATACTACAGGAGAAAGAATACGCCTTAACACACACACACACACACACAACAATGTAAAACGCAATGTGTGAACAGATAGTGAGGTGTGAGAGTGATGAAACCAGAGGGCCATGGCGTGGCCACGCCATCCGGTGCTGGAGCAGTACGCTCGCGATACCCGTGACGTACGACAAAATTACTCGAAACGTTTACAGCGGGTATGCGTATGCGTGCCTCTGACGCCGAAAGCGACGATTCTTTACTTATTAGTAATTCTGCAAGGACTATGATGGTGTTGTTTCTATATCAGAAATTACTCGTACTATTTCAATATTTCCTAGTTTACGAAACAAAAGTAATTAGAGATGTATACACGAAACGCGTATATAATAGGCATATGGACATCTACATCAGAAAACATATAAACACATTTTAATATAAATGTTTTTAATGAGTACAGAATGCATAGCATTGTTTCTTTTTCCTGAATATACATATAAATTTAGTAATGTTTCAGATTTTAAATTAATAATTTTAATTATTTTATTAGTTGCTGTAATTTTAATATTTGACAAAAATGTACAATATTTACTGGATTACCATCTCGAAGGAGAAGCTATGTCCTCACAGTTTACGCGGGGTTAAGGATTTTCGTGACTAACACGCAAAGCATTGAAGAAAAGTATGCGTATTTTCACAAAAGAGACATGTTTCTCAACACTGAAATATATTTTAAATTTTAAACAATATTGCATGAATAAATTGAACATCAAAATTTTCAACAAACAAGCAACGATAAAGTCAACTTATGGAGGTCCATTTTTCTCCGTTATCGCAGCAAAATGACCCGCCCGTTTTACATCTGTTAAATATTTTATTTTCACTTACGCCCTATCGGTCGCTGGCCATGCGCTCGCTTTGGCAACGTCGTAATGCACTCCGTCCAGGCGTAAATATCAACGCGCGATATCTGCGTGGCCCAGGATCGACCAGACGACAACTCGGCGCCACCAGTGATCGACGAACCGTTATTTCCAGGCGTCGATGGATGCTAGGGATACGTTTGCAGACTTGCGTCCAACGTCAGCGCAGTTGGAGAAAAAAAAGTAAGACTAAGGGCCGTATTTATAAACCTCAGCCAGGGGCCTGCCAGGCCTTTCAGGCTGCCAGTGTTCGGTTTTGCGATTTATGAACGATTCTCAGCCAATTCCAGTCGCCCCTTGCCCTCCCAGCAAGCCCCGAGATGGCAGGCCCCTAAGAGCTCTGCTAGCACAGCTTCATAAATACGACCCTAAGGCAAGCATGTCAAGATCAAGGATAAGTTTACACGCTTTCTGGAGCTCGCGGGCACTGCGTCCAGAACAACACTCGTGAATTTTTTTAAAGTAACAATTGTACATAATGAGGTACCTCACACGCTATCTAGCACATGACAGTGGTTTGGAGAAGTCTGTTGAGTTAAAGTAAGTGATTAAATTCCCATTTTCTGTACTATAACAAATCTATTAATATTTGAACTTTTCAATTGGAAATAAAAGTCCTGTTAGTGTAGTGCATGTTTTTCGGGAGATGCGGTGATCTTCCCCCGCTGGATGGTGAGATCCGGCGCCGATCTACCGTCAGCTAGTGGGGTTTCCCCTAACCAGGACTCTCCCACCAGCGAGGCACCGCCCCAGCCGGGACAAGCTCTAAGCTCCCGACCGGTCTCCCGGAATATGTGGTAGTGTAGTACATGTTAGTGTGTGTGTATAAGGGAGAAGAGAGGACAAGGAAGAGGAAGGAAAGATCGCGCGGTCGTGGTCCGTTAGGTAGGGTACTGCTCCGGCATTTGCCTGGTCGGAGAAACCACGGAAAACTACCGAT
Organism: Teleogryllus occipitalis; assembly: GCA_011170035.1. Taxonomy (NCBI): domain Eukaryota; kingdom Metazoa; phylum Arthropoda; class Insecta; order Orthoptera; family Gryllidae; genus Teleogryllus; species Teleogryllus occipitalis. The sequence goes on along the minus strand of BLKR01000648.1, from coordinate 391,657 downwards.
TAGAGCAGCCGGCCACTAGAATTCTCCTCCAGACAGCGACTGAATTCGACCTATCTGAAAAGCTAGTGTCAAAAATCCTGCCGCCGTGGGGAGTGTAACCTAGGACCTCCCGGTCAGAGGTGCTGCAGTGACATCAGTTGATGCACTGAGCTACCGCTGCCGGTACGGGCGCAGTCTGACGCGCCTGGACTAAGGCTACGGTCACGGAGCATCCGAAATATCAGTCGTTCGCTAAGCCTTTTTTTGGGAGGAAGGTAAACGGCTTAAGGAAAAGTTTTACGGCGGTACACGCCCACTCCGGGCACGCATCTCCCCGCTTCGCCTTTCGCATGTAAGGTCGGCGGCGCGGCGCTGGGGAGCCCTCGCGAGTGCGGAGAAAAGAGGAGAGGGGAGGGGGAACTCGGCCGACGCCAAAGCCTTTCGCTCTGCATATGCAGCTCCGGTTACAAGAGTTTAGGAGCGCTATCCATTTCCGATGGGCCGGGTATCCATATTCAGACCCCGCGCCGCCTGATGCAGCGGCGGCGGCACCTCGCATACATTTGAATGCATGATCCAGATAACATCGGTCGGAAGCCTCGGAATGAGGATCAGAGGTCGGATCGGAAGTTGACAACACGGGCGCATCGCGTAAGACACGCTTCTTCCCTCTCTTTGGATTGATTGATCAGTGATTCCCGGTGCGGAAACTGCTGAGGTCATTAGTCCCGTAAGTGTAGTGTCCCACGTTTTATCGCGGGAGGAGACGGTGATCTTTCACCGCTGGATGCCGAAATCCGTGGCTAAGCTATCCGTAGGTTTCCTGGATTTCGAATCTCTCACCAGCGAGGCACCGTAACTACCAGGACAAACTCGAAACTCCCGACCGGTCTCACGTCATGTGTGGTAGTGTTCTGCAAATGTAGGCTTTTTTTATCACACCAAAGTTCGTTTGGTAAGGTTCCAAATCACACCAAAATCACACCAAAAATCACACCAAAGTTCCTATATCAAATTTGTGGGATCCAATGCTTCAGAGACTTCCAAAAAGCTAGCGTTTATTAATTACCCTCAAAGCTTACAACTGTCTACTTTCTTGTTATTGTCGCTAATCAAGTACAGATTAGTTGCTAGAGCACTTACAATTTGTAAGTACTTTATGACGCAACTTCAATTTCGCCTGGCCTTAGTTTGGTTTTCGATCTAAACCAACATTTAACCTGCTTCTGTGCCACAGTTATAAATTCCTATGTTTTAGATCTATAATTTTCTATTATAGAATTCAGGGAATGTACGTAATACTAGAATTGGCAAGGTTTATTAAAGATCAAAAGCTACTGACAGGTAATTGTAATGTCATTCTTGAGCTAGTTTTGTTAGCTGCTCAGTAATGTTCTGTCCAACTAGGGCCAGTTCATAAAGCAGAGTCCTCGCATTATTTAGTTCATTTTCATGTTTTATGAACGGTTTCGTAGGGAATTTTCAACTTTTGCTTAAATTCGTCACATTTATGATACGTATCCGTCTTCAGGAGTTTGAATTCAGCATTTAAATCCATCTTACACATATCCAGAATGTCTTTTATATTTCTCCAAGTTGAGAATGATGAAAGCTACAACAAATAGTGCTGACATCTGGGCAGTAAATCATTCACTTTCTGCTAAATCGTTCAAAGTGTGGCTTTGAATAATAATAATAATAATAATAATAATAATAATAATAATAATAATAATTTTATTAGTGTAGAAAGAAGTATCTTTCCATTTTCTATATTTTGATAAATACCTCGTACATAGATAAGTAACGTTAATTGAAAAACATGTGCAATAATTATAATAGTATGTGTACCTTAATTTCCCACTCAACTTCCCTAAATTTAAAGACCTCTTGTTTATTCCTCTTTCCAGCAGTTCCACTGAGATTAAAGTGATTCTACTTTTCATATGAAGACCGCAATCCGCTTCAGAGGCATCTGCACGGATAATCCTCTAATCAGGGTCGGGGCCGAAAAGTCGGTTCCACCGCAAGCCTGGCCACGCAGGTTCATCTCGGCCGCTTCTAAGAGGCATCTCGGAGAGCGAGTCTGGTGGAGGCACCAGCTTACGCGGCCGCACTGCCCTTCCGTCCCCCACCCCGCCCCCGCCCTCACCTGGCGCGCACACAGGCGGCGGTGGCGGCGGAGCCATCACTTATGCAGGCCGCTCCGTGTTACTTAGAACTCGCCTCCTCGGGCCCGCCCTGCTTATCCGAAGCCCCCCCCCCCCTACACACACACGTGGCTGCGCAGTAAATTCGCAACACATGAAAGGTTGCAACGTCCTCCGGCCGCCCTGCCGGCACTCCTGTGTCCTCTCCCTCTCTCACTCGCTCCCCTCAGCCACCATTGTTTATGCATGGGCAAAGTTTGGCTTAGTTAAAGGGACAATTTATGTAGAGCGTAGGTCATGGAAAATAATCCCGGTGTGCGTGCAAGGTGCGGGGCTGCGCGCGGTGACCTGCGGCGGGGAGCGGAAGTTCGGAAGGGGCGAGTGGGATTTGAGAGGCGCTAACGAGACCTGCGGCCGGGGCCGCGCGCCCTCCCACCCAGGCGGGAGGGAGCGAGGCAAGGAAAATCGCGCCTAGAGATAGCGGTCAAGTCTAAGGCGAAGACGGGGATTCGCAGAGAGAGGGCAATAGCAGCACGGGGGCGAAGCGGAGCAACGAAAGACATCACAAGCGACGGGAACGTGATGCGAAAGCGGAGGGTAGCCGTCGGAAGACCTCGAGCTTTGATGTTTCGCGGGGAGGGGAGGGGGAGGGCGAACAGCGAAGGGGGTGGGAGACGGGATCGGCCAGCGCCTCCCAAGAGGCGGCTAATCAAATTATCGAAGACATAGCAATACGCTTTATGAATCCGCACTCGCAGCGAACGCTGCTCCTGCCTTTGTTCTCAGCACTCCTCGTCACTAATGCGAACCTTTCAATACTTTTTTAGCTTTCCAAATAGCCACGTTCATACGGCAGTGCCTTTGTGCGTCTTCTCTTAGACTTGTATTCAATTTTCACTACATTGCAGCCATTTCGTTTCTGTGTGCTTCGACGGCATTCAGATTTTAATTGAGGCCCTTCTCATGTATTATTTCAGTTCGAGGGATCGACACTTTCCAAAACACGCCGTTCCACGTTATTAGAATCCTGTCTACTTAAATAAAGAACAAGTAAAAAAGCGGTATCTACAGCACCACACACATCTCACATTGTATATACATTTCTTCCGGGGCATTAATATCAAATACTTTTGTATAGCTTTGCACATTATTGGTTATTATCCTTTCCCGAATTTCTCATAACACGAAAATTATTATGTTGTTCTTTTTTGTCTATTCGATCTGCACGTCACAAAGTTTTTCGAACGTTTTTGTCATTACAGCCCATTTTGAGGGATTACTGAGGCGGGGAGACGAGGGGCGAAGTGCGGGCGAAAGGTGGGCGAGGGAGCAGCGCAGTCGGCGCCCCGCCACGGACACCTCTCTCCGCGCCACGCACCCATTCGAGCAATGGATGCATTTATAGTACACAGTCGTTTACTTCAATTAAAACGACTCACTTCCAGCCATTATACCGGGAGCGGTAGCTCAGTGCATCAAGTGATGTCACTGCAGCGCCTCTGACCGGGAGGTCCTAGGTTCCCACTCCCCACGGCGGCAGGATTTTCGACACTAGCTTGTCAGCTAGGTCGAATTCAGTCGCCGTCTGGAGGAGAATTCTAGCAGCCGGCTGCTCCGATCGATAGTTTTCCGTGGTTTCTCCGATCAACACCAGGCGAATGCCGGAGCAGTACCCTACCAAACGGGCCACGGACCGCGCGCGATCTGTCATTCCTATTCCTTGTCCTATCCTCTCCTCTTACACACACACTTACACTAACAAGCACTACACTACCACATATTACGGGAGACCGGTCGGGAGCTTAGAGCTTGTTCCGGCTGGGGCGGTGCCTTGCAGGTGGGAGAGTCCTGGTTAGAGGGAAACCCCACTAGCCGACGGTAGGTCGGCGCCGGATCTCGTCAACCAGTGGGGGAAGATCACTGCCATCTCCCGAGAAAAAGATGCACTACACTAACGGGACTAATGACCAAAGCAGTTGACGCGCCCGGAAACACGAAAAAATCAATCAATCAATCGAGTAATGGATGCATTAATAGTACACAGCCGTTTACTTCAATTAAAACGTCTCACTTCCAGCCATTATCCTTCAGCCGTGAAGGGTTTACGCGCGCAGGTCTCTATTTACTATGTTCTACGCGATCAGAAGCGTAGAACTCTCTCCAGTAGTAAGCTAACGTCTCGTGAGCGTTTGTTTCTGAATACACGATGACAAATAATCAACGGCGAAAGCAGAAATGCGAGCAGAACAGATCTATCTATACAGACCAATGTTCCTTAGAAAATACGATTCTCGTTTGTTTAGAGTAGAGGTCTTCAAAGACGCAGTGAATCAGAACCAAGTTTCCGACTCGTGAAGAAAAACAACGACACATGGACAGGAACATCCTTTATAAAGAACAGTAGGTTGTAAAGAAATGTAAAAAAAAGTAGGATTTGAGTGTAAATAAAAATCGACGAAGTTGTGTTACGTGCGTTGTAAACATATTTAATGCACTAAATGCATCCAAAATGAATAGATTCTCAGTCAAAAATGCACGGACGGAAGTTTAAACAACCACAGCTTAAAGCATTATATCACAATTTTAATTATATATACAAACGATTGTAAATTATGTTATTAAATTATTAGCAAACTAACTAACACACGTCCTTCCAGTAAACATTAACTGTAATAACATAGTGACTTTTTTTTTGATTCCGAAAAGTTAATATACTAGTACGGATGTGTCTGAGACAAGATGAGAGAAAAACAAACGAACTATCTTGAAAACATGTTGAGTATAGCAGAACAAAAATTAAATGCCATGTTGATTTACTGGACAGCCTATTATTTTACGTGATTTATGTACTTTTACTACACACATTAAGAAGTATTCACATGGATGTCACTTCCACCAAAAATATCACTTCCTTCAGCCTGCCAAAAAAATTGTTGAAATATACTTTATATTTTAATTTTTCGGCACTGAAAAGGTTTCAGATGTTGCAGACACAAATACCTTCCGACAGTAGCCGACTTTAAGGAGGAAAAGAATGGATAAAGAAAAGTACTCAATCAACTTCACTTTCTTTCTTACAATCACTTTCTTTATCAACGACTTTTCTTACATTCCGTTACTCTGAGAAACAACACGATTCACACTGTTCTTTTGTGAAGCACATCTTCCATGAAGGAAGTCAAACATAATTAAAACTGAACGAAATTTCATTGCAAAAGCCCTAGTATTTTACAGATAAGAAAGGAAAACAATTATTTGAGGATACGGGAATAAACTAAAATGAACATTGTGAAAAATGGCAATCAATGAGGTATTAATTAATGCTTCTATTACAGATTCAATTTTATACTTTAATTCTGTGTTTAGTTATTTAATGTGATGTAAACAGCCTAACAATCCATAGTTTCATACCATCATACCACTACTTAAGCGTTTGCATTTGGAAAATCACTAAGTGAACTTATAAATGCATAAAACATTCATCTATTTTATAATAAAAGTAATAGATATTATTATTACTATTATTTTTATTAATATTAATATAAAATTGTCAGTTATTCAGATCAACTAAACTGTGGCAGTTAATGTAAAACGGATATAGTGATATTTTCTTGCACTTAAATACCAGTATTTTTTCCTCCTGAAAATAGATTTCAAGTTTTCACATTAAAGCTTTTAGTCTCTGAAAACTATACTAAGTCTTGAATATATTTTTGTCTGTTTTCCGAGAATAAAATATTGCGACCTTTTACGAAAGTGTAAGGACACACTGCATTTACAAAATAATGGGATAACACTAACTTTATAATAGGAGCAGCGACTTTTTCGATCCTTGGAATTCGTGCTAACGAGGGTTTGCTGCCCACTCCTCTGAGCGAACGGGGCGCGGAGGAGGACGTCTCGCAGGCGCAGCTTCGTAGCTCAGGGCGTATCCCGACTGCATCTCGCAGTCAACTTCTCCTAAGACTTTACCTATCTCCCGAAAAGGGACATAGTCCTCCTTATTGATGTCTATGTTTCCTGTGGTCTCCTTACAATCATGTTGATTCTACATTAGCACATTCTTTCAGAGCACCGCTTAAAAGCTGAAAACCACCGCTTAAAAGTTCGTTGAAACAAATCATGAAATCACCTGTGACGATTGATTGATTGATTTTTTCGTGTTTCCGGGCGCGTCAACGGCTTTGGTCATTAGTCCCGTAAGTGTAGTGCATGTTTGTTCTCGGGAGATGGCGTTGATCTTCTCCCGCTGAATGGCGAGATCCGGCGCCGACCTACCGTTGGCTAGTGGGGGTCTCCCCCTAACCAGGACTCTCCCACCAGCGGGGCACCGCCCCAGCCGGGACAAGCTCTAAGCTCCCGGCCAGTCTCCCGGAATATGTGGTAGTGTAGTGCATGTTAGTGTAAGTCCGTGGCCCGTTTGGTAGGGTACTGCTCCGGCATTCGCCTGGTGTTGATCGGAGAAACCACGTAAAACTACCAATCAGAGCAGCTGACCGCTAGAATTCTCCTCCAAACAGCGACTGAATTCGACCTAGCTGAAAAGCTAGTATCGAAACTCCTGCCGCCGTGGGGAGTGGGAACCTAGAACCTCCCGGTGAGAGGCGCTGCAGTGACATCAGTTGATGCACTGAGCCACCGCTCCCGGTACCTGTGACGAGGATTAGCTTCGAAGCGAGGATGAGGGTGAGAGGAAAACTGAGCGCGGGATGCAGTCGGGCGATTCCCGTCGCCGACAGAGCGCCGACTCCCTTCGCATCCGTCGCGGGAACGCGGCTCCGGCTCCAAATCATCGCGAGGGCCGCACGCCGCTATTTTTACGCCTCTATCGCCGCTCCACCCCCGGCGCGAGCGGCGCGAGCGGCGCCTGGAAGCCGCAGAAGTGGTTGCGGGCGCCGCCCTCGAATCCTTTAAGAGGCCTTCAAAATAGCTTCCCTCTCCAGTCATATCTTCCTGCGGCGACGTGTGGCGCGGTCGGGGTCGCAGGACTCGTCCACCTCCCCTCTCCAGCTCACAGACGCCAAGTCAGGGAGCGCACGAGCAGAGGGGCTGCTTTCGGCCTGCGATAGCTTCACGTTTCTTTTGTACACACGAATAGTAAGGAAATATTATAAAGGCAGACATATTATGAGCATCACAAGAAAAGTAACAATAATTTTAACAATGATACTTAATGCATTATTTACCATTTGGTCTGTATAAATGTGTATAAACAACCTGTAACAACTATTTTACTACAGCCTCCGGGTCAATGACCCCCATCTCGATCAGTGTTTTCGTCCAGTTCCCCTGATCCATTGAGCAAATGCTGAGATGGCCCCTTGTTTTGCTTCTGGACATAAATGTAACTTCATTTTCTGTGCACGTCTTCTAGAATTCAGTGGGAAATACAATTATTCAAATTATCGTTTCCATGTTGTCGCGGCAGGAAGTATTATTCCTTGAGGAAGGACATCATGGATAAGAGTCAAAATTTATTACTTATTTATCCTTAAAAATAGATTTTATTACATGGGAGTTTTTTTTCTTCAAAATTTAAGTAGTATATGACTTACTGTAGGATCACAGAATTTTGAAAATGTGCACACAATTCACTTTTCCCCATAGCACGTCATACACAGTTTTAACAGTTTTTTGACGTAATATAAATAAGAAGGCTTTTTTCTGGAATAAATAGTTTGACAACTGAAAACACGATTATCATAGTCTTCTTTGCACCCATTTCAGAAATAAAAACCCCAAATTGAATATATCAGATAAAAAATATCACGTGAAACCATAATACGGAAATACTGTTTTGTTGGGGTATTTCACCGTAGTAAACCTTACTTGAAATTTGCCCAACATTTCTGAACACAAAAAGCAATCAGAAGTGTAAGAACATGGGCATGCATTGATTCGTTTATTCGGATCTGAAAATCCTAAACCAAATTGCACAACTCCAGTAATGTGAAGGTGAATGCTCAGTTAAATTTAAAACACAGACAGATGCCGACTATAGTTCGACCAAACAAGAAGTAGAGATTGGATAGCCAGTCCAGAGTGTAGGAGTTTTGCAGGAATCTGCACGAATCGTCTCTTTCAAAACAACAAAACGCTTCTCCTTACCTGAAGAATAATCATTAATTTAAAAGTTTTACTGGATAACAAGCTCCATTTTGAAATATTAAACAAAAAAGAACAAAAAAGTACTTGTTGAAACATAATTACTGTAAGTGATACAGATCAGATTTAATAGAAACGAAATAATTATGATTCGGTTTTAGCAAACTCAGACAATTGTGTTTACAATTATGTTAGAGACGACTATCCTTAATTGAATCGCGTCCGATGCCATCGGTGAAAATAAAGAAAACACAACCGCTAAATTAACTTTGTTATCTTGATATTTTTTATTTAAATTCCAAATCCAGATTGAATTCATATATTTTTTCGCATATTTTTTTCTAAGTCATGAGTACTTACTGAAAAAATAATATTTTGTGTCACGATAAAATCGAACGATTATGAGTGTTGAAACATTAGATTATGTAATCATAATTAGTTAGAAAGATAATGATTATTATAACACAACTTCGACAACTCTCTTTATATAATAAGTTTACTTCGATGAAAATACACGAAAACCGCATTCTAGATTTACTTAATTAAAATGTCTTTGAAATTGGAAGCTGTGTGTTCTATTATATTATTGAAATTCATCATCTTCGAGGTAACATCAAAAATTTGATTGTTGAACTCTTTTTCCACTTGAAATACAAACGAGGAACTGATGTCTAAAGCACCTTGTAAAAATTTTATTTTCAGTTAGCAGAAAAGTAATACCAGCCAACTCATGCAGCGTGCTAGAAACCAAGCCAAAATCTTATGCCCTAGCGAAAGACACTAACTAGCACCAATGTAGGACGAAAGGAAAAGGTGGCACACTTACGTGTGAATTCGTGCACTAAATTACCGGTCACGTCAAATGGCTGTCAAAATCATGTTAGGAGTTACTCAGTGAGTTAGTCATTAACAACTGAATGTTAAACGTCTTAGTTACCAACACCATCTCAACGTATTTCACATACCTTGCACCGCCTTCACTTTCTCCCTGACACCACTATTCGTGATTCATGAACTTCAAATTAATTACTAATAAATGATAAACCTTTCAAATAAATTAAATGAATTGAGAATGTGTTTAGTCATACGCTACACCACACGCAAATGTTACATTGGTGCTGCATTGCTCTAGAACCGTACCGCTCACATGCCAGTACCTAGCTTTTCGGCCACGGCTTGGTGATCCAGACGTGGAAAGAGTGGTGCACGAACACTGGCCCTTTCTCGACTTACTTGCGCGGATCCAACGGCAACTTGAAAACCCACATGCAGATATTTCGTTTCGCCCCAATACGTCTCCAGAGAACGACAATGTTTCCACTTAATTTCGAGCATAATTCACCATATTGTTAGAATAATACCTACAGAGACCTCTAGAAATTGTTGGAAATACTGATTACAAGTATGTACGCAGTAGTAAAAGAAACACCGGGAGAGGTGGCTCAATGCATCAACCGATGTCATGCAGTCCTCCGACTGGGAGGTTCTAGGTTCGAGTTCCGATAGTAGCAAGATTCCGACACTAGCATGTCATCTAGGTCGAATTCAGTCGCTGACTGGAGGAGAATTCTAGAGACCGGCGGTCTTGATCGGTAGTTTTCCGTGGTTTCTCCGATCAATGCGAATGCTGGAGCAGTCCTCCAACAAACGGGTCATGAACCGCGCGCGATCTCTCCTTCTTCTTCCTAGTCCTATCCTCACCCCCTACACACATTTTACACCCACTACACTACCACACATGCTGGGAGACCGGTCGGGAGCTTAGAGATTGTCCCGGTTGGGGCGGTGCCCCGCTGGTGGGTGATACCTGGTTGTGGGAAACCCCGCTACGGGTACCGGGGCACGGTAGGTCGGTGCCGGATCTCGCCATCCAGCTGGAGATGATCACCGCCAACCCGGAGGGAAAAAATGTACTACACTTAGGGGACTAATGATCTCAGTAGTTGACGCACTCGGAATCACTATCAACCAACCAATAAAAGATAATTAATGAACGAGTTTAGTACAAATGAAAAAAGTAAATTACTTGCTCCATAACTATTCATATAATTGCATTCTTTAGCAAACTCTATTAACAGAAAACACTCCTTTAAACGTGGAGTTCCTGGTCATTCTACCACGATTGGCTACAGCACTACAGCAAGTGGCATTTGCACGTTTGTTTCTTTTCAACTGCTCCCAGCCGGAGACAAGGAAACGAAATAACTATTTACCTCGAAACAACCTTCCATGGAATACAATCACTATTGGAGGCCGTTAGATCCGATGTCGCGGAGAAACGCCTCCCCGGTTCTGGGCCACTTATCGAGGCCGCCGGGAGCGCGTGGGCGGCGCGGCCCGTAGGGGACACGCCCCCTCCATTCTATTTCCACGCACTATTCTGGATGGCGGGCGCAGATTTCGCCTTATTTATTCGTTCAATGCGCCAATACGTTTCTGCCGCGCCCGCGATGTAACTGCTACGGCAGCGAGTATATATATATTTTTATTCTTTTCCTCCCTCGATCGCGCATGCATGGGAGGGGCCCGGAGGGAGGGCGGTCGGGCGGGCCGGCCGAGTTATGGCCCAATACTCCGCGCCGAGAGCTTCGAACTCGACGGGGAAGCGGGGGGGGGGGGGGCAACAGAGCGGAGGAGAAGGCGTGCATTTCGGGAGGGCGCGCTCAGGCAGGGTCTCTCGCGAGAGCGAAGGGCGGGTAGCGAGGGACAACTCTTGGTCTCTACGCCAGATAATCCTGTACTAAAAGTAGCGGTTTTAGGTTTAGAAATGAGATATTTGGCGGACAAATGAGTGCATGGTTCTGCGACCCCATCCCAATGAAGTAATGGCTTCAATTTATCTTTCTAATGATTTTCCTATACCATTTACAGTTAACACATATAATTAAAGAGATAAAATATTTGTCAATTATCTCTACATAGGATCTGTAAGTACTTACGTTAGGACGGGACACAGTAGTGCTCGCTTACCTAGAACAAAACAAATATACCGTTAAAAACATTTACTGTTAATTTTACGCATATTATTAAGTTGACTAAAAGATGACAAGGAACGATGAAACATCAAGTTCAGAAGGTTGTTTGATTTTACACGAATAACGTTTTAAGGACAAACATAACATCCGATTTCATACACACAACCTCCACTATGTTCAATAATTGATCAGTTCAAACCTTCTGGAGGTATCGTACTAAGAACAAAAGACATCACAATGGACGATACGATAATACGATAGCTAAAAGTGAGGGAGTATGCTCATTACGTAGACATTGCAGAATACAAAATGCAATACGTTTGTTGGGTTTAAGAGCTAATAATCTCTTCAAGTGTACTGAAAGAAAAAAATGTTGGACATCCCTTGATCCATTAGCGACATCTCACGATTAACATCGCAACGCAATTTTTCACGTGAAGCAAATGAGCTAAATCCAGAGGAATACACCGTTAACAAGCACGTTCCCGAGAGCGCCCGCTTGTCTCTCTTTAATGCCAACAGGGCGCGCGGGCCGCGGGGGCGAACGCCAGGATCCCCGCGGCGCGGCGCCACAATCGCCGGCGCGGCTGCTGGCGCGGGACGAGACAGGATGGGACGAGACAGCACGGGAGGGGAGGCGACACCACGGGGTGCGCCGCGGAACACGATATCCTGCCCGTTTGTTTATTCAGTTTAACAGTAATTGACGGGATTGGTTTGCGACCTCTCCACTAATAAGGTTCAATTTCCCATTACCTGCGTGTCATGGTTGAGTTATCGTTCGTTACAGTGCCGGGGACGGGATGCGAGCGTCGCGGTAATGAAAATTGGACCTTACAGCCGGCGACGCGGCGTCAGTAGGTGCGGCGTCGGGTTGGATTGAAGCGTATGCCGCCGCCCCCCCCCTCCGGGCGGAGACACGTGCGGCGCGAGATCAGCAGATGGAGAACCGGGCTTCGAGTCCCGGGGCACACAGGGGACGATAAACGGTTTACGCGCGCGCGGATGAGCGCGAGAGGTTACCAGCATGGCGACGTGCTCCTACTTTGACGTTCGTGCCACATGTCATGAACTCTGTTACGCAAATGGATTGTCTGTCACTCTCAATGTGAAGAGCGTTGGGACGAAATGCAGCAATGTCGTCAGTAGAGCATTGTCTTAGAATTACGTGTTTTAGAATCCATACTTGAAACCATACCTTAAACTAACAAATTGTAATAAACTAAACCACATTTTCTTACTCACAAGTATTCACAGACCATGGAGGGAACTAACGGCACTTTCGTTCATTAAAAAAAAAATGTATCACTTCCCGATACGTTTCCCACAGTACGATCACTCGTCAAAATGAGGCACTGCAATACATAAGATCATTCGTCAGAGAAAATTAATGAATATATGTATTACAACGTGTATTATAAAATACACACGGTTTGTTTTTTTCATTCTAATAAAATTTTATTCTGGTTATTTTTTCTGTACTCTCTTCTAATACACAGAACGCTCACGTCTCCCCCAGAAAGTAAAAAAAGCTTTAAACGAAGTGTAGGTCGACATTTCGAATAATGGTAGAGTTCTTTCCGTGGATTGTAAAATGTTTTATTTCATACAATGTCGCATTTTCTTCTTCCATTTTAGACGGACATCAACCTTCTGGTGCATGAAACAGTTTGCTTTCACTGTTGCCAACTGCGACATTATTAATACATAAATTTTCACAAGAGATTTTCCGATTCATTCAGAGTCTGGTAATTCATTCAGAGTCGTTAGTATTAGCCATATATTCAGGAAACAAAGAAGAAAGAATACTTCAAAGTTCATAAGTTGACATAAGAATTCATTATGGTATGGTATACTGTAAAGTTCAACATTCCGGTCTATTTTGAAAACATAAACAATGGAAATGTAATACAGCATGTCAAAAACATTTTTCATCAGTTTCTCTACGAATGTTGATTTCGATGCCTTTAAAAAACAGCATAATGCGAATTTTCTATCATACAATATTTGCACTTCTCTTACTTTGTATTTATAATCAATGACACACATTCGTGACATTTCATAAGCGCGTCCCCAGAAACACTCTAGTGGTCGTTGAAATTGTAAATTCATTGTCGTTAATTCTCGACGCAAGTGAGCTGTGTGAGGGGCGAAACGCATGTAGTATGTAGGAAAGCGACAGAGGACGTCCGATAGAGGTAGTATACCGCGCGCATCAACTGATCAAATACATGATCAAATAAATCGATTTGCGCACAAGCGCGTGATATGAAAATTCAATAGATTTTTCCAATACACCAGAAATATTAGACATATTTATATATTTTGAAATCCAAGATTGTGTCAAAGGAAATTTCGGATCCTACGGTAACCAGAGTAGATGCAAAATCCAAGGAGCGACCAATGCCGCATAATGAAATCAGAGAAACGGAAGAAAAAATGAAAGGGATACAGGGAAGAGAATTCGGAATAAAGTGACGCCCAATTCATAGTCCCTGAGCGCCTCAGCCGTGAAACACGAACTCCCCTGCAACAGGCCCCACGAACACTGCAGCGAATCCGCGCGCGTAGGTCGTAAAACGCGGCGGACATCTGGCGACGGCGGAGGACGGAGGCGGAGGTGAAATCTGGAACCCGACCTCCCACGGGGGCCAAGGGGAGGGGGCGGCGGTGGCAGTGGCGGCAGAGCCAGCTATGGTGCCAGCGGTAGAGATGGCGATGGCGTTGGCGTGGGTTGGCGGTGGCGACAGCGGCGGCGGGGACGGCGGTGGGGGCGGCGGCGGGGGCGGCTGTGGGGCGGCGGAGGTGGCGGCAGTTGCGGCGAGTGCGGCGGCGGCGGCAGGGGCGGCGGCGCGAGGGCGGCGGCAGGGGCGGCGGCGGGGCAGCGGCGGGGCGGCGGCGGGGGCGGCGGCGGCGGCGGGGGCGGGCGGCGGCGGGGGCGGCGGCGGGGGCGGCGGCGGCGGTGGCGGCGGCGGCGGGGACGGCGGGGGCGGTGGGGGCGGCGGTGGGGGCAGCGGCAGGGGCGGCTGCGGGTGCGGCAGCGGGTGCGGCGGCTGCGGGGGCGGCGGCAGGGGGTGGCGGCGGGTGCGGCGGCGGGGGTGGCGGCAGGGACGGCGGCGGGGGCGGCGGAGGGGGCGGCGACGGCGGGGGCGGTGGGACGGCGGGGGCGGGCACGGAGGGGCGGGGCCGCAGCTCGCAAGAGAAGCAAATGGACGGACGGCGAGCAACGCACGGTTAGGTCCTTCGCAAGCAAGAGCTTGATGGCAGCGGCAGGATCGGTAGCAGTAGCAGCTCAGGAGATGGAATTCCCAAATGCAAAAGGAAAGCAGGATAGGCGCGCAGCACACTGTCTGGAAGGGCTGGTGGTGTGAAAGTGCTGATGGTGGCTGAGCCGGTATCGGTACAGGAAAGAAATAGAGAGGCACGTACTTCCTCGTATCATTTGTAGAGGTAACGTAATAACCAAAAATAGTAATTGAACATGAAGTTTTTCCAACCCACAAAAATATTTGGCTGGGCTAGGATCAGAACTACAGCGCTTAGGCTCCGTGATCAATGCTCTTATCCACTTCACAACTTCTAATACTGACGAACAGAATTCGTTAAGAAAAATATCTATTATCTTCAAGAATGTATTGGTAGAAAAGGTTCGAGAATCTTTTCAACTTCAACACGTTTCGAACATTCACAGGTTTAACTAAAAATCGGACTTGTGTTTTTTTATGAGGGTCCTCTTCACTAGTCGAGGAACAATACAATGAAAAACCATTAAGACGTTTTCGAACTATTGCAAATTCCAGAGACCGCAACATGAACCAAATTGTGAGGAATATTAATTTTGGTAGAAATCCTGTGTACGGCTTAGGCGCCAGTGCTGTTCATAGACAGACCGACACGTAAGCAAAAAGAACACACTTTTTCATTATCAGATATCTTACAAAACGTGTTTTTTCTGTCAAAATAACACTTTTTCTTAACAACCTATAGTATATGAATTTCTATGGAAAGTAAAAAGGGAGGATGCAGAGAAGACGACCATAGCAAAAAGACAGAAAGAGGGCGGAAAATACTTCTGTGACCTTGAGTGTTTCCAGGCGCGTCAACTGCTAAGATCATTCGTCCAGTAAGTGTAGAGCATGATCCTATACGGTGAGATGGCGATGTTCTTCCCCCGCTGGATGGCGAGATCTGGCGCCGATCTGCCCAACGGCTTGCGGGGTTTTCTGCAAGCATGTATCTCCCACCTGCAGAGCACCGCCCTAACCAGAACACGCTTGAAGTTCCCAACTGCTCTCCCGGCATGTGCTGTAGTATAGAAAGATCGCGCGTGGTCCATGGTCCGTTTTGTTACGGTATTGCTCCGGCATTCGCCTGGTGTTGAGCGGTGAAAACTCGGAAAAATACCGATCAGAGCAGCCGGCCACTCTGATCGGTAGTCCAGGTTCTCTTATCGGCTGCTCTGAGCGGAAGGCCAGAGCAGACAGCCCGACCCCGCCCTCCAAACTTAAGACGCAGATGTAAACGCATTTCTTAGAAGAACAAACGTGGTTCGCAGTCACTATTAATTCTTCAGCCAAACGCGTTTAGATATCGTTGAACACGCTGTTGACAGTCTATGACCTTCTGAAACTCTACACAAAACTGACCTCTTCCTTTGAACGCCAATAAAGTAAAAAACACAACAGATTTTTCACCTTGTAACATAATCCCACACGCTTTGTTCCATAATCATTCATTTATATGATTATTTTCTATTACATCGATTAACATGTATTTTTATGTTCACATCCAAGTTCCAATTCAAGCATTATCAATACTCAATTACATTGTACCAAACGAAGAAGCTTTGACGAGTTTGTGATAAAGTTGTCCCTCTTCATCTGCTGTTTTCTTGTTTTTATTCGTGTAACCCTACAATAAGTATATGTGTTATTTTACACGAATAAAGAGAACATCATGCTAATAGCCTGAATATTTTTTTTTTGTTTTTTGCGGGATTTATTAGATCCGTGTGCTCTAATTCCTTCTCATGGATCAACGTAGACAAAACATGGTAAGTCGCGCTTTTTTTGTGGTCCGAATATATAGTGTTAAAATGTTTCCGTGATTTCGTTCAGCATTACGCTAATCCGAATGCCGCAAATCCGAAATTTTGGGTAATCTGAACAAAAATCGGGATGAAGGAAAAATAAATAAAATGCTTATTTGCAGTGTAAGGAAAGGATTTTATAATTACTGTAGAACTGAACAATTAATTATTGAAACAAGTTCTTGAAATGAAACGTTTATCGCACTGGTGCTTTATTGCACTTAACTACACATGGTGTGTATCTCATGTTTATACAGCAGCAATTTTCCCCTAGAAGAACTTGAAAAATCGGGAATCTTTTTTGCCATAAGGAACTGAATCTGCTCGGTGATGCGATGTCATGATGCGATCGTTATGCTACGTTGCCATTTTATCACATCGCACGCTACATTGGATTGCGTGCGATAATCCTATAGATGTATTTATATATGTCCAGGGCACTTTTTTTCGGATAATCCCAACACTTCCGAATCCGAACAGACCACACCCCCAATTAGTTCGCAATACCGGGGTTCTACTGTACTTCATTGGCGGCGCAATCGAAGTGGAGCTCTTGCGCGGCGGCTCACCCAAGAGGCGTCAAGCGCCGCCGCGGCGCGAAACCCTGCAGCCGCCTGGCAACGGCCTCTGGGGCGCAGAGGGCTTACACCGTTGATCACGCGCGCACACACACTACACACAATTCACTTGATTTCAGTTCTATAAACCTCTAACATTCTATCATTCTTCCGGATGACCTATTTAGAGACGCCGGGCGCGTCAACTGCTAAGGTCATTAGCCCGGTAAGTGTAATGCATGGTTTTTCATGTTGTGATCATCTCCCGCTCGATGGGGAAATCCGGCGCCGAACTACCCGTCCGCTTGCGGGGTTTTCCCAACCAGATATTTCCCACCACCTCCACAGGGCCGATCTCGAAGCTCCCGACACGTGTGTGCATGTATAGATTGATTGATTGATTTTTCGTGTTTCTAAGCGCGTCAACTGCTTCGGTCATTAGTCCAGTTAGTGTAGTGCATGTTTTTTTCTCGGGAGATGTGCGGTGATCTTTCCCCGCTGGATGGCGAGATCCGGCGCCGACCTACCGTCGGCCAGTGGGGTTTCCCCCTAACCAGGACTCTCCCACCAGCGGGGCACTGCCCCAGCCGGGACAAGCTCTAAGCTCCCGACCGGCCTCCCGGAATAAGAGGTAGTGTAGTGCATGTTAGTTACGCCGGTGATCACGCGCGCGCACACACACTACACACAATCATGTTCAGTCAGTCGATTTCAGTTCTATAAACCTCTAACGTTCTATCATTCTTCGGGATGAATTGTTTAGAGACGCCGGGCGCGTCAACTGCTAAGGTCATTAGTCCGGTAAGTATAATGCATGGTTTTTCATGCTGTGGTCATCTCCCGCTACATGGGGAAATCCGGCGCCAAATTACCCGTTCGCTTGCGGGATTTCCGCAACCAGTTATCTCCCACCATCATAGCACCACCTCAACCGGGCCGATTTCGAAGCTCCCGACACGTGTGTGCAAATAAGTGGGAGCTAAAATAGAGATTACGTTCGGACAGGGAAGAGGAAGAAAATGTCGCGCGCGGTTCATGGCCCGTTTGTTAGGATACTGCTCCAGCATTCGTCTGAGTTTGATCGGAGAAACTATGGAAAATTATCATAGCAGCCTGGCACTAAAATTCACCTGGAAGCTGCGGCTGAATTCGACCTGGCAATCTACGTAATGTCGAAAATCCTGCCACAGTCGGGACTCGAACATTAGGACCTACCAGTCAGAGGCACTGCAACCACCTAAGACGGTACCTCAATACGTCGTCACAGTCAATTCTTTTTCTTTCCTCTCCCCTTGAGATTCGATATCGTAGTTCCGCTGTAGAAAAATATAAACGGAAAACATTTTATTTATTCTCATTTCACTGTACGTCTTGTATTTGGCTCACCAACAGTCATACATTTCCCGTCAGACTGTGCTTTTTGCCAGTCTCCCGGCAATAACTTGTGGTCCAAATAAGCCCACGGAAACGTAAGATGGAGTCAATTTGAGGGCAGCGCTCCATTGCAAACGCACGGTTCACCCGGGAGCAAATTCATCCGCTGGCGGGCGCTCTAACAGACACGAGCGCGGCGCCGGAGGTGACGGCGGAGGCGGCGGCGGTGGGCAGGCGGGCTCTCCCCGGGGGCAGCAGAGCGGCGACGCGCGCCGGGCGGGGGGCGCTGCGGCCGCCACACCGCCCCCGCCCCGCCCCCGCCCCGCCCCCACCCCGCCGGCGTATTGATCACGTGGCCACAGCGCAAATGAGCCGCTGGCGCCGTGGTCTCCGCTGCCGCCGGCGCCTCGTCGCTGCCTCCGCCGCCGCCGGCCGAGCGTACACCGACTGCACCCCGCGGACAGCTTTTCCTAAGCCGTTTACATACTTCCCCAAAAAGGTATAGCCCGGTTACATCGCCTTCTGTTTTTCTCCTTAGTATGAGAATTAATTTCTACCTTTACCGTGGAGTGTTTAGAATCACATTGATTGATTATAATTCATACATTTCTGTATGTTTTCAAGAAACATTTGCACGTCCGTTTAGAGATCTGCCAACAATCAAAACCACCGCTTAAAAGTTAACGGAAACTGAACTTGAAACCTCCTATCACGACCATCTTCTTAGAATTCACAATTCCGAAGATGGACCCGTGCGAAAACTTCACTCTTGGCAAATCATTGCTCCAAAATTGAAAATTACTTTAAAGTTGAATCCAACTTCCATCAGTTCTTAACGTGTGCTCTACACCATTGTAGACCCGGTACTGCACTAGGGAAACCATTATAATATTACTAAGCGTTGAGACTGCAGTTTCCTGGCCATAAAAAAACCTAGTGTCTGAGGACTTAGGATGCATCGTTTCCGAGTTACGTGCGTATTGGAATAAACTGTTTTGTTGTTCATAATTTGCAAACTCACACAGTGCGCCAGGAAAGTTTTTTCGCAGTGAAACGAGTCAGGGACTCCTATTAAAAATTGCACTTACGTTGGTAGCATCCAGATCATTGGGAAACAAGTGAAGAGGGCAACACTTTCGGCATCTTTTATCATTGGGGCGGGTACGGTATTTGCTTTCTTTTGTTTCAAGCTGCCTCTCGTGCTACAAACATAATTTCTGTTGTTAACACTCTCAGCAGCAAGGTGCCATTGCAGAAAGGCTTTCCTGACGCGCTGTATTTTTTTTTTTTTTTTTTTTTTTTTTCGTTTCTAAAGCGTTGGTTGTACGAGTGAGGTGTAATTTCCTATCCAGCAGTAGCAAACATAGAGGGTTTTGAAGGGAAGGTTTCTTATAAATTGCCCCAAACCGTCATTTTTCTTTAGTGAATCATACAGAGAGAACGCCATTAACGTAATGGAATAGGTCTTCATATTTGCCCCAGCAGAGTGTTCACAATTTATTTCTTAACATCACTCATCACATGCAACAGCTGTGGGGCAGAATTCCATTCGCCAAACGAGGCTTCCCGGTAGCAGTTGCACCGGCAGCGGGTCACCGTAAGGGGCCTTGCCACGGCCAAAACCTGACAAACACCTAACAATATTCAAATATTGAGCAAATACAATCAAACTGGATTAGCGGGGCACTACCCCAGCCGGGACAAGCTCTAAGCTCCCGACCGGTCTTTCAACATGTGTGGTAGTGTAGTGCATGTTCAGTGTAAGTGTGTGTAAGGGGTAAGCATAGGACAAGAAGGAGAAAGGAAAGATCGCGCGCGGTCATTGGCTCGTTTGTTAGGGAACTGCTCCGGCTTTCACCTGGTGTTGATCTAAGAAACCACGGAAAACTACCGATCAGAACAGCCGGCCACTAGAATTCTCCTCCAGACAGCGACTGAATTCGACCTAGCTGCCTAGCGACCTACAAGTGTAATCATTGCCAAGCCCCCGTCCGGACTCGCAGCTAGGACCTGCCGGTCAGAGGCACTGCAGTGACATCAGTTGATGCACTGAGCCACCTTTGCCGGTTATCCCTTCGCCCCTGTGAACAGTGATCGAATTAAATTGATAGTTGCGTGACTGAGTTACCAATTTTCAGATCTAAACAAAGGACATTCTATATCTATCCCTAATTTCCATCCCCACCTCCAACTACGAACGTAAGAAGGTAGAAAGCGTGCCTGAGTTATACGATTCATGTGAAGTTACACAGCTCATAAAAAATAGCGCAATGTATGAAAACGTTTGTCTACCACACTATTGCATCTGACTCTGTACCTCCCTTGCGACAAGACCAAATTCATCAACTGGAGAAAATTCAGAAAAGAGACGCTAAAGTTTCTGGTAATCGACTAGCTCAAAAAAATGAATAACGCTTTCAAACCCCCGAAAGGTGTTTTGGGTTAGCTCTGTTTGTAAGACGTTAGTAGATTTCCCTGCGTGGAAAGAAATTTGGAGCAGGATACTGAAACCGACGTATTTAAGCACAGGGGAGCATAATTTCAAAATTTGTGCAAGAACGCGATTATAATAATAATAAATTCTTTCCAAATTGAACAATGAACGACTTGATGAATTTCTCTGTTGAAGCATTTGAGACTGAAAGTGTAAATGCACTTAGAAAAAAATAGTGATATAAAATATACTTTTATTAGTTTTGCGCGTCTTGCATCGTATTGCTTTTTATGTTAATGTATCTCAGTGTAATAATATTTGTTATCGTTTGATGTGCATTGTAGTACTTCGTAGAAATCTACCACGGGTGTTAAACCTTACAAAGATCAAATCTATCTGCTCTGACTCATATCATAATGAAATGAGCTCCATTGATTCCGACGTCGCATTATTCTAATCATCAGGAAGAATATAAGAGGATGTTACTACATTTGAGGCGAAATTTAATTAAAATTGGCGCCTAGCCTCAAAAAATCAATTGTATACATTCCTTAGCATACATTCGGGTTAGGATCGTGCATTTCAAACATCGCAAACATAAGATGTTATGCGCTCCTTTTTCCTAAAACAAACAAACAAACAAACAAACAAACAAACGTGAACCCCATTGTAGAGTATAAAAAGAAAATACAGTAAACCCTCGTCATCGCGAACTCGCTTAACACGAATTTCACCATAACATGAACAAAACGTCGGTCTAAACAAGGGATTACGGTAATACAGACATTTATAATTCTCGGATAATACGAATTTTTATAACAAAATCTCCGATTATTCAGGTCCCTTGAAATATTTCTCAATAAGGGTTACACTGTATTACATTTCAAACCACTTGGCAGCATTGCTAACAAGGCGCAAAACCGTTCAAGTAGCCAAGCGTCAGGTAAGGATTCTCAGAAAACTGTGGGTTTCCCAATGAGACGTGTTAGCTCGCATTGTTTAAATCGATAGCAGAACAAACTGGTCGTCGGTCGCGCCATATAGGAAGCAGAAAACATTTTTGTATATCTCAACGCTGTTAGTATCGACTGTCAGTGCATTATCGAAAATCTTTGACGGCGACAATGGTGGAAATACATGGGTGAGTTCCTCCAGCGCAACGTTTCTTTAAAAAAATTCGTTGCGCTCTTAATTCAAGTTATCGACCCAACGCGTCTCTTCGCCTCTGGTCGAGCGTTGAACGCGCAGTAATCCTCCATTATCTATACCTCTATTCCAGAGGACGCTGTATTGTTATATGTCTCGTCTCGCCTAGTCAGTTGTCAAGAGGACCGCCAGGTAGCATCTCCGCGTACGCGCCTCTTACTTCACGCGCCCCTGCGTCACTACCCAGCGGCCACAAGTGGGAAGGAGTTAGGAAATGGGTAGGGTTTAGGACACTTCACAGGGGTTGGACTAGCCCTTGTGAAGCGTCCAAACTCGTTTTGTTGGAACAAATTTCACATGAGATTCGACGGGAATCGAACCCGGACCTCAGTGGTGAAAGGCTAGCGACTTCGCTATGTGCCACGAGCGAACCCCTTTTTGCTCGTTCTGCACATCCCCAGTTTGCGTCACGAACCACGTGACCACAGCACGGGCACTTCGTTTGAAAAGCCAGTCACCAGACGCTGGCCGCCATGTTCCATGTTGCATAGAGTAGGGTTGAGAAAAATGTTGAAAGTGGTACAAAACGACAATTTTCAACGGTAACCAACCCAAAATAACGCGATGGTGTACAAGATGCAATATTTAAAATAAATGCTTCATAAATATGTTTCAATGTCTTGTAACGATGTGATAATTTTGGTATCTAACTACATTTAAAATCCCCGCTAATATTGTGACGCAAACTGGCGTCTGAAGGTCATTGGCTCAAGTCGGATACCTTGCGCAAGACGGACGCGCCTCTCCCTGACAGCGACGTAAATATTTTACCCCGCGAGCACGCGCCTTTCGCGGGAAAACACAGCTGACGGTTCAACCCGGAGATTTGGAGGAAACGTGAAAATAACGTCAAGTCAGGTGACACATAATATGTTTATGAAATATTTAGTGTTGGCAAACAGATTCTAACTCCCGCATGTGTTGACAGCCTAATTGTTCCATTTACAGGGGGCTAGAATCAGTGACTGCTAAATGGGATCCGCCGGTGACATCACAAGTCGCCAGCTAATCGCTCTCCCAGCAAATGCTAAACGACTTATTTTGATGCATTTCCGTAAAGGGAACTGTCGAGTCCCGGCGGCGACGCACGCCGCCCGCACGCCTCCCTGTGGTCGAATGGCCAGGGCCGTGGGCGCCGGCTGGAACCGAACCGCGGCCGCCGGGAGCACCACTCGAGATAAAACCGCGCCGGAAATACAAGCGTCGGCCGCTGCCCCGCCCCTCCGCTTATCGGCGCATCGTAAAACTTGAGCGCCGCCGCCCGCGCGACAGAGAGCCAGGGCACAGCTTGAAGTTTCCCCACGCTAGGAGGTCACACACAGCCAAGGCGGACGCCACGTTCGATATCACGAGTATCCCGTAAATGGGAAACATTCATTTGTGTTGTTACAGAAATAATTTCTACTCTCCATTGTAAAACAGAATTAACTGAATTTCTTATGAACTGAAGAAAATGGACAGAATATTTGTTAGTCTCAATGCCCGTATAAAACTGCCATCGTAGATGTTAATTCCTCATGACTTATAAGACGGATGGGTAGGGTGAACGGGACGAGGGAACACAAAAGAAGACTACTCCTTTTACTTACAAAGCTATTCTTCCTACATGTACGTTCGTGAATTAACTTTTAACTAAAATGTGTGTATTCACTGTCATTAAATTGCTGGTATTTGATGCTCTGTCATTAAATTGTTATTACACGTAGATTTACGTAAATACTATGAATTTTAGTTCACTGTGACAATACTTCGCAGTTTTTTTTACTCTTGTGTTATAAGCGTGATTCTATAATGTTGCACTGGGCGGTAATATAGGAAACAACAATCTCAAGAATTCAAGTTACACATATCCAGTTCTTGGGCGTAATTTTACACACGCTCGCGGAAATATAAAATCCAGAAAGGGAAAATGAGAGGGGACGAGATAACCAACAGTGAGAAGTTTTTCAGAAAGAGAAATCCTACGCTTCCGAGAATGAAGGGACGATCATTTAAAGAAACTAGAAGCGCGTAAGTTACCGCCTCATCGGGCTTTGAGTCGCTATCTCTAGTAAAAAAATATAACTATATATATATATATATATATATATATATATATATATATATATATATATATATATATCACGGTACATTACCGTTGGACACATGTGCATAATCGATTACTTTCAAAATGGGTTGCCGTATTTGAAAAATTATGTTGACTGAAAATTTCAACCACGACACAAATTTCTACTATAACCGTCGATGAATGCCATATTCGCTAATATAGCCAACAAAACATTTTAGCGCGCAAGTTAGTACGCACTCGAGTTAGTGATAGTCTCGTCCAAGGCAAACCCTTTCAGGTACATTACCTTGTTAGTTCATAATAGCGAGAGAATTAACCTCTAATCTCGAGAGACTATATAACCAACAGCCGAACTCCTTCCGTGAAGAAACGGGAAACTCATGCCTCGCTTTACACAATGGTTTGCTCGCGCAGTTGCAGAGATTCATCTGAATAACCTCAATACGCTCCTACGAGCAGCGGCCGGCGAGATAAGGGCGCTGGAGGCGCGCGGTGCAACGACAAGGAGGGGCGAAGTGGGCGGGGCTGCTGGAGCGGTGAGGGACGGGGCTCGTGGAGCGGGACGATGAGGGGCGGGGCTGCTGGAGCGGGACGATGAGGGGCGGGGTTGCTGGAGCGGTGAGGGGCGGGGCTGCTGGAGCGGGACGATGAGGGGCGGGGCTGCTGGAGCGGGACGATGAGGGGCGGGGTTGCTGGAGCGGTGAGGGGCGGGCTCGTGGAGCGGTGAGTGGCATGGCGGGGCGGGGCGGGCGGAGTGGACCTGGGCGTGGCGGGGAAGGGGAGAGGACGAGGCGGGGCGGGGATGAGTGGGGCGGAGCCGGGGAGGGGCGGCGACCGCTAGCGCGGAGTTGCGAGTTGGAATCCTCTTACCGTTCCAAAGCGCACGCGCCCGGCTGTGGGGAGGAGGTTGGGAAGTGGGAGGGGGGAAGCACTGGAGTGCCGCTCAAGAGGCTGGCGCTGCACGAGGGCCGCACAGGCCACAGACAGCGCCAGCGGCAACAGCCCCTCACAGGATCCATTTAATTCTTCCAGTCCACTCACTGCCGGGGTGAACCTACACGGTAACAACCACGCACACTAAAGTGTACTGTTTAGCTTTACTCACTGCGATAGGCTTTCAACATTCTTTAAGGTACAGTTTCTGATGAAGTGAGTATGATCACGGAGTTATGTAATATTTTCGAAAGTTATTTTAATCAGTATAAATCTACGGAAACAGACTGTCAGTAAAATTAATGCCTTGGCAATATTTATATTTTATTAATATAAACTTGCATGAGAACGAATTATTAATTACCATTATTTTTTCGGCGATCATTTACAGGTCGTCGCGCACAAATCTCTTAAAACATTATAGGTATTTACTCGTAGTTCGTTAATTAGTGATTGACATTCCCCATGTAACTTCCGCAAAGTAGCTGTTTTATTTGTGAGTTGATGTACGTGTCAAGATAGGCTGTAGTACTGTCCTCAGCAACCAAATGGGGTTACTGCTTCTCATAGGTAGCTCATTGCAGCAGTATTGGTTCCGGCTTGCACATAAGCTCGTCCACATCGATAACAAGGAAGCACACGAGTTAGAGCAAGGGTGGACTGTGTAGAATCTCTGCAGAAGAAGTGACTATACTTCAGACATCCATTAGAGTTTACTAGCCATAAGTAAGAAGTCATCACTAAGTCGCGTATGGGGATTTTGTTGGGTACCTGAGTTCAAAGACGGTAGGGTCTAGGCTGCAAAACGAAAAAAAAGAAAGAAAGAAAGAAAGCAAAAGCTGGGCACCCAGCAACTGCACGCCAACCAAGCAATGCATAAAATCAATCAATGATTCCCAACCAAGCAATGCATCTCATCAATGATTTCGTTTTGACGAACAGGCGAATCACGTTTGATTAATTAGACAAGGCAACAGGTCTATCACTGGAAGCTCCCATACCATCATCGATGAGAATTTGAAGACGAAGAAAATGCGTACAATGTGGGAGCCTCATACCTTCACCATTGCTCAGGAACAGAAGCGTGTGGAGATGAACCAAATATTTGTTCAACAGTATATTGCAGACACAGACGAGTTCTTTCGGCGTCTAGTCACCGTTAACGAGTCATGGTTATTCGACGAGACTCCAGATCCTCCATATTCCCCGGATCTGGCTTCTAGTAACTATGCCTTATTAGACACAATGAAAGAGGTCATGCAGGGTAAGAGGTTCATCATCAATGACAAACGTCTTGCAGTTGTCCAACAGTGGCGCCGGGATACACCCAAAGAATGGATTTCTATGCAAATAGGGAAGCTAGAATGACGGCAAAAATGCATAAATATTGGTGGAGAATACTTGTAATAGAGTATCAGTATTCATTCGCTCATTACATGGTTCCAATGAACTCAAAAGAATAATTGTGCCAATCATTTTTGAACGTCCCAAGTAATATGAAAGATGTGACAGAGGTAGTTGAAATACTTGTAAAATTTGTCATTAAATATAATGAAGACAATTGTAAAGATGCGTGAATGCACTGTTCGAAACTGTCTTCTTTTAAACCTTTCGAAACAGTTTCAATGCAGTGACATTCTCACTCAACAAATTAACACGAACGTCATGGCAGCAACTTCACTTTCGTCACGTGCGCCTTCTCCTTCGGATGTCCATTCCCCACTCTGACCTCCTCCGCCCTCCGCCGCGGCGAGGCCCCTCATTAACCCGCGGCCCTCTACTCCTGCGGGCGGCGCCCTCGTCTATGCCGCCTGCCCTCTAATCCCGGCGCCCTCGTCTCCCCGACGCGGCGCCCCGCCCACCCGGAGCTCCTCCGCCGGCGGCGCCTGGCAGCCTTCGATACTTAAGCCCGGTTGGGATCAAACGGCGACGCGCAGAGCCCTCTCTTTCAAGGGGCCTCCGCCAGGGGCGCCTCTGCCCGGCGTCGGCGCCATTGTGCGCGACTCGTTGGAATCGCCCGGCGGCACGGGACGAGACACTTTGACCGATGGCCCCCGACTGCCACCGGGAGGAGCTAGGGTCGAGCACCGACGGAAGCTCGGTCCAGTTCGGCGGCTGTCTCAAAAAGAATTCTAGCCCTAGATTGCTCTGATCGGAAGATTTCACGTGGTTTCTCCGACCAACACTAGGCGAATACCGGAACCTGCTAACAAACGAGCGCGATCTTTCCTTTCACACCCTGGTCCTATCCTCACCCCTTACACACACTTACATATTCTCTCACACCATACACTACACTTCCACACAAAAAGGGAGGCAAGTCGGAATCCTAGAGATTGTCTCTGTTGCGGCCATGGCCCGCTGGGGAGAAACTTGGAGGTAGAAATCTCATCAAGCTGGCGAGTAGGTCGACACCAAACCTCACCATTTAGCGAGGGGGGAACACTGTCACCTCCCGCCATAAAACATTCGTTACACTAATAGAAGTAATAACCAAAGCAGTTGACTTGCCCGAAAATATCAACGAATAATTGACCGATGGCGCCGAGAAACACGTTCGCTCCGGAAATTACTTTCTGTGGAATCTAATGCAGAAGCTTTTCATTTGCGGTTACTCAATATTTTCACGCAAAATACCGAATCCTTTTTCATTCCGATGAATTCGAAAAATACATCTGAAGCAATTAAAAAACAATGCCTAAAAGCGCACGTTCTTTGGTTACTAATACCAACATTCACATCAAGTAGAATTTGCAAAGAACGCCAGTCGCCGTGACATATCCTTTTTCATACGTCTCATAGGCAGCATATGCAGATAATCCAGGCCGGTTCTAGCGCAGCCTCACGCTGTAGAAACCGTATCGCCTGCCATCCGGACGCTCATGCAGAGCTCTGTGACGCCGGGGGGGGGGGGGGCAGGTGCATGCGTAGAGTCCCTAGATACAGAGACTAGCGCAGCCTCAACGCCCGCCGCCATTTAATTTCCTTTCACTCGAAAGCCCCGCCAGGCAGCATTCACAAGTTAGATAGATATTTATTATTCTGCAGGTAGGTATACAACCTGGTGGCAGAACACTACA
Source organism: Teleogryllus occipitalis (assembly GCA_011170035.1). NCBI lineage: Eukaryota > Metazoa > Arthropoda > Insecta > Orthoptera > Gryllidae > Teleogryllus > Teleogryllus occipitalis. Next base: position 363,710 of record BLKR01000648.1, on the reverse strand, counting down.
ATTTATATATTACAAATATTAACTTTAAATTACCTAACAATGTAACTTTAAATTATTTAAAGACATAATAAAATAATAATAATAATAATAATAATAATAATAATAATAATAATAATAAGCTAACAATAATAGCATTAACTACATTTTATGGTTGACCTGCACAGTTATTTTAAACTATTAAATACAAGACTACACGACTTTTTAATTACACTTCACTTCACTTTCACTTCACTTCACTACATTTTAAATTCACTTCTCTTTCTACTTCTATACTGCACTACACTGCACAACACGTCACCACACTTCAATACAAAACTACTTTGAATATAATTATATATTTAGTACAGGAACGCATTTAATAGTAATTAACACAATAATAATAGCAATAAAATATCAATAATAATCAAATAATGACTGATATAATAATACAACTTACTAAATTATTAAAGTTTACAAATATCATTAGTTAATTTATTTTTAAATCTTTGAACACCTAGAGGAAAGGGTTCCAAGGCTGTCGCAGGTAACTTATTCCAGTCCGTTATTGTTCTATTTGTAAATGAAAATTTTCCAACATCTGTTCTCTGTGGCCTAAACTGAATTTTGTGCTTGTGATCGCCCCTACTAAAGTAGCAAGGTCTACCCAATCGGATGTAGATATCCATATCTTTCCAAGCTGGATAACCGGTTAAGGAGAAGAAGTTAAGGATAAATAAGAGCAATCGGACGCTTTATAAGGAATTTCGAGTATATTATCATTGGTTTTCAGTAGATTGGTGGTTCCTAACACACCCACAATACCGCTTAGTTCAACTGGATATAATGGCGGCACAAAGGCATGCGCTGCTCTCTGTATCCAGGGCCTCTAGTGCACGAGAGGCGATCGGCGCCCCCTGGCGCCAGAATCCGCATGGGAGGCGCGGGAACGCGCTTCGCTGCAAAGGGGCCGCCTGGAGGAGAAAACGTCCCGGAGCCACAGTCGCTTCAGAAAAGCCGGAACCGTGGCAATCATCAAGAGTTAACTCCAAGTAGTAGAGTAGTGTGTGTGTGTGTGTGTGATGTTCTGTATTTTATATAAATTTACGAGGGAAAGTCGGTATGAATGGAAATACAAATAGAAGAACAAAGAACTTATGAAACACAATTATGTTCTAGATCTTGTCCAACGACACAAAGTGGCTTCTGTAAAGGAGCCGCTTCGAAATACTTTAGTTGTTAATTTATAGAGTTTAGTTGTAATTAGTTAAGTTAAAAGCACTCCATCACTCTACAAAAACTATTGTAATAAAAAATGTAAGCCACTATAGTAAATAAATAAGCCTCTCCAGGATTACTAGAGAGGGGAAATCTGAAAAACACCTTGCGCATTTCAGCCCCAAAGAAGACCACGCCAAGGTCGAAATGTCAGCATCATAGCCTTTGACGCCTCGTGACCTGGGCAACCATGATTCTTCGCACTTGTCACGTCATTCTAGAAGCGTGTTAAGCCACATTCGGGATTTCGATGAATAATTCATTTTGTAATGAAATGATTGAAATATCTAGTATACATTTCCCAAAAAAGTAATCACAAAGGATATATAAGCTTGCGGAGTTCACGTACATTTAATTCTGCCTGAGCTTTAGCAAGAGAGCGTTGTGTCTACGTCCCACCAGTCGGAGAGAACGTGAATCGACGATGATTTTGGTCTACAACAATACTAAATTCAGCCCAGGGTATTGTAACAGTGCCGAGGGCTCTGAAGCTCAGAGCTCATGCAAGGAGCGAAAATGCAATGCTCTCGTAAGAACACAATAACTCGCATTTACATATAACCGGAAGACATAACTCCGTCCCTTGGGAATAACAAAGGAGAAACGTCATGACGTAAATTTGTACCACGTAGCAACAGTTCATTTTGCCACAAAATATCCACACAATAATTTTGCACATTAATGACGTGCATACAGAACGCATTTATACTTTTATTCTTGTTGTAATGCACCACGCGCACTTTCCATATTAAATTTTAATCAAACGGCATCACTGGTCGCGCTGTACAGTATCTACGTTACAAACATTTTACACATAAAGAAAACGTAACTTCCACAACATGACATCAATAATCTCCGCGCACGATACAATCAGTTCCCCTATCAACACTCTCAAGTACATCGGCGCCAACAACCATCGACACAATGCGCAGGCGAACACAGCCGAAAGCGTCATTTAGCAAAGAGGCAAACAACAACAACAGCGCCGTCCAAACAGCAACAGAGGCGGGCGACGCGCACGCTCCGAACAAAGCGCGGACATTATGCTAACCAGCAGTTAATAAACAATATAGCGACAAGCCCCCAGCCATGGCGGAGGGGGGCGGAGTGGGGGGTGGGGTATTTGAAAACTGCATAAGCGTATCGACACCCCGGCCCCGCCCCCGCGCTGCTACCGCTGTCCCCGACCAAGAGACAAAAACGGGCATCGGGTGCGCACTCCCGCGGCGAGCGCGCCTCATTAAAAGAGACAAGGAGCGGGGGAGGGTTGAGGCGGCGGCGACCATCTCCCAGCCGCTCCTCGCCGCAGCGTTGCGCTTTCCCTTCGCCCAGCCCCGAGGTTGTCGGCATTACCGCTCGGAGCAGATGAGTGAAAACGTTCGCAAACGAGAAGGCCGTAAGAGGATTAAACTACTATGGCTGCAGTATTGTTTGTAATGGGGAAGACAAAACAAGTCACCAAAGTAGGACAGTTTCGCATGTCAAACAAAACAGTAGAAACTAAAAATAACTTCGTTTCACTCATCCAAAAGTGTTTAAATGGTCCGTCTCTTCTAAATTTAAGTTCTAAGGGGACTCTTTGCCAAAGATGTGAAATATTTAAAGTATGAGAATACATTCAGATTCAAACACTAAACTAGATGGTAAGGTGCATGCTTGTGTAGTTTCGGAGATAGAGTCAGGTGTACACGAAAAACACCCGAGAAACTGTAATCATAAAAAAATAGTCCCCATTTTATATATACGGGGTTAATTCAAACACACGAATGAATCCGACATCTGTTTCATATTACCAACAAGCACTGCTACCACAAGAGATATTTATTTACTGTTGACAACCGACAGATGCAATTACTCAGCCGGAATTCGAAATTCGTAGTTCAAACACAGTTCCAGGTCTCAATAACTGCAAACGGGACACAATGCGATCTGCGCAGTTTTACAGGTGCAAACGATTCCCCACCGAAGGCAGAATTGAACGAGACACGCAGTGACACTGGGGATACAAACCGTATGACAGCAAATAGGTCCAACAATACCGCGGTCTGATCGGTAGTTTCCCGTGGTTTTTCCGATCAACAACAGGCGAATGCTGGAGCAGTACCCTACCAAACGGGCCACGGACCGCGCGCGATATGTCCATCCTCTTCCTTGTCCTATCCTCTCCCCTTACACACACACACTTACAATATCATGCACTACACTACCACATATTCCGGGAGACCGGTCGGGAGCTTAGAGCTTGTCCCGGCTGGGGCGGTGCCCCGCTGGTGGGAGAGTCCTGGTTAGGGGGAAATCCCACTAGCTGACGGTAGGTCGGCGCCGGATCTCGCCATCCAGCGGGGGAAGATCACCGCCATCTCCTGAGAAAAAACATGCACTACACTAACGAGACTAATGAACAAAGCAGTTGACGTGCCCGGAAACACGAATCAATCAATCAATCAATCAAAAAACCGCGGTTTGTGACGTCAACCACCGAGGCGCCAGCGTCTGTCCTACTCGGCTGGGCAGCGGGCGGGCTTATCTCGGTAGAATAACTACTCGGCTTACTTGCAAACACAAGTGGCGTACTGCTCATGCACACACCCAGGTTACTAAACCGAAAAGAACAGGACAAGGAAACGCTTGGAAATCTGACCTTGATGAAAAGACTTCCTGGAGGAGGAGGATACGATGTGCGACTAATGCGCCAAAATACAGCCCCCAAAAGACAGGCATTTGGGTGAAATCACGTACAAAAGTATTGAATTTATTCAAGCACCCCACAAAGGAGAGTATTTTAATTGACTGGACCACTGGAGCAATGGTTCAAGTACTTTTCTCATTAGTCGAAGACCCACGTTTGAATCCCAAACAGGTTTTTTTCTCATTAACTGCATAATATATTTTCCTTCACTTTATTTTAAAATACAACATACTTCATAAATATGTACGGTCCAGTAATAAACAAATATTCAGCTCGAGCAATCGAATGCAACACCTACAGTTCGTGAGCCCAGTGCTTTTGACCGGCGGCTTGCTCCACAGATTGATGTTTCCGGGTGCGTCAACTGCTATGGTCATTAGTCCCGGTAGTACAGTAAATGTGTTTCCTAAAACTTGGCGGTTTTCCTCCCCCGCTAGGTGGTGAGATCCAGTGTCCACCTACACGGCCGCTGGCCAGGAATCTCCCCCAGCGGGTCGTCGCCTTAGCCACACCTTCTCGGCCGGTCTTTCGAGATGTGTGGCAGCGCAGTGCATGTGTTTGTGACTAAGGAGTGTAAGGAAGACGAAGGAAAGATCGCGTGCGGTCCATGATCCGTTTGTTACGGTTCTGCTCTGGCATTCACCCGGTATTGATCAAAGAAATCTTGGAAAACTACTGATCAGAGTGACTGGCTGCTAGAATTTTCCTTCAGACGGCGACTAGCTGTACAGCTAGTGCAGCAAATCAGCCAACATCGGGACACAAAACTTAAAAACCTTCAGACCAAAGAGGTTGCAGGAACAGCGCTGAGCCCGCTCAAGTGTCGTCAATAACTTAATATGAACGGCGCCTGAAAAACTGAGTGTATCTCATCGAAAATAGTTGCATATTACGCTTCAGTATTTTGGTGTTAACTACCGTACCCGTGTGAGAACTCTCGCATGAACCCACCCTCTTCTATTTTTCCTTCTCCATATTAAGCCTGTAATAAAAATTTTCCTTGAAGGTACTCGTACTTTTATTCTCCGTCACTTGTTCTATATGTTTCATTATAATTGATTACAATATAATACACCCTAGTCAATACAAACTACTCTTATTGAACTTTATTACCGAGTAGAGGTATACACCCGTGTAATTCAATCGCTTAGAATACCAAGAAATTAGTTTAATTTCACATTTAGTTGCCTCTCAGCAGTTGGGGTAATATCGAGAAGCGCCGGACTAGAAAAAATGCAATAAAAATGTAAACTACTAGATCTCATCCTGTAGATTACGGTGTGAAGAACATTTCTTTGAGGCCTATGGTCTCAATATTTTTGTTTTTAAGGCACTAAAATGCTTCGTTTAAGAGTTATTTAACGATATATATTCAAAATTCTATTGAGCGTTGTGGGTTGCATTTAGCGTGAATTTTTAGATTAGTTATTTTAAGAAATCCTTCACATTTTTTTAAAAGTCAAATTGCATTTCGTCACGTCTCTCTTTCCTTAGTGACCTCATTTATACAGATTGCTTGCGTGTGAGATCCGCAAAAGGTACGTGTACAACTGAAATAATATATGAGATACGTCAAAAACTAATATCGCGCCATAATTTTATAAATAATACACACTTCACATAAATATAATGCAGCCGCGCAATGTACAGTAATTAGGATGAAATAATTCGTTGCGTCCACACGAGGCCGGAGCGCTCGTTAAGGAGCTCCCTGGCAGAGCTGACCCTCCGACGAATGGAGACGGACGGCGCTGGCCCGGCGCGGGCGAGGGCGGCGAGCACAAAAAGCATGTCGAGGATTATCTCCAAAGGCAAAGAGGTCAAAGGACAAGCGACGTTTTTCCTACAACAGCCGCGCGGCGCGCCACCGGCCGGCGCTCGGTCGGTCAATCGAGCGAGCGGAGGAGCGGGCCGCCGAGCCAGCGAACGGGCGAGTGGGCAAGTGGGCGAGCAAGCGAGCGGGCGAGCGAGAATGCTGGCGAGTATGTAAGGGCAAACGAGCGGGCGAGTAAGCAAGTGAGAGGGCGAGCAGGCAAGCGAGCGGGTTTATTCTTGAAAATGCTGGGAATGCTTGAAAAATTCGCCAAAGCATTAGCCAAACAGAGAACCACGAAAGCGGCTCGTTGTATGCCTGGGTGACGGCTGAGCTTTGTTCGTCGGTTGTGTGCAAGGAAGTTCCTTCTCCGCTGATATTCTCGGGAGGTCCTTTACAATGAAGTAGCCACTCCACTGGGACTATTCTCATCTTTTCCCAGAACATTTCTAAACTATTTGGATAAATTACGTACGTCCAAATCTAAGTTTCAATGCACTTTTTGAAGATCATCATTGTCTCCACTTAAATACAAAAAAGTGAGAATTTCAATAAATACCAAAAACATATACCATTCAGTGGCTGACTCTGATTTTTAAGGGTTACTATTGCACTAAATTGTGATCCAACGATAAAAGAAAAATATTGCGTTTTACTCGTTACCACGTTTTATTATTTAAGTAATTTACCATTTTAGCTAAACTAATTCAGGCACAACTCTCAGAATGCATAATTCATAATGCCACACAATCCCGGTAGTATTGTTACAAGTCGCCAAATTAAAGAGAAACTGATGAATGCTGTGCCTGTGACTGTCAGGAGACATTGCACATGTGTCCTCACTGCCTTAAATGCGTGCGGGTCGCTCTCTCATTCGCGTCAAACTTAATTGACAGCATCGTGAAGCAAGATCGTACAGAGTTTTCGCACATCGAAACTTAAATACGAAAGGCGCACCCGGCTATTGGCACGGGACGCTGGAGCCCAATCTGGGCATCTCTAGTGAAAACATAGCGTAAGTCGTGCTTAGTTCGGTAAGCGAGGCTCCATAACGTGTACTAAATTCGTTGCCGGATATACTTGTTTTGGGTTTTTAATGTGTCTTAGTGAAGTAAGATTCATCATGATGGACAAAAGCCGGTGTGGTTTTCTGCAAAAGATGAGTATGCTATTGAAGGAAGTGCTGACTTCCAATCCTTTTGATGACGTAATGCCAGTGAGAGGATATTAAAACTACCGTGGCTTCGCAACCGGGAAAGCACATTAAATAAGAAGCAATTCAACGTTCCAAATTTTACAGATTTTCTAACCCCAGGTAGATTTGGTACTAAAACTTCGAGCAGAATTGCATTTGCTACATCGTCCGTACCAACCATATACATATACCCTCAGTAGGAGTGCATGCTTCAATTAATTCTTCCATCGCAGGGAGCAACAACAGCAACTGCGTGCACACGAAAGAACTCTTTGTAAACACATGGCCGCACTTGGCAAACACTTTTGGGTGTTATTTTTCGGAAATAAGTGATTACGATGTAAATGAAGTAATCAGACGGATTTTCCCTCTCTCTATATGGCGAACAGAAACTGTATTTATTTATTTATTATTTCGACCAACCGCGTAATAATGTCAATAATACTATTTCTATGATTCCTTGTATTATTATTTAGCATCACGTTGGCATGCCAATATAGCAGAGCTACCACGTTGACATCTAATTTCTATTCATGTACTTGTTTCAACTAATAATACCCGATCAGTTCGCCGAGGATATTTGTCGTGAGAAAAATTTATTTCATGGGTCGAAAGACTGGCCCTATGGAGTTGCGGCCACGAAATTTACGTAATAAATATTTATACTATAACTCATTTATACTCGGGGATTTTTCTTAGCAGTACGAAATAATAATAATACTCATTTTTCAATAAACAAACGTTATAATCTGCTTCCTTTTCAGCTTGAATAAAACAAACATACATACATAATACATTTCCATAACAAAAACAAAACAAAACAATAGACGATAATAACCCTTAGCATTTACATTCACATTATTATTTATATTACCACATTCATATGCTTTTCTTACTTCCTCATGCATGCATGACCATTTAGCCCCAATTATATTATGAAAATTACTAATAGCTTACACAACTCGATCTTCAGATAATTTGTCTGTTTTGAATGTCCCCTTTTTTCACTTTCCTCTTCGTGTCCACTTCTTGGCTGTCCAATTTCAGGTAGATTCCAAATTACGTTCAGTCTAGTCCAATACACCATCATCCATCATGTTCCGAATCTTCTCCTTATCACACCATATCTCTAAACATTAAACTTAAAATATTTGTTGCCGTCACTGCGGCCAGTTACTACTATTCGATCATCACCCTGTCGGAACACCGTCTGCCGTCTTGTTCACAAAACGCGCTATTCTTCTGTTTCCCTAAAATATGCAGCACTGTCCACATTTCCGTTCCTCCTTAATTTTTCTACGCTGATTTTCGCTTCCCACTCAAGCCTTCTCGTTTGAAAGTGGAGCTTCCTGTATAAGCGTCTTTTCTTGTTCATTATTGACTAATCAATATTTTCACTCTTTTATATAATTAATTACCCCCCCCCCACGGAAATTTCTTACGTGTCCATTTCAAGATATTTTCACAATAAAGTCCATTATTTTCCTAATTGAATACTTATAATATACTTTCCTTAATTTCTGATTATTTACTTCACCTCCATTATGATTCCCTCGGATTCCCCATTAATGATGTCGTGTATATTTTTAACACACATTATTTTACAATATTTATTTATTCCAATAATGACTCATCACAGTAGATAATCGAAGGAAAATGTAGACTCCCCGGTCTCTGAAACGAAAAATCGATAAACGAAAATGGAAAGGCGCGAAACTGTGTAACTTGTTATTACTGCACCTTCTAAGCGTAAGCTTTGTGTAAAAACACTCTTCGAGCTTCAAACCGCAGTCGATGCTATGTTATTTATAACCGATAAAGTTAGCAGTTTTGGTTAAGTGCAAAAACTGTCTGATGTTGATTCCACGGTTATCGGTCCTACTAAATGAATGGAAGTTCAAAGTGATAATTTTGTCATCCATAACCTTGCATGTTGTAATGTATTATTGTTGTTTTTATTTCTACATATTTGTATAACTTTTTCCCTTGTTCCGCAGAGTACCGGACAAATATATGTTTACATAATTGAGCTCCTAGCAAAGGAAGGAAGAACTACAGAAAGCACTGTTTTCAGCTGCTACACGTCCTCTAATGTCCCGATCGTCGTTTTTAATTTTTAAGTATTTTTTAGTAACGAAACGGATGTGGAGTTCACAATTTTCATGGTTCCCAGATAAAAACTTCCCGCTCCACAAAGCAGTCCGTTCGTGCCGTTTGAAAATTGCGTTCATATTTGCCGAGTAAAAGGGAGGGAAAATATTTTTTGCGAGACCACAGCTAAATTAATCACATCACATGAAAGGGTCGCCTTTTCTGTCGAACGAGCATCAAGGCGTAAAGTCTGAAAGCATTTATCTCAGCCGTCATGTTCTAGTCAATATAAATAACAAATTGATGTTCAAATCTGCAACCTATATCATACTTTAAACACCGATAAAATGGTGAATTCATTAAAATATTTGCAAAAACAGACGAGAGTTATTCTGTGGCATATATTATTTTACAAACTGAAAATTATAAATTTTATAAAATGTGAAATTCAACAAATACGAAGAGGGAATGAAAAATGTTTAAAAATATGCAAGTACCTCAAGCAATTATACAGATTTCAGTTATTAGACAGCAATTATACAGACTTCGATTATTCGGACTTTACAAACTCAAAAATAGAAATTTTATTAATTGTGATATTCAACAAATTCGAAGAGGGAATGAAAAATATTTATAAATATGCGAGTATCTCAGGCAATTATACAGACTTCAGTCGGTAGCCCCAAGATTCGTTTAAATTTTACAAGGATAAAAAAAGTATTTATGTGCGGGTTACTTTTCGAGTGAGTACATTTGTAGTAAGTATTATTACATAAATATGGAAATAGTAATACTTTCAATTACAAAAACACAAGATCGATTTTTCTGGCAGGTTTTACGATTTTCTTTATTCCTACTTCCATTTCGGAGGTAAATAAACTCATTCTTGAACTCTCACAGGATTAAAAAAATACGTTTTCAGTTACCAAGAGAAAGTAGCACAGCGTTCCGCGGGATAGAGGTTGGTTCGCTTCGGAAGCGTAGACAAATGCCGGCGGTGACGCTCCTGCGCCTGCAACCAGCGATAGTAGACTGTTTGATTAATAAGAGCGCGAGCAGCTGCGTGTAATTCGGGTCTAATCCGAGGGATGGAGCGCATATCGCGACCGGCCAGCTAATGCACCATTAATTATTTATAAAGAGCATTGATTACATTTAAATTATTACGAGGCGATTGACTTTTCGAGCCTTTTTCGGCTCCGGAAATAGCGATGCGAGGCGAGCCCTGGTTCAACATCCGAGCTGCGGATGAGCAGTTCACAGTGCTGCCCCGCTTGCTAACCCTACCGCCACCTTTCGTCACGTGTTCACAGTTTGAAATTAGGAAAAACAGTTAATCCATTCCCACGAATTAAATCACGTTATCATAAAGATCTTTTACATCCTCCTTAGTTGTCTCTTCTCACAGTTTCTACCATTTATTGTAAAAAAATTTCATGAATCATGTATTATTTATAAACATAGTATCTCTTCAAGATCATTATGAATCTCAAAAATTAAAAAAAGTCTACATATTAGTAATTTGTTTAGAGGTTGCTATTTAGTTTCTCCTCATATTCTGTATGATGTTAATGTAATTTTTCATACCCTTGAAAGACAAATTTTTGTCGAACACGGATCAATAAATATTATAATAATATAAAAAAAACTGTTTGAAATCTTCATTGGCGCCGGCGAATGCGAGAGAAAAAGTTTTGCGAATGGGAAAGTAATCACCCTCAGGGCACAAGTTCGTAAAATTTGCACGATTAGTCTTAAAAAAATATTCTTACGTAATACCTATCCTTAACATCACGACTGAAAAATTAAATATTTCTACACAATAAAAATGTCTTGCGTTCTTTAAATTTCTAATTCTCAATTTTTTGGCTTTTAATTTTTTTAGGGCTGAAATTATGACTCTAATTTCCATTTCATTTTATTTATTCTGATTTCTTTGATTTTATTAATGTTCGTCAAAAGACAATAAATAACTGTGAGTGACGTTCGGGAGAAGTAGGTTCTGCGCACGTTTACGTCAGGTGTAGCATCCCTACCTCTGCATTTTATTAAATACTTGAATGACGAATATAAGAACCAACAAAGCGCGATTAGCGACATTTGAAAATATATATTTTTGCTTCCGAGTAATAGATAACTTATTTGCATCAGAAAACGAATTAAAGATGTGATTTGCTAACGAAATAAACACCGACGCCCCCGGCCCTACTCCTCCCACAACCAGGAAAGGCAGAGCACAATAATATTACACGAAATTATATTTCATTTTATTGCAATAAATATAAAAATATTTAAAACGTAGTTAACAGAAGTATATTTATAATTTAATTTTTGAAATGCAATTTTTATTTTTATTACCTTATTTTTGTCAGGTTCTTTAGCACAATCCTATCTTCCTTTAAGACCGTATTATTCTTTTAAGATTTCGGATATAACAGGTGCGCGAGAACGTAAAACAAAAGAACGCGCACAAAAATAACATAGGACAAAAATAAACAATGGATTGCATTGAATTAATATTGATATAATATAATATGAATTTGCACTAACTTAATATTTTTAAGAGGTATTGTCATTAGTGAAATGAAAAACAGCACGCATTCCTGCACCGAAAATTCACCTATAATGAAAAATTTCTCCGTTTTCGGGCGCATGAATACATAACTTTCTGTTCTTACGAAGTAATTCGTAAGGACGAGAAAGAAAAAAATGTACTGCTTCAGTTAGAATATAAAATACCGCAAAGCTCTAAACAAGTCAATATGATTGCCTGAACACGTCAGGTGTAACGTAGCAGGGTACCGTTGTCAGGTATCTTCTCCTAACAACAGGGTATTATGATAGAAGAGCCTAAATAAACAAGCACGATGCTTTGCGAAGTCGTGGAGACTATTTCGAAAGATTCTCAGATCCACGGGAATTTGGATTTATGCAAATGCATGCATTTTGTGCTAGTTATTATAGCAGTCATAACTTCAAAGTTGTTAAGAAGAGGTAATAGTGAAACTCTACGCCGAAAGTCTTGAAAATAAATCGTAATTTTCTTTTTATCGAGAAAGACCTTTATTTTTTCAAAGAAGAAGTCATCGACGGAAAAATCGAAGGTAACGTAACTGACCACTGAGACGTTACACACAATACATAGCATTATACAATACATAGCATCACTAAGGTACACAGCAGTAGAACACAAAGGACTTCGACATAAATGACCCATTTTTATCTGTCCGAGCTATATGCTTGCTTATTCCTTTACAGTTCCTGAAAATTTTAAGTCTCAACGCAAGGATGGAAAACATTTCCCAGCGAAGCAACTCCACGTAGCTGTAGTATAATATTAAGCGTACATTCATACACACACTAGCTCCCAGTAGGTGGCTTCGAAGTCATTCCAATCTCACAGAAGCAGGGCATGCGGATAGTCATGATTACTTCCCAAGACAAATGAAGAATGATTCTCGCGCCTTGAGACCAATCCTTACAGCCTGTACCATTTGTTCGCTGATGAATTAACTAAGAGCGACTTTAAATGGGTTTTCTTTAACGCATTCTTCCGACTTGGCTGGAGGCGGAGACCGACGTGTACACCGAATTAATTGCGTTACTTAAGAAGTAGAATCGTCGGAGTTGGTGTAAAGTAAGGTCCCATTTGTATCTTCCGCTGTCCTGGAGAATTCTTTGGTGTGCGGCGGCGGCGGCGGCGGCGGAAGGAGGTCTGGAGTGGGCGTGGCGTCACCGTCCCCGTAGCCACCAGGATTGAAGAGAGGCGGGGCGATTACCTTTTAGCACCGCGCCTTCAGTACTTGGTATGCAACATCGTCTTAACAACAATCGATGATTTTAAAACTGTATGGGTGACCACGTGGGAGTAATTTAGTTAAAATGTTTACAAAGTTTTATTTTGGGATTTAATTGACAAAACCCAGTGAAAGATGACATGTTTAACAACAAAACTTTATCCTCTTATTGGATAATTAAAAATTATATGGATATCATTTTTAAACAAAAAACTCCGATTTTGATTATTTTCATTCTTGAACACATTGGTCTGAAGAATGTTCAATTATGAATATCCGAGAATTGTCGAAACAATGGTAGCTGCTAAATCGTAAGCAGGATTTTCACCAAAATTGACATTCCCCAATCGACCTGGCTGATGTCGCGGCCCCGAGCGGGCGAGCGGGCGAGCGGGCGAGCGGGCGAGCGGGCGAGCGGGCGAGCGGGCGAGCGGGCGAGCGGGCGAGCGGGCGAGCGGGCGAGCGGGCGGGCGGGCGAGCGGGCGAGCGGGCGGGCGGGCGAGCGGGCGAGCGGGCGAGCGGGCGAGCGGGCGAGCGGGCGAGCGGGCGAGCGGGCGAGCGGGCGAGCGGGCGAGCGGGGGAGCGGGCGAGCGGGAGAGCGGGCGAGCGGGCGAGCGGGCGAGCGGGCGAGCGGGCGAGCGGGCGAGCGGGCGAGCGGGCGAGCGGGCGAGCGGGCGAGCGGGCGAGCGGGCGAGCGGGCGAGTCTCTCAAGCGGTGGCAAATTTGATGCTATGAAACTGTGTATAAAATACGTTAGCACATACACCTACAAAACTAGCGGTGCTAAAACAGCACATACTCTCTCGCCCTATTTTCACGCAAACATATGCGAAACGTATTCATATTTTCCAAATTATGCGAAACGTATTCCATTTTCTATTCATGTTTTGTACATGACCTTATTTCAAAATTAAGGAGCAGATTTCATTAACGAAAAAATCTCTATCTTTAATATTTTACTCGTACGAAGACACTGTAAAAAATTGAATTTTTGCAATTTTCAAATAATCACAATTTTTACGAACATGGGACCTGCATCATTCTCTTAAATATCCTTTGCACTATCCACCAACAGAATTTAATAAAAAAACGAAGAACCCATATTTTTGGAAATTTGGAAATCGTCCCAGAGGCTTCATGTAAAGTACCTCCGATAATTAAAATATCGGTTTCAAATTAGAGGGGTCGCGTCAGCTCGATTAGGGAATATCAGTGTGGAGACAATCGGCTGACCAGTTTAGCCGCAAGCGTTGTTCACAGACGGACAGACAGACGAACCGATGTTTTGCCGTCAATCCATTTTCCGGTATCAAGGACGTACCAAACACGGCTACTGGCTACACCACGTGTTAGAGGATTTTTTTCTAAATTTAGGAACTTGATCTATCCACTTTTTCGCTAACAAGGCCCTGTAATAAAAGTTTTTCTGCCAAAAATGTACCGTTTTTTTTCGCACATTACATAACTTTCTACCCCGTAGCGAGTAAGTAAAAGTAACTAACACTCCCAATAAAGTTAGGGTATTTAGAATGAATGTATTTTATGAAAATAAGGAAATATGATATTGAAGTGATTCCTGATAATCGAGTAAACCCAATATAACAACGTCCACGTGCTGCAGCAAACTGTATGCATGTTTGGTTCGTTTACCTTCTAGTACGCAGCCTACAGAAATCAGTCCCTTGTATAGGAATGACGAGTATCTAGAAGGACGATGCCACATCACGCTTGAGAAGACGGCAGGGGCGAGGGGGTGGGGGGTGGGGGTGGGAAAGGAATCGCCATCGAAGGGATAGCGGAGGGAGAATCGAGCAGCCTTTAATCAACAGAGACGCAGCGTCAAGATGAGCGGTCATCTCCCAGGTGGAAGGAGAGGGCAGGGGAAGGGAGAACGTGAGGGCAGAGGCTTCGAATCATCGACGGTGGACGGGGGAGGCCGCTCTGGTCAAACTGTGGACGAAGGGCGAGCGAGATGAACATATGGAGGGAAGTTCCAAGACTCTTCGCGTCACTTCAGGCGAGGGGAGGTAAGAAAAGGAAGAAACACACCAAGAAAGAGAGAGTAAAGAATTTTATTCGAGGATCGGGAGAGATATTGGAGAGACCAATATCATGCGCATCATAGAAACATGCGAATTGTTAAGATGCATGTTATTTCTGAAGGTTCAAAAAATTTCGAATCCGGTCAAGGAATAGTGACATAAAAGGAGTTACAATTTAGCCACCCTTTTCTGTTCCTTTCACAAAATTAAATTCCTACTGAGAAGGTAGGATCCAAATATTTGTGAATGTTGATATTATGCGAACTATCATAAATATCGAATATAAAAATAACTAATATAAATACCTAAAATATTAAAATATCTAGAAATATCAGACCATTGTACTTGGGTACACATTTTATGTCCTCAGTTGTGAAACAAATAGAAAAACATTTGAAGTTACAGTTTACAGTAGTCTTTCAAAACTATGATTATCAATAACGTACAACTAAATAAATGTGTTTTATTTTCGGCAACCATGCACCTCCGCAACATTACACTTTATATAAGTGATTATCATCAGAACAGAAGTGAAAAAAGGTAGAAGTGGCTCTACAAATATTATTAGTTGATTATAAAAAAAGTTAGACCAAAACGAACAGAACTGCTGTTCAAAAATGCGTTAACTTATTTCGATTCCATCTTGTTTGAGCAGCTATGGGTTAACAGTTATTATTAAAAATTCATACGAAAAAAGAACGAAAACCATGCCGATGAAACCACAACAACGATTATTGACAAATAATATAACTTTTTTCACGAGTAATGCCGCAGGCGAAATCAGAAAGCAGCGACTACGTAGGGGCAGTCGAACCCGCGTGGGCACAAGGCCTTGCTGAAACTCGTGACGACGTAAAGCCGCTTTGAAAACGTGCTGGGGCGAGATCCGAGTATAAATAATTCACGCAAAAATTATATCTATCGGCCTCGACAATGTTTACATACCCCGAATTCCTTTTGATACTTAACAGACGATATCCGTAATACAATGACCTCGTACGAGATATACATGTTTTATAGAAATGAGAGTTTAATACACATCCAAAAAATACAACACTGTTGGCACGTAGGTGGCCAAAATTAATTCAAATTTGGCGCCGTACTTGGAATCCAATCATTTATAGCAATTCTTTGGCGCTAATTAACAGCAAAGGGTATACATTTAAAACGTCCCGCGTCGGACTTCGTATATTTCTTCTGTAAAAACGGGCGGCCGGGCTTCCAGAAAGAAAGGTAATAAATTTTTCGTATGAAACTCTTCGGAACGGCTGAAATGCTTTGAAATTTGGAACTGCTTTCCAAGAAGGGCGTCAGAGTGCGCCGCGGGACGGACACTAGGAACGAGCAGAGAAAGAATATTGCATATTGCCGCAATTTCGCGGAAGCCTTGCCTCCTTCCACTTAAGACGCGACGCTATCACATTGTTTAAAGATCGAGGGCCATATTCATAGTCGTCACTTATAGGATAAGAAAATACTTAAGCTATAAGAAGTTACTTTTGATAAGGAAATGCTTATGCACATTTGGTATTCATAGACGATACTTATAACAAGTACGATGCTAACACTGTTTTGTGTGGCAACAGTGCAACTTATGCATCCACTTTAGGCTGTTTCACAGCCTCTTGAATCTTGCCAGAAGCGCTCCATCAAACTGGCCGTGAACTATCATATACTTGCGTCCGTGAGGTAACCTAACCTACACAGTTTCTTAAATAGTGCCAGTACCTTAAATAAAGACTTAAAAGGTGGTGAAATCAGTAAATATCTGTTTGTTAGAGGTGGTTTTAGCCACAAATGTTACCAAAAAGTGTACAACAAAAGTCGTAGTAAAACAACATTTTTTCTTAAATTCTAAATCGCTTTGCATTTTCATCGGGTTTTGCATGTCATGTAAATGTCGCTTGTTGCTACAAAGAAAGATGCCACTGTAAAAATCCTTATAATCTTTGAAATAGTCGTCCATTTCCATTTCTTTCAAATTACGACAATTTTCAACGCATCAAGAGAGGGTCCACTTATAGCTATAAGTGAAGGCTGGACCTTCCTTATAGCTATAAGGATTTTCTTATGTGAATGCATAAGTTGCTACTATGAATTGGAAACCGTTAAAGGAACTCCTTACGGTTTTCCTTATTATAAGTCATGACTATGAATACGGCCCCGAGAAACCGACTGGTTGCGTGACAACGCGCCGCGCTCGTGCATAGAAGGATTTTCCTAAGGATGAGCTAAAGTGACAGCTAGTGCTGGCAACATAACTGAAAGTTCTGTGGTCGTTGTGCCCATTAGACTCCCTTCCTTCATTCGTTCGTTCGTTTGCAGTTTGCTAACTCGTAAATGGCTTCGACGCTTCCTTTTGTGATGTCTTCGTCCGACAAAAATATAGTGCGCCGCGAGAAATAATTGAAATTAGGAATAGCAGTGTTATGTGCTCTTCTATAAAAAATCTTTTTTTCTATAAACGTTACATTAAATTTACTATTTGTATGATAAATATTATGTTTATTTTAGTACCGAAACTTGAATGCGAAATGCGTACCGGTGCACGTGTTTTCATCTTAAAATCATTTTTCTTTCTATTTATATTCGTGGCAGTTTTCTATTATTGTATATGAGAGCATGTTAAGAGATTTTCCTCATACGTGCTTAAATGTAAATATTTCCCGGACTCGCGTACGGACATATATTCAACGAAACTCCCAGACTTCTGCATAGGGATGTTTTCACAGGAGCCATTAGTACTCTACGAAGGAGCGTGGCTGAACAGCTGTCGCGGCGGAGGGATACTCCTCTTAAATACATGTGATGTTCACTTGTTAGGCGAACTGTCACTTTGGCTCATCCTTAGGAAAATCCTTCAATAAAGAGCGGAAGAATTGAAAGTTGAGTTTGACGTTGGCAGTGCGTCTAGCACACAGCATTGCAGGCTCCGTGAACAGCGTTTTGGCGCAGCTTCTGCGTAACAGTTGTCACGCCCAAATTACGAAAGAAAACTATTTTCTTTTCGCCCAGACAAGATAAAACTGACAACTACTTCAATATTCAATAATTCTTACGCAGAGGTAAATTAATATTTCTTAAATAATTAGCTTTCAGAATTTTCCCTTGTGTCAAGCGAGATAAAAGGCAACAGGAGACTTGTTTTCAACACGAAACATCTTCAGACGCTCTCCCATAAACGCAAGCTATTTTGCAGCCTCAACAAACACCTACGAAGAATTATTCTAAACCATCAATTTATGGACAGAGCGGATGGCACCATTCTAATTGTAATGTAATTCTCAATATTCAAGTAACAAGTTTCGCAAAACGAAACAAAATACACGTATATTCCACTGTCACAAAAAGTGATATTAGCAAGTGGTAAGCAACTTGGGCAAACGGGCCCAATATAGCGCATCTCCTTCCCTTTAGAATACATCTCATTCAGTGCTTGAATAAATGAGAGGCGTGTCCCACTCCTCCAAGACTCCTTCGCTTTGAAGAAGAGGAGGAGCTTTAACGAGCGATCGCCCGGCGACGGAGACTCGCGGAGAAAGCGCCTGGAAACTCCGCGTCGCGAGGCGCTCATCTCGCTACTCCTGTGGGCGACCGGCGGCGGGGGCGGGGGCGGGGGCGGCGACATCGTACAGAGGAGGGCATTCGGCAATTGCGCTTCGTCTCCCCCCTCGCACCGCCCCCGCCCCTGGGCCGCCCCTCGGCGCGGAGCGGGGCTGCCGTCGCCGGACCGGAAATCTGCAAACCCATTACCTCGGCGCCCCGCCCCCAACCCCCGCCCCACCCCACCCTCCCGAGCAACCGGCCGGCGACCGCCGGCCCGCAACTCTGCTTCTCTCGCAGGCAGAGTGCTCGCGTTATTACTGTTCGTACAGTGTCTGCGGTCGTATTCAAAAACGGACCCTCGAGTGTCCAAAGGGGCTTTCAGCCTGCTCCTGGGAGAGACGCGCGCGCGGGAAATTACTCAGTTGGAGAACACTTCCACCAGGGGCGCTCCGAGAGCTTGAAAACTCATTACCATTCATATTAATTGCTGACAAGTAATTCAGGAATGTATGGAATGTAAGTTAATTCAAAGTAATTCTTAATTCTTTCCCTTTTACTTATTTAAAATGTTGCGTGACAGAATGAAGTGATATTCAAACAATTGAAGGGCTCAGTAGAAGAAGGGGCTATCCCACATTCTTCGTGGAATTAGGTTATTAGCATCAAACATCAAATTTTAGCATAAAACAGTTTTATTAGCATAAAACATCAAATTTTATTATTTTAGTGTAATATATTATTTAAATACAATATTGACTTATATGAAACTGTACTATGTTTAAAAACGTACCGACTTACATTAGGAAAGTTCAGGAAAAACCCTCAAATCTCAGAACTACGTATGTCAAGGAGGGATAGATTCTCCTCCGCTCTTCAATTGCGAATGGCATAGATACAATTGCAACGGCAACAATTAATCTTGCACCAATGTTTCTGCGGATTAAACAAATGGAGTAAGTGTCATGTTCGTGTCTATAAAAAGGTAATTATATTAATTATATTATTTTCACTTTCTAAAAATGTATTATTTTCTATTTTCATTTGAACAAAACATGAGCAATGTTTTTAATATAAGTATATATAGTATTATATATAAGTATTATGAGAACGTACAAATGATCACAATTCTACGACCTATAAATATTATAAATTAAGCGAAAGTACTAAATATCACTGCCCCAATCATTAACAAATTGCAGTTTTACACATCCACTTGTAAAACCGCTTCTTTCTGGGCATGCACAACGCGTTAAAAGTGAGACGATATTCAAGTGTTTGGATAAATGTCTGAATGCAACAGCAGAAAATAAAATACTTTCGTGCGTCCGCATCAGCTACTACAGACCTTAATGCGTCATTAAGGTATTTGTTTACTTGAATAAAAACAATATGAAATGTTGAGACGATACATGAAAAAATAATGATATGAAATAACATGATGCTCATACGATTGTGCCACACGGCCCTTTGGCCTCGTGATGCAACCATTCCTACTCGCCAAATAAAATGTCACTGTCACCGCTCGTGTCGTAAATAACAAAATTACGCCAATCTATATATTTAAAAAAATAAGGTATTCTGCCATGGCTTCGTTTAGAGCTTCTACTGAACCGATTGCAGTATTTTTTTCTTTTAAATGAAAGAATATGATCCCTAGATGTGTTATCAGATATTGTTTGTGTTGATTCACCAACATTTACGGTGTAAATTAATTAATCAAATCATTCTTTAATAGTATGCTTATCAATAGTCAATTGTTTTCTTTCAAAGGGTGGCAGTTTCAAAATAGATACACATGAGTCCATAGATGCTTGATGTTTTGTTTTGATTGTTGAGATTTGTTTACAATTCATCAAGGTTTTGTTTCAGTGTAATAATTGCATTGTGGTGTTGACAGTTTGCATGTATTTGCTTCTATGGTGTATTTTGTAGAGAACATTCGCAAAGTGGGTTTTGCTCGGTTGTACTTTAGTGAAGTTGTATACAGTTTATGTCGAATTCCGAATCCTTGTTTATAATAAAATCCTTCAAAAGTACTGTCTAATCTTTTTTATTTATCACTAGCTGACCCGGCGAACTCTGTTCCGCCTTAACAACCGGTCCCATCTTTTTCTCGCGTCGCATTCACTGTGAGAAACTGTACTATCCTTGTTGCACTCCTGATAATAAAGCAATTGCAGATTTGTGTTTTTCACTCAAACAAAGAAGAATTTCAAAAAAGCGCTCTGATATTAATAGATAATTAAAAAATCTATTACGTAGCAGAGGGTTTTTTTAAAATTGATTTTTGTTTAAGAGAGAAATACAAAGCTGTAATCATAGCGACCGGCTGTTGAAGGCAATAAATACGCAGATTTTGGAATTTATAAAGTTAAATTGTTTATTAGAAAATATAAATAAAAAAATTAAGTAGATTAATCATTCATTATTGTTCCTGTATTTTGGTGCATAGGTTGCACTCTTGAGTTAAGTACCTTTACGCGAAAACATGCGAAATCACGCGAAAACGTGCGAAAACGTGCGAAAACCTGCGTTCTCACACAGGAACGCTGTCGAACGGGATAAACAGTATCCTACGTCCGTCTCCTGGCTCTAAGCTTCCTGCTCACCAATTTTCAGCCAAATCGGTACAGCCGTTCTTGAGTTATAAATAGTGTAACTAAAACGACTTTCTTTTATTTATATATATATATAGAATTTCCTACCTCAGTTATATCACTATCTTTACAAACTTGCTCGATTCACATATGCCTATAAAGAGATATAGTCTACCAGATTCACACATTAAATGATGAAATATTGATAATTACTTCATAAATTTGTTTTCAGAGACTAATTAACACTGCGCTGCGCATTGATTACAACTATTCATTCAATGCAAGTCATCTGATTAGAACGCAAATGGCTTGATACATGAAATAGTTGCTGCATAATTCAAGCCAATAATTTAGTCCCTGTGCGCCTATTGATTAATTAGCGAGGGGCCATCGCGGACTGGGAAGCGAAGGGGGAGGCCCAGCGTCCGAGAAGCTATGCGCAGCAGTTGGTAGCCCTGCCCCTGCCGGCGACTACGGTAGATCACGAACATGAAAAAAATTCAATTATTAACATATCCTACAACGAGATTAGAATAATGATTCTTATATACATTCTAGACTTTAGTCTCGGTGGCTTTAACAACTGTTTTGCAAGTTGCAAAATCTTCTCAGGCAGATTCATACGTCTTTCACATGTTCCTACGTCATATTTTTTTTAAAAATTAGATTATTTTACTGAGAATATTTTTTTATTAAGTGTCCCATATATATCTTTAAATTCCGTCCTCACATTTTCTCTATTATAGACATTTTCATTATTATAGACAAAATAGTAAGAACAAGGACAAGAATGGTTAAAAAAATAAATAGAAATATAAAACCGACCAAATATAAAAAACACATTAAGGTGAATTAAAATAATTTTAAACATACATTCCGCTGCGGAAATATCCTCCTCATAATACCGTAAAATTATTATTCTAATACGATTTTTCTATACCATTAAGCTTACAGTTTTCTTAAGTCGATGTCAAACCAAAATAAAGCAGATTCCGTAGATAGTATACAATACGCAAAACAAACGAGATGATAATCACATTTTATTATTATTCTTAAGCACGATTCACTAATTTCAGAAACGACACGAGGAGACACAAATCTCATGGTTTCATCAATATTCCTCTTAAAACGCGAATAAGAGATTCGATGCGGCCACGTTCCACTTAAATAAATATTGTACTAGTGTAAGTTGATTAAAAATGTAAACTCAAAAATACAAACCTACAGGTGAAATATTCAAAGAAACTTGGTTCAGAATTAATTTAAGAATATTTTACTGAGAAATATTACAAATGGAGGTTCATTTTCATAGATGAAACTGTACGCAGTACTTCAACAACGTTGGCTACATTTTCGCTTCGTGAACACTACACGAAACACTGTTTCATTACTCCTAAGTAAATTCGAAAAATCACATTTCGTTTTCCATAACAAGATTAAATCAACAGGGTCTTCGTGTTTCATGTCATATATTGTTATGTTTGGCCAGAAACATATTCTTTCACCGTGGGTTAATATATTATTTTAAAAGTATTTGTCAATTGAATGTGAATTTGCCTGTTGAAAGTTTTCAAAAACTGTAACCCTAAAGTTTACAATACATTTGTGATCAGATAACCTGCTTATGTTTAGTGTTAGGCAAACAGCACCGATGGCTTAGTGAAAATACCCGTTGCCGTTGCAACATCTCAAATCGTGAGGTTACAGGGATCGAATTCTGACGTTGGTGGATTTTCGTCAACAACTCGATAACGCAGGTCGAATTTAGCCGCTGTCTGGAGGAGAATTCTAGCGGCCAGCTGCTCTGGTCGGTAAGTTTTTCGCTTTTTTCCTATAAATGCTAGACGAATGCTGGAGCAGTGTCTAACAAATTTTTCACATTCGCGAATAATCTCACCTTGATCATCTTTTTCCGATTCTCTCCCCATTTACACACACAATCACTCAATCACAACCTCACCACACACGGCGAAAGACCAGCTGGGAGCTTAGGGTTTGTCACGGCTGGGGCGGTGCCCCACTGGAAGAGAGACCCGAAAGAGTAAAGCCCAGCAAGTCGAGTCTATTGAAGGTTTCAGCATCTTACAAGCCATACGCTGAAGAACACGCAGGTAGCCAACACTGCATCATGAGTGTGTCACTTCGTACAGTTCGCCCTTGACGATTCTGGTGACAGATCAGCAGCCTATCCCGCACGCGCTCTGTCGGAGGGTCGCGGCTGCGTCCCGTAAGAAATGATTCCTGGGGTGGAGGGTGGGGGGAGCGGCGAGGCACCGTTTCCCCCGGAGAACTCATTAAAAATCCTAGCGGCCGCAGTAATTACGTTATTTCCGAGCGAGATACCGCGCAAGTTTCGCGCAAGTTTTATTCCATCGCCCGGCGCCACAGCTCGTCCCGCCCCGCCCCGTTACGCCCCGCTCCGCTCCGCCCCGCCCCTGCGCTGTCCCGCCCCTGCCCTGCCTGGCCCGCCCCATTCCGCCGCGTCCCGCCCCGGCCCGCCTCGCCTTGCCTCGCCTTGCCTTGCCTCGCCCCGCTCCGCTCCGCCCCGCCCCGCCCCGCCCTGCCCCGTCCCGCCCAGCGCAAAGTACGCGCCTCCGGATTAATGCGGCGAATTATTAGCAAGACGGCGCCGACATCGTTGCCGCGACGGCGGGCGCCCAAGGGCTGCGGGCGGAGTGACGCGGCGGAGGTCGCCTTTGAGAGGCAGAGTGGTTGGGGAGGGGCGCGGTGAGATGCGTGGATGAGTGACGAGACCAAAAGTCGAGGCCGTGGAGAATGGCGCGGAAAACATTGCTGTGGAGAATCCAGGAACAACTGAAGAACACAGAAAGTTAAATGAGAGAGCCACGGATATTGAGAAAAACAATGTTGATGAAGGTTGTAGAAGAGAACGAAAGGATAAATACTTTAATAAATAGTTATTTATGCACAAAGGGCGGTTTAAAGGTTTTAATGATCGAGCGGCAACAAATAAGCCCGGGATGCCTTTGTTCCGAGAGCTTTTTGTCGCCCTAGATCATTAGAATCGTTAACGCCCGTGGTAATACAAAGTTTTATTTTTTACTTAATTTTAATGATTCAGATTTACTTATTTAGATATTAACTTGACTCGCTTCGTCTTTTCATATTTCCTTCCAATAATTTCTTCATAATTCCCTCCATAGGAGAATATGAACGTAGCGTCTCTCAACTGTTTTCATATTCCCCTCGTTTCCACGATCATCTCCATCCAGGTAAGTTATGCAGTGTATATCGAGCTCCAAATTGAAAGCAATAACAAGCAAAAAACTTAACAGTAAAAAATAAAATATATCACTAAGGTTTTTGTAGCTGGAAAAGAAAGAATTCGGGGAGGCATTTATTTTCGAATTGGTTAAGACTGAATTAACTTTTCTTCGCAGAGCGAGCTAAGTACTAAAACTTGAAGAGTTTCAATCGACTAAGCTCATGCAGTAAATAAGTGCACAAATCCACACTAATAATGGATGGATACCTGCTAAATTACGAACGATCCACTTAGTCATAAAGCAACTGGAGTAAAATAAACAGAATTTCTTAAGCCTTGCATACTTGTTTCAGTACTTACGTAGAGCGACAAGCATGCCGTTCCTTGCACGGTCCCGGACTCACCTGAAACAAAACACATTTATTGGTATACTGTGCGAGCTCATAAACAACACAAAACAATCTATTTAAAAAAAAGAACAAAACATTTATTGCTCTTATGTTTAGCAGGTGACATTCTTCCGCAGCGAATGAGATTTGGTGTAAAATGGAACCATTAATGCACGATGAATTGCCTTCAAATCATAGGGCAATGACTGATTTATTGATTGATTGATGTTTCCGGGCGCTTCAACTATTAAGAGTATTAGTCCCGTAAATGTAATCCATATCGTGGGAGATGGCGGTCATCTTCCCTCGCTGGAGTGCAAGATCCGGCTCCCACCTACACGTCGGCTTGCGGAGTCTTCCCAACCAGGTACATCCCACCAGCGTGGCACCGCCCTAGCCGGTGCATGTTCTATGCTCCCGACGAATATGATAGTTTATTTCATCTAAGCATTAGTGTGTGTTCATGAAAGGTGGTGGTAGGACAAGGAAGGAAAGATCGCGCTAGGTCCGTTGTCCGTTTGCTAGGATACTTCACTGGGATTTGCCTGTTCATGATCGGAGAAACAACGGAAAACTACCGATCAGAGCACCCGGCCGTTAGAATTTTCCTACAGACAACGACTGGACTCGATCTAGATACAGTTGGTAACAGTCTTATTTGTTCAGACCATAATTTACTCTAAAAATATTAATTTTAAGTGGAAATTTGGCACTAATGCAAAATGTATTACAAGATAACTGAATAATTCCAGTTAAAAATATGTATCTTTGAACGCCTAGCTCAAATGGCCTGGAATTTGAAATTCACCAGCACATGTAGTCACTCAGTCAAGCGGCTAGTTACCGAGCGACTAAACGTGCTGGAGAATTTCAAATTCAAGGCCATTTCGGCTAGATGAACAAAGTTGCATTACCGGGTTATATGATATTTTGCGACAAATATTCAATGGTAGAAATCGACGATCTTCGACTCCTCTCCCTGCACTAGAAATTTGCAACATTTATTGCATGCACGTTTTCTTAAAAAACAAAGTCAATAATAATAGTAACAGTTGTTTGCATATACGAATGAAATATTTATAAACTTGTTTCGTTACTTCAAAATGCAAACGAGGACAATCTATTCTGTGCTTAAGGTGAGAAGTGTTACATTGCCTTTCTTCGAGAGCAAACAACTGTTTGTAGAGCAGCGCAAATATTTCCACTGGCGATCCCTTTCAGCAAACACTCGAATCGGAGAGCACTTCGCTCTTCGGAAGAAAACGAAAGAAATCTCCAAAGACAATGGCCTCCCCATTCACACGGGCGGCTAAGACTTTGTTATCGCGACCGCAGATGCCCGCGCAATATACAAAATTTACTGCACCACGAGTCAACAAACACAGAGCATTAGCGTAAGCCCGTCTTAGCACGCCGCGCCACGCGGGTCGGTGGCAAGGGGGCGGGGGCGGCGGAGGGGGAGGGGCCGCACTTGTGCAAACGGCAAAGGGCCCGCCCGGAAGGTATCTTAGCGTGGTATTGACTGAGCGGAGGTGACCCGCGCCGGCGCCCGCCCGCAATCGCCTTAACGACGCGACGCCCGCCCGGGAGCGGCCGGCGCACGTAAAAGGAGCCACCGGATAAATTATGGAAAGCAAACGATGCAGCCAGAGGCCGGAGGGAGGCCGGGTCGGGCCGGGCCGGGCCGGGCCGGCATCGGCGGGAGACGGAAGACTGCACCAAGTGGGGCCACGGAGGTTTCTATGGAGAGGATGCGGCAACGAGTGCCCGGACACAGAGAGAGACCAAAGGTCGACGGAGCAGCGGGAGGAAGTGCTTCTACGATGACGGTGTGAAGAATAAAACGTCAGAAACAGGACCTTCAGCAGAACGTGGATGGGTCACCGCATAATAAAACGCAAAGGAATGTTTGCGAAGCACACCCAAAAGAAGTGAAGAAAATTTCTGGGATGACCCACAAGAGACACTCCTTGCACTGACAACCTGAACGGGCCTGAAGAGAGCAAAGTCACCGTGCGAAAGGTGTGGGAACAGGCGAAGCAGCGAGACGGGGTTGGGGGCCTGGCGATGGACCCAGCGGGCGGGGGCGGGGCTGGGGGTGGGGGTGGGGGAGCAGCCAGGAAGCCCCGCGCTCGCCCACCCGGACTTCAAAGGGCGGCCTTCGCGTGGCGGGCGGGCGGGCGGGCGGGCGGGCGGGCGAGCGAGCGAGCGAGCGAGCGGGCTGGCGGGCGATCCGCCTGCAAAGTGGCCTCGTTGTGCCCCGAGCGCCTCGCTCGCCGCGCCGGGGCTTCAATTTGGGGCGGGTGCCCTCGCGCGCTCGCTCCCACTTGTGGCGGAGACCGTAAGCGATGAATAACGACATCCAAGTGTCATTTATGGTGTAATTAAAAGAAAATCAAAGTGAATACATGTTCCTCCGAAAATATGAATACAAAAGCATAAAATGCCATTCAAATATGTGTAAAAATTATAACACACTAATTGCTTTCCATGCATTTCAATCATTTTCTTACTGCGCGTAATGTATAATAAAAAATATAATATAAAATAATAATAATAATAATAATAATAATAATGATGATGATGATACGCCAGATTAAAGAACTTTTTAAGTGATAAGTAAGATACTGCCCAACCTCAACTTAAAATGTGTGAAATACATTGCAATCTACTCTCACAGTCACCTCCATTACGCGGTCATCGCCAATAACAGCCATTTCTTTCGTAAAACCGATTAATTTTTCCATAAAAAAAACACATAAATATTCCTTCTTTTCAGTATGCATCTAGCTAAGCGGCCAACAGGCAGGTACATTTCATACAGGCAGGTACATTTACGAAGCTTCAACGATTTTGACACTTTTGAAATTTCATGCGATTTTGCCCTGTTTTAAAACAGAAATTCCACAAAAATGTAGAGATAACTGCTCATTTAATATCTTCCCGAGACAGGACACATATTACTTGGAACAGTGACATCCAGAGTCGCTTATCTCGCAGGGGAATTTATTTTTGTTTCACGTAACATACCATTTTAATAATTTTTCGTTAATGAAACAAAGCGCGTTCGCTTCATTTCTCAGCGTTCCATTTGTATCCCTAGCGCTTCGCTCTGAGAGAATCTGCTAAGAACTCGCGGAGCAGACCGCGTGCGCGAAACCGATCTCGTGTCCTTTATTACACGGTCCTCTTGTGAAGTTTCTACAGGATGCGGATGGCATCTCCTAAGTCTAATATTTGTTTGTTGAATTCAGTGATGACGGATTGTGAGTTTCTCGACCAAGAGAGTTGATATTAGCCGATAGAAAGCAAATGATTCCAAATTCCTTGTTTAAACTGTATTTTGTCTTTATGGTAATTAAAGATGCCGTAGGAAACATACATTTCATAGCTATTATTGCAATTAGATTTAATGAACGCATCCAGTAACCTCAAAATCTTCATTAAGCGGCCACCCTGTTAACAGTCAATTTTTACTGGAACCATTGGTGGTCGCTTAACTGATGTTTCACTGTACCCGCATTCAGAGGCCTAGAAACAGTTATCTATGTCGAACATGAACGATTGCTATAAAGTGTTAGAAACCACGACTGTAATTCGTTAATTTGATAAATATTTGTCTGTGAACAGACGAGTCAAATAACCAAAAAAGTCGCCAAGATGGTGGTAGCGGAAGCGTAACGTGGCGGAGTGGGGCTGAGAACGGAGGTATGTCTGGGGGCGAAGTGAAGCTAGTGAAGGTGCGGTGTGGGAGGGGGGCAGAGTGGCGCTGGAGGCGAAGTGAAGCTGGAAACGGGCGTGGCGCGACAGGGGGCAGAGGGAGCGCTGAAGGCCGGAGTGGCGCAGGGGGCGGAGTGAGTCTTGCCACAGGCTGAAGCTGAAGGCGGAGTGAGGCTGAGCAAAGGCTGACGCTGGGAGCGGAGTGAGGCTGAGCACACGCTGAAGCTGGGGTGGAGTGAGGCTGGGCACAGGCTGAAGCTGAGGGCGGAGTGAGGCTGAAGCTGGGGGCGGAGTGAGGCTGAAGCTAAGGGCGGAGTGAGGCTGAAGCTGGGGGCGGAGTGAGGCTGGGCACAGGCTGAGGCTGGGGGCGGAGTGAGGCTGAGCAAAGGCTGAAGCAGAGGTCGGAGTGGGGCTAGGGGTGGATTGGGTCTGGTGCGGGGCCGGGTGCGTGGCACGGCGTCGCCCGGGGACGAGAGCCGACCGCCGGGGCTTTGTATCCAATCGGGCGCCGCGAGGCGACGGGCCGCCGAAACAGCTTTATCTCGGACAGCGCCTCCGCCGCCTTGGACGGGAGGGGCCGCTGCTGTTTATCCGACGGCCTCCACGTCCGGCTTTTTCGCCAGCGACAGGGCGGGGGTGGGGCCGAGAGGTCTTTTGATGAATCGCCGACGCCCCCCCCCCAGCTACCGTCCGCGAGGCGACACCACCAGCGCGCTGGGGACATCGGGAAGGAAAGGGAAATACAAAATGGAGACAAGCAACGGGAGAATGGATTCTAGGCCAGGGTAGTAAAGAGAATGAAACGGATGGAGTCGTCTTGAAGAATATGTGCGAAGCTGGTAGGAACGTCAAGAGAGCAGAACAAAGTTTACAAGAAAACCTGATGATTCAATGACTCCAAAGCATTAAAATAAGACAGTGATTGTAGAATCAACAGCCCATACTTTCCCGCATTATTGGTAACTTTTGCAATTTTGAAAATTGAAAGAGGTCAATGAAAATGAGACCTACACCATTATTTAAAAGCGTCCCTTGCTCTACCCATACAATAGATTTAAAAGAAATCAAACGCATCATCTTTCAGCAGAAATTAAGTGGAAACTACTTGTTTTTTTCTCAATGTATATGGTCTTTTTTAAGATTAATTTTTAGAATACACTTTCATCAAGAAAGAAATCTCTTTTTTCCATATTGTAGTTATAGGAAGACGCCCAAAACGTTTTGAACCCTGGTACTTTTCCCAAAACCAGAGCTTTCAATCAAAGTTAGACCTGTACCATTGTTAGCGTCTTTTAAGCTATCCGAAAATAAATCCGAATAAAAAAATTGGCAGTAATTTATTTTTAGAAAATTTTGAAAATGTTAACACTATGTAAAATACGCTCAAACATAAAAATATTCGTTTCAAACTTGCAGACCCGCAAGTTCATTTAGATCGATCAGGGAACATCAAATTTGGAGAAAACGGTTTGGAGTACACGTCAGTCTGATGGACACACGTTTTGTCGTCAATCCATTTTCCCTATCAAGAACTGATAAAACCGATATTATGTCTACACAACGTGTTAAAGGAAATAATTTTGCTGTATACAGGATCGTATTTTATTCTCTTTTTCGGTATTAGAGTCCGGGAATACGTTTTTCTGTAGTAAAATCGCTGATTTCCGCAGCAGCATTACAATACTTTCTCTAAACTATAAAAGGACGTAGTAAGGTGAGAAAGTACTTATCCACGATATAATGGATCGCACCACTGACAGTACTCAGAAATTACATTAAAGATATGTCACCACCGCTATTGGTTCTAGTCACAATGCATCTCATTGCCACTTAAGACGGAGGGGGGTTAGCTGATGCCTTAAAAATTAGTAAGCATCTTCCGTGTAATCACAATTCCATTAGGAACGTCATCCTCACTTCCTCCTGTTTTGCCTCTTTTCTCTGAACCTCTACCAGTCTTCCACAGTCCCTCTGCGTCATTGGCCGCAACCGTTTGTGACGAGGCGCAACTTCGGCTGAGGAGATTGACATTGGAGATTATTTTCCCTCCAATGCGAAACCAAACGCTGCACAAGGACTACTGCGGGCATCCTGATGAGTACCCTAAAGTATGATGTATCCTGATCAACGACAATTGATTAGGTAGTCCAAGTGCGCCAAATGATACTGTGATTAGTCCCATAAGTGTAGTGCATCGTAGGAGTTGGCGATGATCACCCCTCCATAGATGGCGACATCCAGCGCCGACCAACCAGTCGGCTAGGGAGAGGGGGTCCCGAACCAGTTATCTCCCACCAACGGGGCACCGCCTCAGTCAAGACAAGCTCTAAAAGCTCCCGATATGTGTGGTGGTGTAGTGCATGTAAGTGCAGGAATAAGTGAACAGTGAGCTGCGAGGAAGAACAAGGAGATCGCGCGTAATACATGGCCCGTTTGTTAAGGAACTGCTCCGGCATTCACCCGGTGATGATCAGGGAAAGCACAAAAAACTACCAATCAGATTAGGCCGCTGTTAGAATTCTCCTCCAGACAGCGACTTAATTCGACCTAGCTATGTAGAAAATCCCGCCACCGTCGGGATTGGCACCCTAGGTTCATCCGGAGGCGCTGCAGTGACATCAACCGATGCCCTGAGCCACCTACGTCGGTGAACAAGGTCGACGTCCGCCCAGCGAGACTGACTTTCGTCTCCGACGTGCGTCGCGGCGCCAAGGCAGCGGCGAAGGAAGCGAGGGTTGGGGAGGGGCGAGGCGGGGGAGGGGGCGCGCGCCAGGAGCGCATCTGGCTCATCAAAAATTCACGCCGGGCGCTCGGCGCAGTAAACAGCGCGTAATGACGCGGGTAACCGCCCGCTAACTGCTTCCGGGCGTCGCCGCCGCCCGCCGCCGGCGCCACCGCCACCGCTGCATTAAGCATTGACGCGGGCACGCTCCGCTGAGATGGCAGCAGCGGCGGCGGCGCCCAAGAGATGGAGGCGGGACGGCAAAGGACCGAGCGATCGCAAGAGGAAGGCGGAGAAAAGAGGAATGCAAGTCGGAGCGAGAGGGCGATCTGTGCGGCACAGCCAGTGCAAACAAGATCCCAAGAGCAAGGCACTGTTTGGATTCCGAAAGGAAGCAAAGAAGGAAACAGCTAAGGAAGGTGTGGAGAAGGAGGATTAATAATGTGCTCCGGCACTTTGAGATTGCACAATTGCGTGGTGGACTCAACCAACATGTTGCAATCGTGATTGAACAAATCAAGTTAAATGCATTAAGGAATCGAACGAACCAGTCAAGTAATGGAACGATCTCGCACCCGCACACATTTACCTCAAAACGAGAAAGTGAAGAATAGAACAAAATGGATTTTGCGAAAAAAAGCGGGAAAGGAAGGTGATACGCACAAGAAGGAGAAAGACCAGCTGGGTTTGAGACGCGGGGGCGGGCCCAGCTGCTTTTCAGAGGCCAGGAGTCGAAACACGACCTTTGCTAGCGAAGGCATGACGACAACGGACTCTCCAGAGTAGAGCTGTTAGGGTTTCCTACTGGTGGGAGTGGCACATTACGTGGTGCCGTGTCATGCCATGAGCTACTTAGCGCAACTAGCGTTGGGGAAGGAAACTATCAGCAGTAACCCGCCTTTTTCCAACTTGGTGGAATCGCATGTAAAAAAAGAGGATATGCCCAGAACAATAAAAGTAAAAAATGTGTGTACATTAAAATAATAAATAATAATAAATAACCTTTTGTGCGTATTGTAACGAATATTGCGACATCTTCCGGCACCACGACGAACTACCTGTATGCGCAGATTGCGTCATCTGCCGGCGGCCACCACGAACTACCTGTATGCGCGGATTGCGTCATCGGCCGGCGGCCGTCGAACTAATTGGACCCAGAGTTCCGGCGCGTATCGCAAAGTCCAGAAAATTCTCGACGGCACCCTCCGAGTATAAATAGGCGGCGGCCGGCGACCGCGAGTCAGTCTTAAGTCTGAAGTGGAAGCTGAGTTGTGAAGTGTGTGCATCGCGGTGAATAGCAGTGCAGTGATTGTGCTCAGTGACGTGAACCGTGGTCAGTGCATCGAACTGTGATCAGTGCTTAGGACTGTGCGACAGTGTAAGAGAAGTGAACAGTGTAAATAAATAATCAAGAGAAGTGTAGTGTAAATAAGTAATCAAGAGAAGTGTAGTGTAAATAAACAATCAAGAGGTGGTTGACGTGTATAGAATAATCACGTGTTTTCAGTGATTGTGTTAAGAAACAAAATAAAACGTTTTTTGTTAAAATAATACCAGACTTTTAATTCCCCACCTAGAATCGTCGATTACGTCGACTATGATTGTCGTTTTATTTTTTCTTTCTGATTTTTAATAAATAAATAAATGAGATAAATTAGGAACATATAATAAGCAATAATAGTCTGATATTTCATATAAAATTAACTGTTATGGGCTATAGGACGTTGGATATTTTTTCATTTCAACAAACCGGAGGCCTGCACAATTCGGTTAAGCGTCCGTTACGATATCTGAGGACAAAGTTTAATCAAAACATTTGGAGCAATTTTTGAGAAAATTTCGAAAATATTTTTGAGACTTCGGGTGAAGTGTCCCAAACATTAAAATATGCGTTTGAAACTCACAAATCCTCGAGTTCGTTCAGATCGATCACCGAATATCAGTTTTGGAGAAAATCGGTTGAACGGTTTAGGCGCTAGCATTGACCACAGACGGTCTGACGGACGAGCGGACGAACGAGCAGACCGACGGACAGATGTTTCGCCGTCAATCGATTTTTCGGAATCAAGGGCCCACAAAACATGTATAATGGCTACATCACGTATTAGAAGAAATTAACTATATACACATATAGAGCAACATAATTTATCCCATTTTTTTGTTACCAGGGACCGGCATTAAGAGTTTTTTCTGCCGAAAATTCTCCGTTTTCTGGCGTACGATTACATAACTTCCTCTTCTTACAAAGTACTTTCACAATGGCGAGAAAGAAAAAATGAACAGAACATACATGGGCTGAAAATAATCACTTCCATAAAATACATACATCGTGCAAGTAATTATAGATATGATGGGTATATACTTTACATTCTTAATATTAACTTCTCTTTATTACAAGAGATATTAATGGGGGTTCAAAAAATAATTTCAGAAAATAATGCAGGTTATTTCGACATTCTTGTTAAAATTGATGCAAACGTATCTAATGTGCGACAAACTTTTCCTAGATGTCGAATATTTTAAATGAGAACTTAGAAAATTACAAGAACAGGAAGTGGACATTTACACTGTCCAGCACCAGCCACAGCCGATGCTGTACAAGAGCAATGGTGAGGCCTCCCCGCCACCGGCCTCCCCGCCCCGCCCCGCCCCTCAGCCACCTCTCAGCGCCAGATCGATCGGCCGCCTTCACTCGCGCATTCGTCCGCCCCCTCGCTGCCAGCGCCGCCGCCAGATGGCCTGCCCCGCCAGCGCCTTTTCTGCCTCCCACGCTGCGCCCACACATCCTGTGCCCTCCCTTCCTCCCTCCCTGACGCATTCTGCAATTGGCCAGGCACTAGCACCACAGTACAACAACCACACGACAATTCGTTCTCCAGGTACTGGATTTCCTACTCGCTCAGTCTTGTTTTTTTCGTTTTCTGCCTTCACTGCCGTAAACGTCTGGATACACACTTTCATTATTTACCCCTTGCTACAGTCCTACTTATCGCTGGAGCGTTTGACCTCGACAATTTGTCAAATCTCTTTGCAGATCGTACGTGAACGTCTTCGTCTGCTTTCTTTTCCACACAGCTCACGTCCATTTTTTTGCCCGCGTCTGCATCAAAACCAACGCAGTTCTGACACGACATTTAGGATACCAAGACGTATCGTCCGGCCCGTTTGTGCAGACGTCGGGCGATTTATTTCGCCTTTCCACGAGAACGAACGATTCCCAAAGAACCTCGCGTCTCGCTCAGCCCCGTCCGCCCCGCGTCCGTCCGGGTGGCGCGATGAATAGGGGTGAATGCTTCGTCACGTGACACTGATGTACAGCGCTCCGCGTGGTGATGCATCGCACTATCGGGGAAGTGCCGCTGGTGCCCGCTCGCTGAATCTCGCCTCCATTTCGGCGCGAGGTTCTCGCTTGAATATCTGCGATGTGGTTTTAAGACAAAGAGCTCGGAGGGACAGGCGCGGGAGATCCCAACTCAAACATTGCGAACGCTCCCCGGCCTCTGACTCTACTGGAGAGGCGTTCACGAGTTCTGCAGAATACGTAAAATTGTGCGCCTCTCTTAATATGCAGAGTTTATGATGCGGAACAACGGCGGAATTGCGTGCTGTGGCATTACTCAAACACCGTTTTCGAAGAAAGTGCAATTTTCCTTCTTTCTTCGATGACAAAAATTTGCAATGACTGTTCCTTTCACGGACATTGCTGCGAATAACCAATGTCGCGAAATAATCCATTAAATTAAGGCGAACACAACACGAATGCGGCAACAGAAAAGCGTTTTCTCGAAAATATTCTAAGTGATTTGGATGCTCTCTTGCGTTAATTGAATTTGAAAGCTGTCCAAGACTTACATTATTGAAGAAGTATTCAAGAGGCAATTTAAATCGACGCCAATTGTTTTTAACCTCATTTCTTTTTTCACTTCGATTTGACTATTCAAATATACAAAAAGAAAATGACGGAATTTTTTCTTCGAGTACAAGCTTGAAAATAATAGCAAAGAAGAAAATAAGAATTCAGCAAAGATCATTAAAGGTTTCTGATTATATGGTTGATGAAGATTCTAAAGAGCTATCTTCAAATCCACGAAATAGGATTTGAGAGACTTTAATTACAAATTCCTCCCTAAATATGTTTCAGTCTTCCCAAGGATAAACTTAAACCTCTATGATTTTTCTATACCTCCCACAAACGTAACTTCAAAACTAATATGCCTTGTCTCTTATACAGTTCTCATTAAAGTACAATAAAATCATTTCTTGTCGATTTTCTTATATTTTAAGAACCCTGTGATGCTCCAAAAGAACAAACTATCTAGCATTATTTT
Source organism: Teleogryllus occipitalis (assembly GCA_011170035.1). Classification (NCBI taxonomy): domain Eukaryota; kingdom Metazoa; phylum Arthropoda; class Insecta; order Orthoptera; family Gryllidae; genus Teleogryllus; species Teleogryllus occipitalis. The sequence continues at coordinate 328,301 of BLKR01000648.1, read as the reverse complement.
TAACTTTTATTATTTTCGAAAATAAGCGTAGTCAACGCAAATTGAACCTGAGCCATTCTATGGATATTTTTACATGATTATTTAATGATACATTTGAAAAAACAATTTCAATAAGGAAATATTTAAGATTATAATTAATATTATAGTTGTAAAAAGATCAAAATATTTTAATCTTAGCAATTTTTAAAACATCAGAGAATATAGAGAAAATGTCACCTGAGCCATTTTTTTAACGTTCTTTGCTCTAAGGTAGAGATAAATAACCAAATTTGATGTCGTTTTTAAAAGTATTTTGAAAATACTGAGACTTTCGCATTTTTCTTCACTAGCGATTGATCATGGACGGACAATCCTTTTGCTGTCCACCAATGTTTCAGTATCAAATACTCATGAAACTTAGATATTGACTACACAACGTAGACGCTTCACAATTTTTTTTACCACATTTAGGATTGACAATTATCCACTTTTTCTACATCAGAGCCTCACAATCAACAATACCTGCTTTCTGACAGAAAAATTGCAACTTTCCGGTGCAGTATTCAATACTTCCTCTTTACTACGTAAGTACATAGTACTGCTATTAAGTAAAAAGAAGAGATACAGTCCTGAAATTCCAGAGAATATAATCAGTGACGCGATAATATTGAAACGTTAACAAGAAACTATGCATGAGTTATTGCGTGTAGTATTGTCGTGGAGAACACACCAGTTGCAATTTATTATCTTCAAGGGATTAATGGATTGAATGACAACTTAACTTTCTCGAAGTACAGGCAAAACTATATTAAAGAAAAACTGGCAATATAAAGCTCGTAAGATTCCTAAAAGGCCAACGGCACTCACCGCAACTCCTCCCATAGTCACTTGCAGCAGTTCATTCCATTTGTCTCCACACAACGAATTTCAGTTTTAAGTCACTTACTATCTATGCAATTTTAAACCCAGAACAACGACTTTTTGTAGCTACGGCAAGAATCAGTGAAATTATCAACCTCTTCGCAAACACCTTCTGTACATGCTCCATCGTTGCTACTTTGGACTTTGGAAGCTCCAATTAATTTTCGTACATTTGGAAGATATCTGAATTACTGTCCTCGAAGCTGCGCGGGAAGTATTTTTATAAAATATGCACATTAGGGTCGGCCACTCATTCTAATTTAGAGTTTGCGCGAACAAAGGCCATCAATTGCAGTCACGGCAGGGCCTCTGACCGGAAGGTCCTAGGTTCGAGTCAGCGGCAGGATTTGCGACACTATCTTGTCAGCTAGATCGAATTCAGTCGCTGCCTGGAGGACAACTCTAGCGGCCGTCTGCTCTGATCGGTAGTTTTCCGTCCTCCGATCAACACCAGGCGAATGCCGGAGCAGTACCCTAACAATTTATTCTCACCCCTTACACACACACACACACACACACACACACACACACACACACACACACACAACATACACTACACTTACGGGAATAGTGACCTCTTTAGTTGGCGCGCCCGGAATCACTAACAATAGAATCATCTGGCCTTCCAGACGCCTGCCGACTAGCAGTGCTAGGCGCTGCCCCGCCCTCCGGCCCTCCTCACGCGGCGGCGCGGCGCCCCGAGCGCGGCCAACGCCCCAACACGGCGCGGCGCTGCTTTGGGACGGCGGGGCGGCGCCCTGCCGTAACTCCGCACCCCGGGCGCGCGGCTGGCGGGCCGTGACCACCCGGCCCTGGGGAAGAACCTCACCGCCCCCCCCGCCCGCCTGGGGCGTAAACAGGCGGCGATCGGCAGGTGACCCTCCCGCTGGGACGGGGGCGTGGGGCCGGGTGTCGTCCTAACAAAAATACGGAGGGCTACGCACCGTCTACGGAAGCTCAACCAGTCGTAAACATGCACACTGCAAACGCCATAAATTCGGCATCCACAGGCGAACATCGTACCGAGATGTATCACGTTCATGACCTTACCCCAACACGTAATTCCGGACTCACGGAGCGAATACAAATGTGCTTTATACAACAACATGTAACTTATTCGTGAGTATGGGAACAGTGTTTCTGTACAATGAAAGTATGAAATATACCAAACAAATTTTCATTAAATAAAATATCTTTGTAAAGTCAATGGAAAGAAATCATTCTAAAAGTAATTGGTGGTGTATTCGAGGAAAACGATAATGTTCAGGCATTAAATTTATTAGTAGAAACTTCTATTAGGCCTGTAAGACTATTTTCGGTACCGAAGTCTAAGAGCCAAACTGATAATTCAACAATGTGGTAGCATAGGTAAACATGAATTGAGTAAATGAAAAATTATATGAAGGAGAAATGTTAAAGAAAATATAACACTATCAATATTAAATGAAATAAGCATTGGGATTAAAAGCACTCCAGAAAGTACTATGCAAGCAGTTACAAAAATGAGCACAATCTGACAAAAAATGAACTTACTCACCATAAGTTGACAAAAGTTTCGATTGATTTCAGTGACCTTTACCATTTCAATAAGGGCAAACGTTTATTTACGCTCTGTAGACATAACGTTGAACAGCCACCAAAAACAATTTCTAACCACCGTTCAATTAACAGTTTTTCGCCGCGAGTGTGTATTTGCATCAAATACAAACACGAAATAAAAACTTGGCAGAACAATTGACTCCAGTGAAGCGCGTGCCTTCTCGACGCACGAGCGGCGCCAAGCGCCTGGGGAGACACGCGAACACATGCACCCACGAATGCAGCGCCTGGCCACGCAATGCTCTCACATCCTCAATTCCCCTACACACTGTCCCAACCATCTTTTAGGCTTTTTATTCCACACATGACTGTCTTATTATTAACTATAACTTTGTAAATAAGGTCTTACATATATATATATATATATATATATATATATATATATATATATATATATATATATATATATATATATAACATGCCCCTAACTGGTACAATTATTGGGCGATTCGTCGTAACCCGTTTCCAAATTTCTAGTAACATGGGCGCCAGCATTTCTCTTATTTTACAGCATTTCTCTGATTGAAATTAGTAGTAACCTTAATTAATACATCCACGATGCTACTTGAAATAGACGTCATGTATCTTAATGTGCACGCAAGTGTGGAATTGCCACACATACCGAAACCCATTTTGCGGAGTAGAACTTACTCGAATTCGCGAGAATATACTAAAATCTCAATTAAGTTAAGAAAACGCAAACGGATCTGATTAATGCACTGCCACGCACTGTCATGAGGATTAGAAGAAAACTCGGAAGCAAACCCAAAGCTCTGAAGCAACTCGTGTTCGATACTGAAAGAAAGAATTAAAGCTGAATGACCTGAGGGATTAACCTGCACTAAAAACCTAACAGCTTAAACTCTGGACGCCATGTTATAGGAGCAGTACAGTTGTGATTAATTACCATTCGTGTTCTCTGGCCGACGCAGTGCAACTTCATTCCAGTAGTTCTCCCTCTGTTAAGAAACTAGTGGTGCTACAGAATGGCCTTTCTAGTACTAGTTAATTTCCTTATCTCCTCAGTCTCTGCTATCTTTTCGGTTATGCCCTATCCTCTAGTCAGCTGTCATCTATTGGCACCTAAAAGACATTTTTTGAACTTTTTCTTAATTTTCCGAATCTCGAACAGTAGAATTAAAATATGACTAAAATTTCTTATGAAGTTTCTCGGTAACTTTACAGTTTTGGATGAAAATTAACTTAAAAATGCGGATTTTCAGAAAAGATTAAACAACATTTTCTTAAAACGGAAATTTTCCAATGAAAATAAGCCTATAGGACGAGATTTTACCCTTCTCTAATATTATTAAAGAACATTTCTATTCTATTAATAGGGATCCGAAACAATGAGAAAACGTCAAAAAAAGTATTAAAGCGCCAATGGCAGCTGACGAAAGGGTGGAGGAAAACCGAAAAGATAGCAGACTGATAAAATAAGGAAACTAACTAGTGCGAGAACGTCTGTGCCATTTTATGATACCACTAATTTACCTAGTGTGCAATGGTTTTAAGTTGCATTTTTCTTTCCATTTTCCCTGGGATACCATGATCGTATTGTGCTATTTTCCTCTGGGGACACGTTCATGCACCGTAAGTCATAACTAAGCTGCGAATTTTTTCCTATTTGCCTATTTTTTTCTTCAATGGCAAACGCAATTATTTAGGTTACTTATTCATTTTGAGGTATTAAGAATATTATATTCGAATTTTATAGTGTCTATAAATGCCTAATTCAATAAAAATGTCTATTTTGTGTTTGAATGCCTAAATGTTACCTATTCTCATATTTATGGATCAAAAAGCTATTATCCGCATTAAAAAAGTTAGAAAATTGTACTTTTTTGTTTTAATACTACAGAGTAAGATTATGCTGCAGAGAAATCAAAGAACCGATAAATCTATGTTCCGTTTTGCTGCCACCACAGTGCGGGTATTCTGTATAAAGAAATTCGTGCAAAATCGTAGGTGATAGTCAAGGTATTTTATAGTTCGAATTTTCGAACATTTTTTTACTAAAAAAACTTCATTTTTTTCTTAAAATTTTCTCCTCGTATGTATCAAAGGACGATATAAAAATTGTAGCCGGTTCTCTATTTCGCGAACCCCATTGTCGAAAATTCCGAAATGTTAACATTCCAAATGTATTCTTTTGCATCCAGAGATTTTTGTCTTAAATGAAATATTTTAAAAAAATTATATCTTTAACAAAGACCAGGTATATATTTTTAAACGAGTGGTTTCTGCGGAATTTCTACTTTAAAGTAATATAGATTATTGAAATAAATCTGAAAAAACCACAAATTTTTGCTTCAATTTTTTTCCACGGATCGAACAAGGGACGGTTAAGAGAATGATGCAAGAATGATTTTCGTTAAACTTTGTGAATATTAGAAAATTGCAAATTTTGAAATATATTAAAATCATACTGTGCAGCGTTTGAGTGTCAGCTTGGATTTAATGAACATCAAAAATGTAGCTACTGCGATTCAGTAATTCTTGTCCGAATTGTCCAACAATGAAAGAAAGGATTTCTACGAATGTGAGAACAATGAGAATAGGAAACATTCTATGAAGGTAACTACATTATGTGTTCTTCTGAGACTTTCTACAAAAGTGCAAGGAGGATAAGAGAAAGGATATACATATTTTACATTTTTAAAAGCCTATTTTGCCTGCCTATTTTCTAGTTATTCGTGCCTGTTACTTCGTAGCTTACTCATTACTGATACAACATTTATATTCAAGACTTCTCTTTTCATTTTTAGCCTAAAGTTTGTTATTCACGACGATGAATTTAAGACTCCAGAATTTTTGTCAGCGCTGATGATACGCTGCTATTTATATCATTTTCCATTCTGTTTTAGAATGACATTATTGCCTCTCCATTAACTAACTATCAGACGCTAATACGCTTTCCAACGTCAAAGTAGCGTCCAGGGTGCCAGCAGGTGATAGTCCCATCGGAATCCCAAGGATGTCACGCCGCCTCACAAGCAGCTGCAGAGCTCTTGAGCAACGGAGCACCGCCCCCCAAGGCGCCTTCCCACGTCAGCGGCCGCGCAGCCGTCGCTCAGTGACCTTCTGACCCGGCGACACGAATCAAAACTTGCTCGCAATATCGCCCCGGGCAGCGCCGCCCGCTGCGGCCAACTTTCGTTTTTCCCTCCCCTCCCCCCCCCCTCTCCACTCCAGGGCCGAAACCCTCAGCCGCGGCTCCACCGTACACCCTTCTCGTCCCTTTTGTTGTCGCAAAGTTTATTTCTTTCCTACTTCTCCGCCGCCTGAGGATTTCACCCGCCTTCACCCGCCCCTGGCCCTCCGGGCCACGGGGGCCCGGAACTTCGGACCCGTTCTTTTGGGAAATTAGAATACATGAAATATTTTGTTCCGCCGGCCGCCGGCGCGGGCTCCGTTCCCGCCATCGCCCTCTGGTGCAGCGCTTTATTATTATTATTTAATTGTGAGAGCGCCGGCATTAGAGCGCCACGGGAATGCGAAAGTAGTAAAAATAATCCAGCTGAAACGCACGTATTGTACAGTCGGATATGTCCATCACTGTTGAAATCCTCTCAAGCTTAATAAAATCCCGAATTAAATGTATTCCACCTGGCAGTGCCCGGAACGTGAGAGGGTCGTTGAATCCTTTAACGCGGGCGCGATGGGCCCACGAAGGACGTTCGCTCTCTGCCTTGGCGAGGGCGCGGGGCCCGCCTGCACCGCCAGCGCAAGAGGCAGCCGGCCAGGCGCTGCGCCGCGCGCGGGAGTGTGTCTCCGCAGCGCCCTTTGATCCGATTGATTGATTGATTGATTTTTTCGTGTTTCCGGGCGCGTCAACAGCTTCGGTCATTAGTCCCGTTAGTGAAGTGGATGTATTTTCTGGGGAGATTGCGGTAATCTACCCCCGCTGGATGGCGAGATCCGGCGCCGGCCTACCGTCGGCTACTGGGGTTTCCCCCTAACCAGGACTCTCCCACCAGCGGGGCACTGCCCCAGCCGGGACAAGCTCTAAGCTCCCGACCGGTCTCCCGGGATATGTGGTAGTGTAGTGCATGTTAGTGTAAGTGTGTGTGTAAAGGGAGAGGATAGGACAAGGAAGGATAGATCGCGCGCGGTCCGTGGCCCGTTTGGTAGGGTACTGCTCCAGCATTCGCCTGGTGTTGATCGGTGAAACCACGGAAAACTACCGATCAGAGCAGCCGGGCGCTAGAATTCTCCTCCAGACAGCGACTGAATTCGACCTATCTGAAAAGCTAGTGTCGAAAACCCTGCCGCCGTGGGGAGTGGGAACCTAGGACCTCCCGGTCAGAGACGCTGCAGTGACATCAGTTGATGAACTGAGCTACCGCTCCCGCTCCCTTTGATCCGAAAAGGTCGCTGTTTAACGAGGGAAAAGAAACGCTTGGCGACTAATCCACGTGTTTCGCCCGAACGCGGCACTCTCGTTTCTGTCCCCTGCCGCTGCCTCCTCAATCGCAGAATTGTCCGATTTTCCGCGTGGAGGAAACAAGAAACGGAAGAACATGTGTTTACGTGGGCTTGAGCACCTCGGTACATTTGGATCCGCGCACCATCTCATCTGTGAATAGTTCTTTAGCATTAAAACACAGAGCATTGCATATACATTAAGTGCAGTTTTCTTTCTTCTTGAAGCACTTTGAATTACAATATAAACAGGGAATTTGATAGGACCTTAGAGATTTTTTTTGCATTTTTCGGTGATTCAGACTAATAGGTCTTTTTTTTCTGATTTCATCAATTTTAATATCACTTTACAGGAACTTGGTTCAAATAACATTTAGAGATGCACCAAATGTTCTCTCCCAATACTTGAGAAGCCTATCCGATTTCTTCGTTCAGAAATTGTAATGTCAGCCGTTCTGAGTATGTAATCTATGGTTCTTGTTAGTGCCATTGTCGGTTCTGCCGATTTCGCGATAACGAACGATAGAGATTTCCTGAAAAAGATAAGTCCGAACCAAAAGTTTTCACGTTGAGTTAATTTGAACGGTTGGAAGAAGCCTCGATTACATCAGTAACATATCCAACAACTTACATTGTTCATCTGAATGATTGTGATCAAATTGTTTACGTCATTTTTATTTGCTTTAGGGACACTTTAAAAACATTTTAAGAGCATTTTATTGATAAATTTTGGTGATGTTTTAGGTCAACAACACCCGCCCCCTACTAATCGGCAATCTAACTGGAGGACAAAATCTTTAAATAGCAAAATTACAAATTTGTAATCAAATACGAACATTTCACGTATATTTTAACAAGATTCATCGGATGAAGGATTCAGAAAAAATATTCAAGAAAAACAATGGCTGAATTATTTCCGAAATATTAATATTTTTAAGACACACATTTATATAAAACAAAACATGTCATGTGTTCGATTATCACGTCTTTTTCAGTTATTACACATGTCGATATATTTAAACTGCTACAGAGAAATAACAGTTCACAAAATCACTCTTAACATCAACAAACTACTTCAACTTTCAGACACGAACATCAAGATATTTTCACAGTAATGTCAGTTTGTAAGTACTATTTAATTATTTTCAGTGTAATTTAATCACCTTAGAGACCAATTAATTGACCTCTACTCCCACTTCAGTGAGATATTAACAGGCATTCAAGTATCGAGTTCCAGATGGGCATAAAGAATGTTCTAAATGAATACTACGGTATATCCACTCATTCAAACAGCTTTCAATTAGTCTACTTGCATTACGCCATAAACAATATCTTCCCTTCCCTTCCATCGCTTCTCTTCCCGTTAGCTACGAAATCTTTTCCATTTCCCAATCCCACATTCCCGCTCTCCTTGCATCAATATCCGTTCTCCATCCCACCATTACCTGCTCTACAGTCCCCATCCCCATCGACCACAATGGAGCGCACCCCCTCCGCAGCGAGCAAGATCCCGCTCCAACGCGATCGTTCCGCCGCTTCTGCGCAGCCGGTTTCTATTCCGCGGCGTCTTTTATGCGTCCGTTTTTACGGCGGCGCTCGCGCATCGGCGGCGAGGCGGCGCGCGCCCGTTCATTTCGCGCCGGCGATACGCGACGCGCGCACAAAAGGAGCCTCCACTTCCGCTTCTCTCGCTGTGTGTGTGTGTGCGTGGAGGGGTGGACAGCACACGCACGCGCCGCGCGCGCACGGTGCCGAGGGCGACGCCTTCGCTCGACGAGAGGATCGGGGAATCGCCCGACTGCATCCCGCGATCAGTTTTCCCCTCACTCCCGCTTCCCTTTTTCGCTTTTCGTTGTCTGAGAAGACATCGCCCGACTGCATCCCGCGGTCGGCTTTCCGTCACCCAAGATTATCTCTTTTCACTTTTCATTTCCTGAGAAGGCACAGCCCGACTGCATCCCGAAGTCAGGATTCCTTCACCCCAGCTAATCATTTTTCACCTTTATTATATAAGGCAGATCCCAACTGCATCCCGCGATTAGTTTTCTCTCACTCCCGCTTCCCAGATAATGCTCTTTCGCTTTTCGTTGCCTGAGAAGGCACGGTCCGACTGCATCCCTCGGTCGGCTTTTCTTCATCCCAGCTTCCCAGGTACTCTCTTTTCGCTTCTTGTCACATGATAAGTCATAGCCCGACTGCATCCCCAGGCCGGTTTCCGTCTCTCCAATCCCCCAGCTAATCTCTTTTCAGTTTTCGTTATGAGAGAAGGCACAACCCGACTGCATCCCGCGACCAGTTTTCCCTCGCTCCCGCTTCCCCGATAATGCTCTTTCACTTTTCATTACCTGAGAAGGCACAGCCCGACTGCATGCCGCGATCAGTTTTCCCTCGCACCCGCTTCCCGGATAATGCTCTTTCGCTTTTTGTTGCCTGAGAAGGCATAGCCCGACTGCATCCCTCGGTCGGCTTTTCGTCATCCCAGCTTTCCAGGTACTCTATTTTCACTTCTCGTTACATGATAAGGCATAGCCCGACTGCATCCCGCGGCCGGTTTCCGTCACTCCAGCCCCCCAGCTAATCTCTTTTCAGTTTTCGTTATCAGAGAAGGCACAACCCGACTGCATCCTGCAGTCTGGATTCCTTCACCCCAGCTTTCCAGCTGGTCACTTTTCACCTTTATTATCTGAGAAGGCAGAGCCCGAGTGCATCCCGGGAACAGTTTTCCCTAACTCCCATTTCCCAGCTAATCCACTTTCACTTCCGTTAACTGAGAAGGCATTGCCTGACTCCAACCCGTTCATCCGGTGTTTCAGAGTAAACATTTTTGTTTTGTTTGCGTTTACAAGAAGCGCAAATATATGTTCTCTAACTAGGCCAGGGAAAAACTCGAGCACAGGTGGACATGGAAGTTTCTTCGGAATTGTATATGTTAAGTCGGCGGGGTAAGAAGATGCTTGTGATACGAGGTCTCAAGTTTTATTTCCACAAATTTTTAAGTGTGGTTTTGAACGAATCTCGTTATCGGGTCGTAGAGGGACGTGCAAATGTTTCTTGAAAACAGATAACAGTGGAACAATTACAATCCATCAGTGTAATACTAAGCCGACAATGGTAAACGTAGAAATGAATCCTTACAGTAAGAAGGAAAACGAAACGGGATGCATTTAGGGTGGTGTGTAAATGGTTTTCGAAACGTTGACCGCGGGATGCAGTCGGGATACGCCCGGTTGGTGGAACCGTTGAATGCGGCGGCCGGCCGACCGACGCGATTGACAGATGGCTCTTTTTAAGCCTGAGGGCTGCACAACGAGCGCGCCTGCAGGTAACCACGACCACAATACGCTGTAGCACCATGTCACTGGCGATCGGTGGCTTTTTGATCTCCGCGGAAATTGTTTCAAATTTCCGCAATACCGCACTGCACTCGCGGTTTCGACGAGAGCGGTGCCTCGACACGTGTGTCTCTGTGCAGAGGAAATTGCGGTCGACGAGTTCACGAGGTAATACACCCGGAATAATAGTAGTGCGTGAGTCTATTTCAGAGTGTTTAATTTTTATGTATCCGTGACGAACGTTACGATGTAGACATTCATGTAGATATTCAAAATGGAAAGAGAGAGAAATTCTGAAGGAAGGATGGGAGTGGCGAAATTCCAAAGCGGTGAGAGCTAAGAAAGAACTAAAGAAAGCAGTTCAATGGTTCGAATGGTGTGTGTACACGCCAATGGAAAAGTTTATTTCAAGATTTACTTACTACTTCAAAATCGGATCACTGAAAGAAAAAAATGAAATTCACTAAGTTAAACATCAATGCGTATACTAAACGGAATAAGGAGATTTTGTTATCACGATATTTAACATTACTTTATTCGTTTTTTTCTTCCCAGTCCTGTCAACAGCTATGATCTTTAGTCCCGTAAGGTTAGTGCATGTTATATTCCGTGAAGTGGCGCCTTTCTTTCCCCACTCGATCATGGAATCTACAGCCGGCTACGCGTCGGGTTGCAGGTTTCCCTCTTCCAGCTATCTTCGACAGCGGGGCATCTGACCAAGCCACCTCCTGCAGCTGGGACAGACTCTTAGCTCCCGACTGCTCCCCTGATAAGCTAGGTAATGTAATTGTAAGTGTGTGTTTGTGTTTGTCACGGCCGAATTAGAATAAGGAAGGGAAGATCGCGCGCGGCCCGTGGCTTGTCTCTGGGGGTACTGCTCCAGCTTTCGCGCGGTATTCTTCGAATAAAAAAAAGATTAGATCGGAAGCCATTATTTTGAATTAGCATTTTCAAGTTATTATTGAGAAATATTTGTAATTCGAACCATTAATAAACTTATAAATGAAACGGTAGCGCAATTACACTATACAAAAATATTTTTTCATTGAATTATTACAATTTTTAAAGTAATAAATTACATCAAAGAGCGAAGTGTGGGATCAAAGAGAAAAGAACTGGAGCTAATCTCATAACTCACTCGTATAACATAAAAAAATGAAGATGGAGATATTTCAAGTCGCTGCGAGTAGGGCAGACTGCTAGTAGTGATAGGCAACAGCTGCTATGGCCAAATCAGCAACAACTTTCCGCGAGCGCAACCACGCCTGGTTCCCGTTTGAAAAGCACTCGACCCCACTAAACGCCCTTTCGCCTCGCTACCGCCACGAGAGGTCTTGAACCCAAACTACCACTTGACAATGTTGATACCCAACGAAGCGAACCGCACTTTATTAACACCTGGAATCCAGTAATTAAACGATGTGTGAAAAAGGATTCTCAGCAGATTTTCTACAGGCAATATTAAATGGATTTTTTGCGCTTATGCACATTACTTAAACTTCTTTATATGCGATTACCGTAGCTCTCTTGTGAATAACCCAAGACTTGTGCTCGCGAATACTGTCAACAAGAATAGGAGCAATTAGAATAGATCAGTAAAACAAGAATCGGTAAAATAACTAAGCAGATTTTCTAACCTGCTTGCTCGGAATGTATGTTCCCGTCTACATCACCTGATAAATGTATTTAAAGGGAATGTTGTGTGGAATCTTCTAAGAGTTCGAAGAGTTTGGAGTTAAGAGTTTTTTATAAAAATCAATACATGGGATTATTATTAAAAACTTAAAAATCAATGAAAAAAAATAGAGGAAGGTTAGATTGAAAGTTAAAAGAATATAATGGTGCATTTTTTAAAGTGTCAATTTGCACAATCTATCGTGTATCTGACACTATAAACGTATTTAACTTTTCTCTGTTTTCGAACACTTATGCTTGGACATTTTTGCAAAATCGTGATTACTATGACACACTCGTTGAAAAGTCACAGAAGAAGCAAAAATGCATGGGACTATAATTTCTCCCCTAAAATGTACCATACTCTCAGAGGTGCTAAAAATCCCAAAATTTCTACAAAATAATATAATGTTCACAGGTTCTGCCATAATAGGGAAATCATTCCAATAAAAATGTCATGACCTATGCATTCCCTTCGATCATACAATATGAATAGGCAGTTTTGTATTTTTTCTCAAAATCTCAACGGCAGAGTATTAAAACAACATAGTGCACTTAATTATTCAGTTTAAAAGCTTGTTTTCTCTTTAAAATCAAAAAGAGTTTGGAGAGAATATCCTATAACTGCAGAGAAATCCAAATACCAATAGATGAAATGAATGCTATAGGAAAATGATTAGCATTTGAAGTATAATTAGTATACACTAGTAGTAATTAGTATAAACTCAATTTGGCTTAAAAATAACACGTGATTATGACGCTACCAGGAACACGTGAAGGCGAAGAGTGAATGCTGAAGTAACTGTGCGCGGGTAGCAGATCAAGATTCAAACCGGTCACGCAATGGGATCAATATATGTAGTGGCTAGCGAGGACGGAAGGTTTGATTGATTGATTGATTTTTTCGTGTTTCCGGTCAACTGCGCGTCAACGGCTTTGGTCATTAGTCCCGTTAGTGTAGTGCATGTTTTTCTACGGGGATGGCAGTGATGTTCCCCCGCTGAATGGCGAGATCCGGCGCCGACCTACCGTCGGCTAGTGGGGTTTCCCCCTAACCAGGACTCTCCCACCAGCGGGCACCGCCCCAGCCGCGACTGCTCTAAGCTCCCAACCGGTCTCCCGGAATATGTGGTAGAGTAGTGCATGTTAGTGTGTGTGTGTAAGGGGAGAGGATAGAACAAGGAAGAGGAAGGACAGATCGCGCGCTGTCCGTGCCCGTTTGTTAGGGTACTGCTCCGGCATTCGCCTGATGTTAATTGGAGGAACCACGAAACAGAGCAGCCGGCCGCTAGAATTCTCCTCCAGACAGCGAGTGAATTCGACCTAGCTGAAAAGCTAGTGTCGAAAGTCCTGCCGCCGTGGGGAGTGGGAACGTAGGACCTCCCGGTGAGAGGCGCTGCAGTGACATCAGCTGATGCCTTGAGCCACCGCTCCCGATGCGAGGTCGGAAGGCCACTGCACTTGCGGCGAAGCGCGTGGGAGAGGACGGACGACTGAAGGATCCACCCGAGCGTCGCGCGGTCGCGCCGGCAGAGCGAACAGTGGCGCCAGGAGGGGGGAGGGGGAGAGAGAGAGAGACGCGCTCCGTTAAAAGTCAATCAGCGCAGCGACGACTCGCCTAACGCACTGGCAATAATTAAACAAGCGCGTAATGAGAAATTAACAGTCATTACGCAGTCAATCGCCGCTGCGGTCGATTCTCTTCATGCGCTTGATCCCCGCCGGACGCCATGGGCCAGGGCTCTCGCCACCGACGTCGCCACACGATGCATTGCTCTTCTTATGAAACGGATCGGGCGTAAATTGGACAGGAAATCTCTTGACACTGTTCATACATATTCGTCACCAGCGAGTAAACTGCAGGAACAATTTTCTCCGAAATTCATATTCCAAGATAGGGCAAAGTACATTTACATACATTTGCGATGATCCTATTTTCGTTCCATTCCCTAAATTTTTAAAAGTTGCAAAATTTAATTATTTTTCGTCTTATTTGTACATCAGTATTGAAAATATATTTTTTTATGGAAACCTACTCTTCAAAATTTGATCTTTAAATAAGATCATACACAATTGTTATGTTCGCGTTATTTTTTCAAGAAATACAGGCAATTTTTACAATATTTTCTCAAAGACGGCTTCACTTTTTCAATTCATTTTTTTATGAGTAAAGCTAAATGCTCTGAATAACATGAAATTAACGTCTTTTCTAAGTAACTTTTTAAGTAGTAAAAAATTAGACAAGTATATGTTAAGAGTTAAAATATTATGTAATCTTTACAAATAATGCAAGAAAGTCCATCATTTCATAGCAATTGCAGGTCTGCCTCTGAACTCAACGGCGCAGTCGGGCATGACTTTGAAAGCAGCACTAACAATGAGAGCCGCCGCGCAAGAGAAGCGATGAGGTACAAGTATACTCAGTTCTTTATAGTCTCGCTGAAAATGAGGATGTGCGAACCATAAGTGCACGTACGTCATTAGTACGTAACACAAAAAAGAAAACTGCATAACACATCTATTCAGTATATAATTACTTTTTACATATTGTCAATATATAGTAAAAAATTCCACTTCATAATTGAAAAAAAAATTGAGGTTTCTCCCTCTACCGAAACCGAGATTGGGCCAAAGAAAGCGAAGTGATGGCACACAGAATAGAAAACAGCAGAGATTCATTGGGAGACGTAAAGAAATCATAACCCGAATGGCAGAGAGCTGGGCGAGGGCGAGGGCGAGGTGGCTTAGCGGAGCTCGCAGCTCATAAAGGCGTTCACCGCTTCGTGCAGCGGGCGCTGGCGGTGGATCGCAGCCCCGCAAACGGCACCACCTCCCGCCTCGCCGGCCTTTTATACGGCCACGCGCAACAACCGTGCCACCGCCCCACCCCCCGCCCCCCCGCCGTCCCGCCCCGCCGTCTCAACTCCCCGGCGTCCCGCCGCCCTCCGCCGCCCCGCCCCGCCGTCCCGCCCCACCTTCCCGCCGCCCCCCCCGTCCCGCCGTCCCGCCGCCCCGCCACCCGCCGTCCCGCCGCCCCGCCGCCGCCCCGCCGCTGCCCCGCCGCCACCCCGCCGTCGCCCCGCCGTCGCCCCGCCGTCGCCCCGCCGTCGCCCCGCCGTCGCCCCGCCGTCGCCCCGCCCCGCCCCGCCCCGCCCCCGCCCCGCCCCCGCCCCTCCGCCACCCCGCCGCGCGGCCGGCCGGCCGGCGTTACAAAGCGAATGCAGGGAACGAGGCCGTGCTGACGCTTGCCTCGGCGTGTGGGCGGAGGGAGGGACGTGTTGCGGTGGCAGGCGCGGGTTGTAGCGCGCCATAAAGCCCAAGCAGATGGGCGTGTCGCCGCGGGTCCCGCTCCCATGGCGCCACTATCCGTCAGGTAGCGACGGCCGAAAGGACGCCCTCAGACCTCGCGGCGGCACCAGGCCCAGCCACACACTCCACTCTCTGGGCGGGGCGGGGCAGGGAGGAACACATCGCTTCCGGAAGAAACAAGGAGGGGGAGAAAGCAAATGAAGAAAAGGAAGCGACTGTGCGTTGGAGAAAACAGACAAGGGCCAAGTACAAGCAGCAGCGGGAAAGCGAAGACAAAGTACGTGCGTGTAGCAGACAGCAGGGAGGATGAAAGATGAACGTACGGCCGATATAATTGAGAGAAATTGTCACGCAATATGCACGGATGAGCAAGCAACTTGAAAACAAACTGGGTAAGTCTGTGAAATAAAAAGTAGGCAGAAGGCTTTCAAAGAGATAGGAAAGTCGATGCCTGTTGGATTTGGCATGGAAGCGGGAGGGCTGGTGGGAGGCGGTGAAGAACACTGCTTCCGCGACCGCTGCCCTGGAGACCTCGAGGCCCGCGCACGAGACGCGCCAATAAAGGAGTTTACGGGACGCTCGGGATGAAATAAACGAACAGCGGCAGAAATGAAAGCCGACAGCGCGCAGCGTCCGTTGGCGCGAGGGCGCACAAAAAGGGCTGCACATATTCAGCGCCGGCGAGCGGTGGCGGCGGAGGTGACGGTGGGGGTGGTGGTGGTGGGGGCGGTGGTGGCGGCGATGGAGCTGGCGGTGGTGGCAGTGGCGGCGGTGGCGGTAGTGGACGTGGCGGCGGCGGTGGTAGTGGCGGTGGCGGTGGCGGTGGCGGTGGCGGTGGCGGTGGCGGTGGCGGTGGCGGTGGTGGTGGCGGTGGTGGTGGTGGTTGCGATGGCGACGGCGCAAACGGAGCTAAAGCGGGAAAACAAAAGGCGATATTGCCAAGGTAATCTACACATCTCTCACCCATTTCAATTTGTCCTTGCATAACAAGTTATCTTTTCACTTCAAATTACATCGAAGTGTCCTCTCATATCACTTCACACCTACATCACCGTAAGAACAGTGGAAATACGAATTTTATTCGAAGAAAAAACAAAACTCTTACACAGAAAATTCGAATGTAAGTTCCCCAAAAAAAACCGAAACAGTATTTTTGTATTCATTTCCATAGAATTTTCAAGATGAACATACGCCTGCGCATTTGAAATTAACACATTATTGAAAAATTTGACTTTCCCACAGTTTTTCCCCTTCAATACACTCCCCTCCCTCTCTGGGTTTATTTTCCTGCCTCGTTTTGCCCGACCGTGTCTCTCGCTTGTTCATATTTGTAACTTATACCACTCGACTAACGCAGTTAAGTCCCAAACGCGCCGTGTTATACACAGTTCCAAACTAGATTGTCATCTGCAAAACCGACCACCGCCCGCTTTAAAGTTTTTCTCGGCGGTGAAATGACAAATCATTATGTCATTTCTACGCATTCTCACATAAACCTCCAGCTGTCTAATTCAGAGTAGCACAAAAACCGTGCGCATCAAAAAAAAAAAAAAGGCGGCCAAATGGCGCTTCATAAACGCACTCATCTCGCCGCGCGCGCACAATGATGCCGCCCCTGCAGCTGCGCCCTAATTAAGCGAAGCGCCGGCCGCGCGCTGCCCTCGTCCGGCCGCCGCGGAGCGCGGAGAGACGGTCGCGGCAGCTGCAGGCAAAGGCGCTCGCCCAGCGTTCCCGACTGCAGCCCGCGGACAACGTTCCTCGGCCGATTTCCTTCCTCTCCCAAACGGCATCACCTGACTGCATCTCGTTCTCATTTCCTTGTTGGTATAAAAACTGATTTCTACGCGTGCTACCTGACTGCATCTCGTTCTGATTTCCTTGTTGGTATAAAAACTGATTTCTACGCGTGCTACCTGACTGCATCTCGTTCTGATTTCCTGGTTGGTATAAAAACTGATTTCTACGCGTGGTCTGTTTAGAATCACACTGATCGGTTATACTTTATCCACTTCTGTTTGCAAGAAACATTTGCATGTCCTTTTAAAGCACTACCAATCGTAAAAAAAAGCACCCCTTAAAAGTTTGTGGAAACAAAACATAAAATCACCTATCACGAGCATCTTCTTACCCCTCTTACTTAACAAACACATTCTGAAGATTCTGCCACGTTGATCTGTGTTCTCATAGAGGTTTTCTCTGGACTGGTGTGAGAACATCTTTAGGCGCTACTTATGAATGCAAAGTTAACTAAAATGTTTACTAAGAAAGATCGGAAGAACGAAGCGGGATGGAGTCGGGCTATGCCATCGAAGGCAACGAAATGTGAAAGGGGAGTATCTGGTAAGCGAGGGCGAGGGAAAGCTGACCAGGGGATGCAGCCGGGCGATTCCAGCCGAGCCTCAGCTCGCGGCGGCGCGTGAAGGGGGGGGGGGAGGAGAGACGGTCCGCGCGGCCCCCTGCGACAGATGTAGGCAAAGGCGCTCGCGACGGAAGGGAGTGAGAGGGAAGGCGACGAAAGCTGCGAACCGCACTGCAACAGTAGCAAGAGAGAGTTTGAAAACGTACGCACATTTTGAAGACATTCGCACATGATATCGGCAGAGTGCTAGAATGGTTGTTTCTGCTACGCGTCAAAGAAATGGGTTTCTGATTATTTCGTGTTTCCGGGCGCGTAACCGGCAAATGTCATTAGTCCCGTAAATGTCGGGCATATTTCATAGCGGGAGATGGCTGTGATCTTCCCCCGCTGGATCCGACGGCGACCCACCCGCGGCGATGGCGACCTACGTCAGCTTGCGGGGTTTTCCCCTACCAGCTATCTCCCACCAGCCCCCGCTGGAACAAGCTCTAAGCTCCCCACATGTGAGATAGTGCATATAAGTATAACTGTGTGTAAGAGAAGAAGATAGTACAAGGAAGCGGATGGAAAGATCGCGCACGATCCATGGCTTGTGTGTGAGGGTAGTGCTTCAGTATTCGCCTGGTGTTGGTCCGAGAAACCACGGAAAACCAGAATCGAAGTGTAGAAAGTAGCCAGTGTTGAAAAAGTCGAACCCTAGAAGCTCCAGGCCAGGGGCGTTGCTGTGTAACGGAGCTGCGGCGAAGAGACAGGCGACGGCGAGGAGGGCTGTGTGCTGAGAAGGGCAGACGCAGAGCTGGTGGCGAGGGCCGGCAGATAGCGTCGCGGTCTGTCGCGCGCGGACGCCCCATATTGACCCATGGCCATGCGGGCGCCCTCGCCTCCGCCTCCGCTACGCTGCGCCCCGCCCCCCTGAAGAGCACTCTCCCAGAAGGAATTTCTCCTCCCATTCTCCTACGCATTAACTGCAATTCACAATTACTTCATATTTTTAATATGCAGTTTTGGGCTCGCTTTACTACGCAACACTGAAAAGCTACAGAATTTTGTCGCCGAGATGCCTAATTAAAAACACTTCAACATTTGTTAAATCGAAGAAGTTACCAGAATAGGAACCGCATTACAATTGAGAAACTGCGTCCCATTGGGTTAAGGAATTGGGACGAGAGAAGCATGAGGAAGACAAAGGAAAGAGAGCGAGCAAGGGGACAGATGAACCAATCAAGAAAACCAACCAGCGGGAGTGCGTCTGTGGACAGATGAAGGGCGCTGGCCGAGTGACATCGACCCGGTCATCAAATCCAGATGAACGGCGCCAGTGGGGAAAGGGGGCGAGCACAGCGGTGTGGGGTACGGCCGAAGACAGATCACTAAATTAGCTCCACTCTGCTCCTTTCTCGCGGTTGCAGATAAACTCGGCGAGCAACTACGCACATTCGAAGAACGCATTACTCGTCACGAGAAGTACGAACAAGAAAGCATTCCACGCCAATCGAGATACGTTAATCACGATACTTCCTTAAACAGCCTATTGGGCAAATGAAGGAAAATCGAATATAAGCTGCTAGCGCAAAATAAGTTACCGCTTACGTTTCGCTGCCGCAGTTCTCAACGTCATACGTAATCCGCAGTTTTCACCATTGCATTATCAACGCCATACGTAATCCGCAGTTTTCACCATTGCATTCTCAACGCCATACGTAATCCGCACTTTTCACCATTGCATTCTCAATGCCATACGTAATCCGCAGTTTTCACCATTGCATTCTCAACAGCATACGTAATCCGCAGTTTTCACCTTTGCATTCTCAACGCCATACGTAATCCGCAGTTTTCACCATTGCATTCTCAACGCCATACGTAATCCGCAGTTTTCACCATTGCATTCTCAACGCCATACGTAATCCGCAGTTTTCACCATTGGATTCTCAACGCCATACGTAATCCGCAGTTTTCACCATTGCATTCTCAACGCCATACGTAATCCGCAGTTTTCACCATTGCATTCTCAACGCCATACGTAATCCGCAGTTTTCACCATTGCATTCTCAACAGCATACGTATTCCGCAGTTTTCACCATTGCATTCTCAACGCCATACGTAATCCGCAGTTTTCACCATTGCATTCTACACGCCATACGTAATCCGGTAGCCGCTACATTCTTTCATCGAAAAGAATATGGCTGCAGCAACTAATTCAGTTGGCTCATCAGCATCGTCGATTTGATCGATTGATTAGTGATTGAGAAGGCATCAACAGCAAAGGTCATTGGTCCTGTAAGTGGAGTGCATGGTTTTTTAACCCGTTGAAAGTATCTATGATCTTCTCCCCGACATATCGCGAGATCCGGCATCGATCTACCCTTCAGATTGTGCATTTTCCCCAACCAGGTGTCTCCCACTAGCAGGGCACCCCCAACCTTGTGTTACGGTATAGTGCATGTGATGTACAGTGTGTGCAAGTAAGGGATGAGGAAAGAACAAGGAAGATGATAGAAAGATCCGGCACGATCCGTGGCCGGTTTGTTAGGGTACTGCTCCGTCATTCACCCGGTGTTGACTGGAGAAACCCAGAAAACTACCTATCACAGCAGTCGGGTGCTAGAATTTTCTATCAGACAGAGGATGAAGTTCACCTATCTACGTATCCAGCTGGTGTCAAAAATCCTGCCACTGTCGGAATTCGAATCCTAGAACCTCCCGGCCAGAGGCACTGCAGTGAAATCAATCGCAGCCCTGAGCCACCTAAGCTGGTAACAGCGACCGCTCCATCTCAGCTATGACAACCGTCAGCGCCCGTCACTACCGGCACGAACGCCACGTCCCCACTGCGTATCTCGAATGTCGCGTTGTCACCGCCTCAACCGCCGGCTCGCCGCCTCCCCCGCTCCGCCCCGCCCCGCTGCGCCCCAGAAAACTACCTATCACAGCAGTCGGGTGCTAGAATTTTCTATCAGACAGCGGATGAAGTTTACCTATCTACGAATCCAGCTGGTGTAAAAAATCCTACCACTGTCGGAATTCGAATCCTAGAACCTCCCGGCCAGAGGCACCGCAGCGAAATCAATCGCAGCCCTGAGCCACCTAAGCTGGTAACAGCGACCGCTCCATCTCAGCTATGACAACCGTCAGCGCCCGTCACTACCCGCACAAACGCCACGTCCCCGCTGCGTATCTCGAATGTCGCGTTGTCACCGCCTCAACCGCCGGCTCGCCGCCTCCCGCGCTCCGCCGCGCTCCGCCCCGCCCCCGCGCATCACTTTACACCCTCGTTACTGCGCCCGTAAGTCCGCGGGCGCCTCGCGTTACGACTCACTCCGTCGCGAATTCAATTTAAATGTCGGGCAACAAAATTGCCCGGTTAGAGCCGCTCGGGTCGTAAAGAGAGCCGCCCCCGCGCCGCGCCGCCCCGCCCCGCCCCGCGTGGGCGGAATGGGGTCCAGACGAACAGTTCGCCCCATAAGTTATGGCGGCGCGGCGCACGCGGCGCCTAAGAGAGTGGCAAGAAAGGACACCGTAAATCCAAAGTGCGCTGCTCCGCGGGCGGGTAATACCAAAGTAGGTTATATCTACATATCAGCGACCGCCTAACGGAAAGAATTGCAGAGTTATTTACGACAGAACCCAAATCAGGGCGACGTTCTTTTATCACAGAGCTTCGACAGTTCTATGGTTGTTCCACGGAACGTGGTTGTATGCATGGGTGAGTGCCATCTAAAAGAGGAAGGGAATTCATAACATCGAGATCAAATTGTAAGTGTAAACATACAGCTTTTTTTTATTTTATTGAGTATATTTTAAGTCATTCTTGACACTTTTTCGTATCAGTACCGGTTATAGGAGCCTCAAAACTGTGAGTTACAGTGCTGTAGAGTAGCTGGAACGTAATTCTCAAAATTCACAACACTAATCTATATATATAAAAGAAAGTCGTGTTAGTTACACTATTTATAACTCAAGAACGGCTGTACCGATTTGGCTGAAAATTGGTGAGCAGGAAGCTTAGAGCCAGGAGACGGACATAAGATACTGTTTATCCCGTTCGACAGCGTTCCTATGTGAGAACGCACGTTTTTGCACGTTTTCGCACGTTTTCGCGTGATTTCGCATGTTAGCGGTCATTGTTGCCTGTTGTAACCCATTGTTGTAACGCCGCACTGATAACAGAAGGCGATAATGATAGCCGCCTTCCGTTCTCCGTTATCTATATATATAAAAGAAAGTCGTGTTAGTTACACTATTTATAACTCAAGAACGGCTGTACCGATTTGGCTGAAAATTGGTGAGCAGGAAGCTTAGAGCCAGGAGACGGACATAGGATACTGTTTATCCCGTTCGACAGCGTTCCTGTGTGAGAACGCACGTTTTTGCACGTTTACGCGTGATTTCGCATGTTCGCGGTCATTGTTGCCCGTTGTAACCCATTGTTGTAACGCCGCACTGATAACAGAAGGCGATAATGAAAGCCGCCTTTCGTTCGCCGTTATATCTATATATAGTCGTGTTAGTTACACTATTTATAACTCAAGAACGGTTGTACCGATTTGGTGAGCAGGAAACTTAGAGCCAGGAGACGGACATAGGATACTGTTTATCCCGTTCGACAGCGTTCCTGTGTGAGAACGCACGTTTCTGCACGTTTTCGCGTGATTTCGCATGTTTTCGCGTGATTTCGCACGTTTTCGCGTGATTTCGCGGGTTTTCGTATGTTTGGGAGGAATGGAGTTCTCTGTTAAGGCGGAACAGAGTTCGCCGGGTCAGCTAGTCTATATATATAAAAGAAAGTCGTGTTAGTTACACTATTTATAACTCAAGAACGGCTGTACCGATTTGGCTGAAAATTGGTGAGCAGGAAGCTTAGAGCCACGAGACGGACATAGGATACTGTTTATCCCGTTCGACAGCGTTCCTGTGTGAGAACGCACGTTTTTGCACGTTTTCGCGTGATTTCGCATGTTAGCGGTCATTGTTGCCTGTTGTAACCCATTGTTGTAACGCCGCACTGATAACAGAAAGCGATAATGATAGCCGCCTTCCGTTCTCCGTTATCTATATATATAAAAGAAAGTCGTGTTAGTTACACTATTTATAACTGAAGAACGGCTGTACCGATTTGGTGAGCAGGAAGCTTAGAGCCAGGAGACGGACATAGGATACTGTTTATCCCGTTCGACAGCGTTCCTGTGTGAGAACGCACGTTTTTGCACGTTTTCGCACGTTTTCGCGTGATTTCGCATGTTAGCGGTCATTGTTGCCTGTTGTAACCCATTGTTGTAACGCCGCACTGATAACAGAAGGCGATAATGATAGCCGCCTTCCGTTCTCCGTTATCTATATATATAAAAGAAAGTCGTGTTAGTTACACTATTTATAACTGAAGAACGGCTGTACCGATTTGGTGAGCAGGAAGCTTAGAGCCAGGAGACGGACATAGGATACTGTTTATCCCGTTCAACAGCGTTCCTGTGTGAGAACGCACGTTTTTGCACGTACGCAGTGCAACAAGGATAGTACAGTTTCTCACAGTGAGTGCGATGCGAGAAAAAGATGGGACCGGCTGTTAAGGCGGAACAGAGTTCGCCGGGTCAGCTAGTATGTTATAAAACGTAATTAACTCGTGTAAATTCATTAAATCTATAATTAATAAAAGTCTACATTCAACATTACTTACATAATTTAATGCGTAGCGTCCAAGCCATGTATGCTCACCTCTATTGCACATGGTTCTGCCTTAGATTCCCAGTGGACACTAGAGTTTTGTACTAGTAAAAGTTTCCAGGCTGATAGGCCGCGGACCATGGCCTGTCAGCCCGGAAATATTTACTAATATTGACTCGGAAGCCTTAGATACTAGAGTTTCGTGTTAGTGCAGCCTTAAACCTACAATACGTATTATAATTCATATAAAACAAAAACGGACTAGAATTTCAGCGTACAGCGATCACATTCCAACTCTTTGCAACAAGCACTATTGTTTGGAGACGTTTTACATTAATTCCATGAATTTTGCTGTCGTTGATTGATTGATTGATTGATTGTTAATGCATCCGAGCGCGTCAACTACGTTGAATGTAGACTCATGACTCTGAGGTCATTAGTCCCGTAAGTGTATGGCATGTTTTTTCATCGGGAGGTGGCGGTGATCTTCCCCACTGGATGGCGAGATCTACCGTCGACTAGCGGGGTTTTCCCTAACCCCGTATCTCTCAGCAGTGGGACACCGCCCCAGCCGGGACAAGTTCCCGACCAGTCTCACGGGATGTTTGTACTGCATGTTAGTGTGTGAGTGTGTGTGTGAGTGTTTAAGAAATGAGGATAGGTCAAGGAAGAGGAAGGAAAAATCGCGTGCGGTTTGTGGCCCGTTTGTTAGGGTAGTGCTCCGGCATTCGCTTGGTGTTTATCGGAGAAACCACGGAAAACCACCGATCAGAGCAGCCAGCCGCTAGAATTCTCCTCCAGACAGCGACTGATTTCGACCTACCTGAAAAGCTAGTGTCGAAAATCTTACCGCCGTCAGTTGATGCCCTGAGCTGATACACAGAACCACCGCTACCGGTTTGCTGCTGTTATTGCCGCTTTTGTTGTTGATAATATTTCTTTTTAATTTCACAAATTTGACTAGTATCGTTCGTAATATTGAAAGAAGTGTAATTTTTTCCAAAATATATGCTCTCTTATTGCGAATTCATGAAGATATTCATAATTTCACATCTCAAAGTGGTATCCAATAATTAGTGCTTCAAAATGTCAACCTTTCCAGAAAAGGCTCTGCACTAATCAAATGCACATTTTGAATCAACGAACCTAATATGAAATGCGAAATATTTCGCCAATCATTCTAAATAATGCATTCATCGCTATCACAAATAATTGAATTTGTGTACTTTCAATAACGCGTGAATGCATAAAATTAAGGTAAGTGTACACATCGAGATTCAGAAGACGACAGAAAGCTTGTATCTACCTCCGAATCTCTCAAGTGCAGCCGGCGATGAGGTCCGCAGCGCTGTACAATGTAAGCATTCCATATACAGTTGCAGTACTAAAACGCACGAAGACTGATACATTGCAATGCTGATGCACAGAAACGCACGGCCATCATGCTTCGCAATGTTAACGTCCGTAACAGAGTGACGTCAGATCAGTTCGCTGTGTGGCTAGCAACCTGACATCAGAGTGGGCACTCGACAAGGGCTCTTCATATCCATCGATATTGCTAATTGTAGCATATATCTCGAATATCTCGAATATCTCGAATATTCAATGTCATCAATTGAAAAATATATATTCCTAACACGTGATAAATATTTTACGATTATCTGGGGGTTATGAAACTTAAGAACGATTCCGAACAACTCTTTAAGGAAGTATTTGCAACAAAAATATTTTACTCTTAGTGTCGCAAAACATGTTTCATTTAAATTTATAAAAACAATATTTTAAAATACACATCTATACTAATAAATAAAGCAACCAAACAAATTTGTTCCAAAGTTATGAAAACATCGCAGCCCCATTTCACATTCTGAAGCAACGATCTATAATCTTTACTAAATATTCCTACCAGATAATACGTTGTCATAAGCTTACAAGGAAGTTCTTAATTACATTCAACAGCTATTGTTGTGAAAATAACGTAAACGTAGTAATTAACAACTTCATTACTAGAATAACTCTAAATACTCATGTATTGAAATTTCATAAAATAACAGACGATAGGTCAGTAAATTTAGTAAGGCTACAATTTTTTCTGCATTCACGCAAATGGTATTATAATTCGCGTAAGGGCCATTGAACACCTTGATATTGCGTCAGTCCGTGCTATCTGTGATGCAAGTGCTGCAACTACTGCGACTCGCTCTCCATCTGGCGGCGAATTTCGGAACCTCTTGGCGGAGGGCGGCCGGCGCGGCGTGGCGCCTCGGTCGGAGGGAGCAGCGATTGTTTCGGCGAGTTCATTTATTTACGCGGGTGCGATCGCGCGCAGCGCCTCGGGCGAGACGCGTTCGGCGGCGCCAGGGGAGATGGCGGGGAGCGCGTTCGCAGGCGGTCTCGGTTATAGATTAATTTAGACGCGGGTAATTAATTCCGTTACGGCATGATAAATGGGCGAAACGGGGAAGTCATCTTTAATGCATCTATTGAGTCGCGCGCGCGCGCTCGCCCCATTCAATAATTCAGGGCGGCGAATCGGAGCCCGCGTCGCCGGACATCAGTCACGCGTCCTGCGCTTGGCCCTGCGAACGCCTGGCGAGCGGGGGGGGGGGGCGTGGCGCACGGGGGGTACGGGTGCCAAGGCGACGGGCCACAGCCACCATGTGCAGGCCGGGCGACAGGCCACTGCGACAAGCATCGCTCATAGGGACATAGCATCTGGGCGCCTGTCGAGGAAACACGGAAATGGATTGTCATCGCCTGTCAAAATCAGAAGTGATGCTTCTCGGTGTGTTGGGTTTTAGACAGACGAAAAGTTTTATCCGATTCACGAAATTTTAGTTTATTCTATTAGCGAATAAATATATCTTAAACATTCGTCTTTGTAATTTTAGTACGTTCACAAACTTCACTCGCTCAGAACAAACCAAAATATAGTTTCCGCCAATCCCTGGGCCAGGTTCGAGTAATTGTTTCACATAAAAAGAACTTTACAGAAACATATAGCCAGTTTATTTGGTTAACTTAGTATATTAAAAAAATAGATGCTGAACGTTGTAGAATTACAAGTCAAGTACAGAATATGTTCTAGCTTCCAATTTCCCAATACCACAATGTATTAACGGCTGAAACTGATTATGTTCTACGAAGAGGACAAAAAAAAATCATTTTGGAAACATTCATTTTGATAATTAAAACGAATCATGTCCTCAAATCATGACCACTCACGGTGAAATTAAAACATAATAGCCTCGGCTTCCTTGGTGCTGTTTTGAAACAGGATACAGATAAATCACTTCTGAAAAAGAGAACATTTAAAAATGAATTTCTGAGTATGAATATGATCGCTGAAAGTTGTTTTGCACTTCAGAGGCCATCAACACAATTCTCTGCCCGCAGTGAAAAAGGCATCCGACAGAAACGGGTGAACGGGTACGAGCTTTCAAAGCGAAACTCGGATAAATAATTCGTAATTCAATAGCTAACTTCAACAGCCTCCAATCTCCCATCCGAGCAGGGAGCGAACGAATTCCACAGAGAATCAATACTGAACCAAATGGAACCGTCCATTCCTCTACCGTGTGCTCCAGCGCTCCCGAAAAAAGGAAACATTAATGCGCTGCTTTTTCTCACGAAACGCAGACCAATACTTCTGTGAGAGGTTCCTCCGAAGTCAAGGATAACTGCAATGTGAGGTTCTACATTTTAACTCTGTTAGAGTTTCAAGGGAGGGCAGTAGAGGATTGTGCGGTATTTGAGGAAAGATTGACAGCTGTTACAAAACGACATTGATCAAATTACCGGGTGAAAAATTGCATCTTACAGAGATGACATTCAACGAGATTGATTTGTTTCTAAGTTTCAATGCAAATAAATCTTTCTACAAAGAATACCTTACAATTAATATTCTTGAAAATAAATAAATATCCCTACATTTATTAGAAAAATAGTGTTTGAAATTACGAAATATGTGAGGTAGAAGCATCATGCATAAGATTTTTTTTATCTTAGACAGAAACCGCCTCCGGTTCAACTGTGAGGAACAAAAATATCGTCGGTAAACAAGTGAAAGTTACCATGTAAACAATTGATGTCCTTAAGTTATTTAGATCGCTAAGATTTTTCTATGCTTTTGAGTAGTAAAATCGCTGAAGTTCTCGAATTTGGATGTACCGAATTATTACTATTTACTGCGTTTTGGGAAAGTATTTTCGTAACGGGCCTCACAAGTAAACCCATCAGATTAAAACAAAGTATACCTTAGTCTCTGGAAATCCTCAAAATATTTCTGAAATTCAAGTCCTAGCTTTCCCAGTTCCGCAAGCTGTAGGAGTAGGACAATGCAACATACATTGCAGCGCAGTTTCGACATACCTGGAAAGCATACACTTCACCCAAATATTGTTTTTCCAAGGTGGTGTATGTCTACCGAGAGGCAGCGTGTTTCACACATGCAGTGAAGCGCAACAAGGCAGCATGCGCAGTTCTCTTGAGTAGTATTAGGGGCGATGGCTAAAGAAAAAATCTAATCCTGTTTGGATTTCATTACAATGTTCTAGTGGGAAAAATTCCGAAAAGAAAAATGACACACCTATTGGAACGCGTGATGTCGCCTCACGCCTCACGTCTTCTTTAGTGTTAAATGTGGAATACTGTTCAATGTCAAATGGTAACATTCGCAAATATTTACGAGTTGAACGGTACTCTAAGGGTAATAAAGAAGTAAGGGTAGTGAAGTGATCATACAGAAAGCACTTTATCAATAGAGTTTATAATTACTACTTGTTTTAGTGTGGGAAAGAATGCTAAAAGTGGTTTTCTGCTAAACATTTTCCGTTATTGACCGTCCTAAATATCCAGCCGACCAACAGAATATTCCGTAAACCTTGATGCATCGTAACCGCAAAATTCTTGGCTGGTGCCTCTGTGGAGAGACAATGTCGCCGCGGAAGGGTGAGGATGGGGTGGGGTGAGGTAGGGTGAGGTGGGGTGGGGTGGGGTGGGGTAAGCGAAAGGGGCGCCCGCTCCCAGAAGCTCCTTTAGCTGAGACGCCAAGCAATTTCACCGCGTGTGCACAACATATGAACGAGACAAAGTAAACGCCTTACTTTATTTATGAACAGGAAAACTGCTCAAAATATATTTTTAGAACCTGATAATGCGAATATCACACAAAGAAGATTAAAATAACTTTATATAATAGTTATGTTTAATTTCTGAGAATACGTCAAGTCATTGTCAATCAAATGAGATAATGTTGTACAACCTATTTAGAAATAGGCTTTTCAAGTTTACAGAACTATGTAAGTAAGGAAAATGTCACAAAATGCGTTCTTCAGTACAGAAACATTTTGAAGTTTCAGTCGCACTTTGAAGACACGTTTAAGATTTATGGAATAACTAAACTGAAGCGTTAAACACAAGTTTCCATATCACAATTTCAATTTGTGGTTAGTAAAAAGGGGATCAAGACCATATCTATACTTTTATCTGTTTTTGTTTTAAAGTGGGCATTTTAAATTAAGACTGTACTATCGACACCTTATCTTCGGAAAGGACACTCGGTGCAAATCAATAAAAATGTAATAAACATTATTAATCGTAATGTGATTTAACATAAAGATTGAAATGTAATTAATATAAGTATCCCAAATGCTCCCATCCCCGCGCCAGATGGATAGTAGACGTGACGTGGGCGCGGCGGCTCCAGCGACGGTCGCCCGTCGTCAGCAGCCCCTGCCTCACGCCCAGCGCGCCGCCGCCGCCGCCTCGGAATCGAATTAAGACCTGCCGACGCCGCTCCGCGCCGCGCCGCGCGGGTGCAAACA
Organism: Teleogryllus occipitalis; assembly: GCA_011170035.1. Classification (NCBI taxonomy): domain Eukaryota; kingdom Metazoa; phylum Arthropoda; class Insecta; order Orthoptera; family Gryllidae; genus Teleogryllus; species Teleogryllus occipitalis. The sequence continues at coordinate 299,220 of BLKR01000648.1, read as the reverse complement.
CTTAAACGGCGTCTCCAGGAGGCGTTGGCGGCGACGGTCGCGCGTCGCGCCGCGCCGGGAGGAGCAGGGAAGAAGCAATCTCGGGGACAGATGAGCACCGGATTGCGCTTCGCGCGGAATTCGAGGAGGAGACTGCCCGGCTCGGAGCGGACGCGGCGCGACAGACGGGCAGGGGGCGGCAGGGGGGGTTGGGGAGGCGGAGCGGGAGGGCAGGGGAGGATTGGGGAGGGGCGGGGCGAGGGGAGGAAGGAGCGAGGGCGGGGCTGCAGGAGGCGGCAGGCGGAGGAGCGGACGCGTGCGACGAACAGCGTTGGGCGGGGCGGGAGGGGCGGGGGGTGGAGCGGGACGGGCAGGGCGGGGCGTGGAGGGAGCGGAGGGCGGGGGAGCGGAGCGGGGCAGGCGGGGCGCGGGAGGCAGGAGCGGGCGGAGAGGGGAGCGGGAGGCAAAGCGGGGAGGGGCGGGCGGGGCGGGCGGGGGCGGGGCGGGGCAGGAGCCGGGCGCCGCCCCTGTGCCGTATTACAGAACGCCGGGCCAGGCACAACGTCCGCTAATTAGGCACGAGCGGGCGGGCAGGGGGAGGAGGGGAGGGGTGCAATGGACGGAGGAGGCAGAGCTCGCGCTCCGCAGGCACAATCTGCCATGCAACATGCCGCGCATGAGGCATGCGTCTGGAAAAGAAGCTGCCAGGACGGAGCAGCCGCAGCTGCACTCGCCGAGGAGACGCCGCGCCGTCGCAGCAGCAGACAGTGTGGAACGTGTACGGCAAAAAGAAGATACATACACGTGTATGTGCATTATGACGAAAGATGATGTGTGTGATTGCGGAAACATCAAATTAAGGGTTTAGATATTTAAAACTATCCACGGCAGTGTTACAAAACTGTCGACATGGCCGGTGTCGACGAGTTCAATCTCAAATTCAAGAAGTAAATAGATTGGTAATTCGCGCCATAAGCAATGCTTTCTAAACTCCTTGTCTACAAATGATGCTAAATTGATCACCCGGCAAAGTCCTACTTTGATTGTGCATTGCCCACGGAATTTCGTTGCTTTATCTACCATAAATAGACGTTTCCTAAAAATGTTCCCTTATCTCTTAAACTCCAAAATTATATCAAATAGTCATTCAGAGGAAGGTGAAGTGAAATAGATAATCATTTACAAAAACTTTGTAGATGGTATTAATGATCGAACCAGTATTAACAACAGGACGGAGCAACGGCTGTAGTCCGGTGAAGGTGACGCCATCGCAGAAGCAATCAGAGTGGGCGTCGAGGTACAAATGGAGGAAGGATGAGGAGACGGTTTTTTCCTCCACTGGGATATGATTATGGTATGTTGGTAATACGATAAACCATTCGTGGTATTACCATTACGAAGCGAATGCACAGAGTTGAAAAATATATGTGTACTATTACATATATATATATATATAAACGAGTGAACAAAGTTCCATCTGAACAAATGAAGTCCGGCACGACACGGACGTCAAAACAACAACCAATGTACATAAAAGATGGGAGCGTGGCGGTTGTCCTGCCAAAGGCAGTCAGAATACGCATCTAACGAGTGAACAAGTGTTCCATCTGAACAACGGAAGTCCGGCACGACTGATGGACAATCAAAAACAACAACCAATGTGCATAAAAGCATCTGCATCCGCAGTAATATGAATCCGAACGTAAAACTCAAACCGCAAGTATATCTTGAAATGTTAAAAGGCGTAATGCGTAGAATGATCGCAATGTAGTGGAATTTGCAAGCAGCCACCAAACATAGCAGAGACAAGCGAAGAAGAAACGCGAGGAAGATAAGAGCGCGGAGCGAGCGGCGGCGGCGGCGTGGGAGGACGAGGAGAGTGAGGCGGCGCGGCGCGTGTTTGCCGTGTGGGGCGGGTGCTAATATCAAGGCGGCCTCCCTCCCGCCCCGCCTCGCCCTGCCCTGCCCGTCGGCGGAGGCGCTTAATGAAGTTCGTTAGTGGTCGGCGCCGGCAACGCACAAGTTGTGATCGGCGCCAACTCTACGTTTCGCTTCCACGAACCCTTTTCCTTACGCGGCATCAATCGCGCTTCGCTTCATAAGGACGCGTCATCGATGTTTTCAAAACATCGATGTATTTATTAAAGTTTAATGTAGCCGATGTTTTTAATATCCAAGTATTTTGCACTTAATGTATTGTCGTGGTTGATGTTTAATTTTTCAATTCAAAACGATAATGACCAAAATTATTAACATCATTAACTTAACCTTTAGCATAACTTATAAGACACATCTGAGGTCCTCAATATAACTAAGAATTTGATGAATGGAGAGAAAATTGGAAAATGTATCACAGTTTCGAAATATTGTACTCGAAAAAAAGTATTATAAGTAAACGCGAAAATACTCTATTATTCTCTAAAAATTATTTACATGATTTTTTTTGCATAATTAACTGAGGTATTTATAAAATCTGTGTCTTCATAACATCACTAATTTTTTAGATTCTCACCTTATTACTTTTTTTGTAGTAAAGAGATTTATTGCAATGCTGCGGCGTTGTTGTAACGTTTATGTATGAACAATTTGTACCTTGTATTCGTAATGCACTCTTTAAAAAACGCAATATGGGAAATGAGTGAAGAACAACAGAATGCGAAAAAATATAAACCTTTCCTTTACAATTTAAGGTTCTTCGTGCAGAAACAACTGAAATGTGACGAAGATGAGATATTTAGTATAACATCACTGATTCTGCTGCTCATTTACAGTTATTAACGTCAGTAAGCCGATAAACAGCAAAATGCAATTCGCAATTAAAGTTTGTAAACGAAGGTAATACCCGGATTTATAACCGTACAGTTCTTTCATTTATGTTATCAGCTGGGTGTCGTTCGATACTTTTCGTAATACTATCTTGGCATAAAAATATCACATAGAAATCACAACAAAATTACATCATACAGAAATCACTTCTTGGAAGAAGTATCTCATGCACTTACTTTAGTTGCACCCATTTGTTTCAAATGTTTATAACTGTCTATTTAATCTTCAAAGGACGTCAACTCCAAAGAGTGGAATTTCGTTCCTTAGGTTGCGATAATCGATAATAACAGTACAGTACGAATAATGTTTTACGAACAATCAATATCATTTCATTACAGTTATATGCTTACAAGTGAATGCGATAATGATACCTCCATGATTTTCATTTAATCTTTTAATAATCAGCTATAACAACAGCAAAAACCCAATAGGTGAAAAATTACTTCTTATCTTTGACATTAATTTGAAACCCAATCGTAATTATTACTTCAATATAATTTTCTTATGATTAGCAACTCATACACTGAATATTCGCACTAAAATATAACAAGATTCAGTGGAAAAATGCAGTGCTTCAGTAAAAATAATGTAATGGGGATACACGCGGTCATAAAAACCTATCATTTCAGAAAAGAATCTGAATTAAACTCTTAACTATATGACTTGTTACGAGTCACATTGATATCAGTATACATCGTGAAAGTAAGGGAAGTGAAAAATAAAGGAAGGATGGCATCTTCTAAACACCGTGACATGTTACCAAAACAGTGACGCAGATTTGGGAAGATGGATGGTTTATATGTGTAGTTTATATGTGTATATATACAATAGAAGTGGAAAGTTTTAAGTATCATGCCTTCGATATATGCTCTAATATATAAGATATAATTTATAAGGAACATTTTCGGCAATATTTTACAGATAATTAGCTACTTCCGAATTTATAGTTTAACGGCAAAATATTTTTTTTAAACTATATTTTCTCGAATCGGGAATGGACGAAGACCGTTCAACAAAACTGTGCGACTCAAGATGGACCGAATAACTCGATTCATCAAAAAATGTATTTACATTCAAGTAACTCATGAAAAATTGCAATTTCCTTACTAAACTGGTTGCAAGTTATAAATTATTTTCTTTGCCAAATCCATGTTTATTTGCAATGCACTGGAAATATATACATGAATATGCATTTATATACATGTATTATACATACATGAAAACGGCGGATATATGAAATTTCTTTCATTCTGTGCCCTGACAAAAAATGTTAACAATCAGGGACAAAGAATGACGACACTCCTCCCCTCGAAGGTAAACTTCAACCACAGCACCAACGACACACCCATCCGATAAAAACTACGTGATGCCATTTCATTTCAGTTCCATGGGCTCTCTGGGACAAGAATGTCCTAAAATTCACTATCTCGTGGGCACACCCTCACCGAAGCGCCTCTTGTAGCGAACTTGCTCAACTTCCACCCTCCCTTCACATCGACCAACCCCCAACACCAACCAACATCTGCGCCCTAGCGGCGTTTCGAAGAACCGACTACCTCCCCGTCGCAAGATCTCGCTTGTGGCGCCAGCCTGCGGCGACGCGCGGAACCTAGCGGAAGCCATGACACATAAGCGCAGGTGCACAGGGCACCCACGAAAATTAAAGGGGAAATGCGCTTATAAACGCCTAGCCCTTCCCCGTTGAAATTGTAGCAGCCGTGAAATAATTAATCACTAGCTATTAGTATTATAGATTATAACGGACTTTGTGTATAATACGCGAGGTACGTAATACATCATTCTAATTAAGGACATGATGTAAATATATCAATGTCATTAGATGCAACTGTTCGGAGCTGAACGTGTTTAATTAAAATCAAATGAGAACGGACCAGTGCAAGGTAATATTAAAGGAGAAATCCGGAGGATTTTGTCTCTCAATCCTTTTCTCATTGCGGGCGATTGATAGCGGGTGGCCCAGAAGAACACTTGAAAGTGAGACACTGTGACGTCACTGACGTGAGTGGTGCGCATGGAGCTATGAATAAAGGGAGATGGCATGACGTCACAAACTTGAAGCCACCTCCGCCATATTGGTGAGTCGAGAAAGCTTGTAGCATAGACAAACTGCGTGTGAGAGCTCTGTAGCTTGTAGCTGAGGTCGTGTTCAGTTGTGTAGTTAGGAAAATCCTTTTTTGTATTTAAAAGCCTACTTCAGAATAACTAGCTTTTTGTAAGAGTTCGTTATAGTTACTTACGTGGCTAACGGCTGCACAAGCCGTACGGGGAAATCGGAAATTACGTTCCACAAGTAAGCAGCTACTCCATGTAATTTGGCACATTTAGTATCTTTGTAAGTTATTCGTTAATTTGTTTCTTAAAGATTTCCTGCAGATGCAAAGCGGAGAGCATTGTGGATTAGAGCTGTACGAAGAGATAAATGGCAGCCTAGCAATTACAGCAGGTTATCTTCGGATCATTTCCAAGAACACTACTTTGATAGAACTTCTTTATCGTGTGTACATTAGCGGGAATTGGTAGTTTCATCAAATTTTCCAGTTTGTCCAAATAGCATGACGTATTGAATTTTCCCATTTTTCCAGCAAGCATGACATTTTTATGCTTATAGTAACAGAAGGTATTGGTTTGACAGCCGTGTTTTGGACCCACTAATATGGCGGACTGGCTTCTCTTGCTGAGCACGGAAGAGGTTGGTAAGGGCACCTCCACGTATTCATAGCTCCATGGTGGTTCGAGTTCGTTGGCGATGTGCAGCCGACAGGCAGACATCGCCTCCTGCCTCCGCGTTGTGCATCCTCACACGTCGCTGGCGCCTCGCACCGGGGGCCTGCAGGGCGAATATGCGTTCCGCCAGGCAAAAACAAAACTTTTTTGATTAATGTAGAGAATGTACAACCTTAAAAAGGATCTAGTTTACACTTTGATGACATATGAAACGCATCACAGATCACTGATAAAAGGTCTTTGGTCTAGACATTCCGCTTCCTCCGAAAGGTGATTTCCCGGACATGCAACCTCGTAGTGAAGATCTTGGAATAGCCTAACGAACTTTTAATTTGTAACGTTAAAAGTGACCGTATCTATGCATCATAGTATTTTCAAAGCTGCACTACCGTAAAAGGAATACACACTTCTGGATCTGTTATGAATCTCCGTATGTATTCCTAAATTTTCATTTTCAACCGCACAAAGGTTATCAGAGCTTATCAGGACCGATTAAACGTGAACTAATTTCAATAATCTCGAAATCATTAATCTCATGCAATTTTGGAAACATGCTGTGACAAATCAATAACGAGATTGTCCTAAGACATGAGAAAATAAACGAGCTCTAGCACGATGATCTCTCACCAACAAGAGAAGAAAAAATTCCATATTAAAAAAAAATATTTTTCAGTCGATATTACGCAATATACAGGTTGGTTAAGAATAAATGTTACAAAGTTTTATGGCATGTAGTCAGTAGGTGAGAGCGGGGAGCAAAGATTATTACTTTTGATCAATGAACGTGGTGGGAAACGAACTCAAAAGAATGTATTTAACGGAGTTACAGGACATTTTCGAGGACGCCCCTTACGGAGAGGCACCTCATCTACCACAAACCTTGTGAGAAGGCTTTGCACCGTGTGCGGAGTAACGAAGGTGGTTTCTACCGCTTATATTTTAAAGTAGCTGAGTGTGGTGCCTCCGACATGCATTTTCTCGTTAACAGTTTTATTTATCTTTTGCAAGTTCATTATAAAAATACATTTTGAGACATTAAATTTTTGTTTTACTAGAAAATCAGATTTAATTATTGTCAGTCCCATGAATTAAATCGTAACGGTTCATATAAATGCTGGAAAGGGAGAATCGTCATTTACAAATGTACTCCAGAGTGCACTGAAACTATCAAAAACATTTTTTCTGAAATATTCCAAAATATTCTAAGGGAAATCGGCTAAGAATTATGTTAATCCGTTTGTCTTCTCCAGAGCAATCCAATGAGCTACTGATAATCTCAGTAGGAGCCATAAGTTGCTTCAAACGCGTTTTGGTTGCTAAAGAGCAAGGTTTTAGAGAAATTTCTTAGACTCTTCTGGTTGGATCTGACTCCTGGTTCTTCACCAGAAGTCAGAGACCGGAAAACGAAACATACTTTAAATAAAATCACAATTAATTTCAAATGTCCATCCTATCAATTTTTTTAACCGACACATTCATGGTACACGTAGATTACGTGAACAGAGACAACAATAAGATTAACCCAACTGAAAATAGCAACAATGAAGATAAAGAACTCTGTTATATACTACTATCAAATATAGAATTGCCATTTGTTCTTAAAATAGTAAACATATTGTAGAAAATATCACATCAATGTAATTAAAATATAAATATGAGAAACGCTTTACTCAATAAAGTGAACCTAATTAAGAGTGTACAAGATACTTTTAAATATGAAGATAATGACAATGTAATGTATAAAGTTAATTGTAGGTATTGTAACGTAACATTCTTTTGATAAACCAAAAAGAAAAGAAAACCCAGAATGAAAGAATATGTTATACATAGTAACGTAAGTATGCCAAACCGGAAGTAAAATTCACTATCTTAACGTACACTGATATATCTCGTAACATTGATTTTGAAATAGACTGAATTGTAAATAGGGAATAACGAATGTACCTTCGATTCGTTTCGGATACTGCACAAATAAATCTACATAACACGATTAACAGTAATGTGGATTTGAAAGTATTTAAAACATGACCCTGTACTTTCAAAATTGAAAAGATATCAATAAGGTTTGCTAAAGATGAACAAGAGCTTTATTCTAACTGCCTTTAATTTCTCTATGGCCTAACCGTTCCTTCCAACAGGTACTCCATCAATGCTTTATAGCACCTTCCCCTCACCCTTCGTTTTCTGGATGCTTCTGATATATTTTTCCACTCGCTGCGTGGGCCTCCGATGACATGATGTCATTGCGACCCTTTTATTCAGTTGAGGCCTTAGTGAATTGCGCTACCTATTGACGCATTGATTTTAAGATGTGTTGTTTTTAACAATTTTGCAATTTTAACTATTTTCCAGAGTTTCGTTCCTCAGCTTTTAATTTCACTATTTACTCTACGATTGTGCACAACCAATTTTCATCATTTACTCTTTTTACCTTTTACCCAATCCTCTGGTTATTTAGATTTAAAAAACAACAAATTGTATAAACGGAAAATCATATTATTTTAAAATTATTAACTGTAAATATTAACTCTTTGCAAATTACCTGAATATGGAAATGAGAGATTTCCGGAATGGTGTTCCCGATGTTTTAACCACATGAAATAAATACATTTTATAAGAGAGATTGTGTACATTTTAAAAGGAAAGACGTAAGAAGAATTACAAAATTATTGGCTTTGGCAGTGGGCATCATCCCCGTACTCCATCAGGGTACAACACTGATTTTAGTAAGTCTCTCGGAAACATATTTTTAAAAATTCCTTCACGTTCAAATTTTTTACATTTTGTTTTCTGCATTAGAGAACAGATTTCAATGAGATTTCCGAAGAATAATTAACAATCGTCTAATGAATAATACCTCATCATCGTAAAGTGGTGTTTTTATTATACAAAGACTCTGAGTACAAAACCACAATATCTGCGAAATCCCCAGATTAGGCTTAAAAGCAAAAACAAAGAATAAAAATGTGTTTCGTCGAGCACTCAAGAACTGGCATCCCGCAGGGCTGTGCACACCGCTTAAAACGACGAACTCTGCGCCGAGGGGTGGGAGGTGGATAGGAGTGGGCGGGGGAGAGCTTGGCGGGATGTGGCGATGAGAGGCGGCGAGTGGTGGCGAGGGGGCAAAGAGTGGCGGGGAGGGGCGTGGCGTTGCGGGTCAGTCAGGGCGGGGTGAAACAGGGCGGAGCGGGGGGTGGGACAGGCAGGCGGAGTGGAACAGGGTGGAGCGTGGCGTGACGGGACAGGCAAGGCTGGGCGGGGCTGGGCGGGGCTGGGCGGGGCTGGGCGGGGCTGGGCGGGGCTGGGCGGGGCTGGGCGGGGCTGGGCGGGGCTGGGCGGGGCTGGGCGGGGCTGGGCGGGGCTGGGCGGGGCTGGGCGGGGCTGGGCGGGGCTGGGCGGGGCTGGGCGGGAGCAGGGCGGGGCGGGGTGGAGCAGGGCGCGGGGTGAGCGTGGCGTGACGGGACAGGCAAGGCGGGGCGGGGCTGGGCGGGGCGGGTGGCGCAGGGCAGGGCGGGGCGGGGGTTGAGCAGAGCAGGCGTGGGGCGGAAGTGGAGCAGGGCGGGGCGGAGTGGGGCAGGGCGGGGCGGGGTGGAGCAGGGCGGGCGGGTGGAGCAGCGGCGGTGGAGCAGGGCGGGCGGGGTGGAGCAGGGCGGGGCTGAGCAGGGCAGGGCAGGGTGGAGCAGGGCGGGAGGGTGGCTGGGCCGGGTTGGGCAGGGATGGGTGGGGACATGGCGGTCTGGACGAGGCTGGACGGGGCTAGGCGGGGCTGGCTGGCTGGGCTGGGCTGGGATGGGCGGGACCGGGCGGGGCAGGGCTGGGCTGGGCTGGGCTGGGCTGGGCTGGGCTGGGCTGGGCGGGTCTGGGCGGGTCTGGACGGGGCGTGGCGGGGCGGGGCGGGGCGGGGCAGGCACAGCGGGGCGGAGCGGGGAGGGAGAGAGCTTGGCAGGAAGTGGCGGGATGGAACGTGGTGTGGCGTGGCGTCGCGTTGCGTGGTGTGGCGAGGCGAGGTGAGGTGAGGCATTGCAGGACAGGCGGGATCAGGGTGGAGCAGGACGAGGCAGAACGGGAAGGGGCGGGGCGGGGCGAGGCGGGGCAAGCAGGGGAGGGCGGCCTCCGGCACGACGCAGAATTTTCGACCTACAGATAACGCTCGCGAGGCGCCTAGCGGACGCGCAATGAATGTTTTAAAAAGCCCCTTTTAACGGTTCGCTTCCGATTTTATCAATTTTGCAGCGAGAGCGGCCGGCGGCGGCGCGGGGCGCACGAGCGAGCGAATTGGGAAGCAGAGATCTGCGCCGCGCCGCGAAAGGATCCTGCAGAGGCTGGGCCCTGCAACTCGCAGGCGGACAATGACGCGAGTGCAAGTGGATGGCGACGCCCGAGAGAGCCGAGGACGGCGCAGGCAGGTGCGGAGTGAGGGCGCAGCGGGGGAGGACGGGAGCGGACGAGGGTGTGCGGAGGGATTTGAGCCGGATAGCAGGGCAGGCGTTGGAGCCGAAAAAAAAAGCGCGGAATCGGAAATTTCCCGGCGATCGAGCGAGCGAGTGCAAACCCGCCCGATGACGATCGATAGACTGCGACCGGCAGAAACGTGGGACGAAACCGCCTAATTAAATATGAACGCGGCGTAAGGCGCTTATCCACGCAGCATCCGAGCCCGTTCTCTGGCTCTCGTGCCCATCCGAGCGCCCAACCTTCGAACGGCCTGCGCCCGGCACAGCAGTGGATGTCTGGGTTCACTTGTTCTCCGCGACGTAGAAAGGCTCGCACTAGATCACGCGGTCTCTATGCAGGTAATTCACGATGATGGATTAATAGGCGTAAGAAAATAATACCTAATCTTTTCTTTATTACCAGAGTATGAATAGAAGTCGACCTGCGCGGCCGAGGTCCACTCGTCACTTCGAAAGAACACGCGTACGAATCGCTCCTTGGGCTGTGAGACACCCTCGTTCTTAATAGTGTGTGTGTGTGTGTGTGTGTGTGTACGTGTGTGTGTACGTGTGTGTGTATGTGTGTGTATGTGTGTGTATGTGTGTGTACGTGTGTGTCCCTGTGTGTGTACGTGTGTGTGTACGTGTGTGTACGTGTGTGTACGTGTGTGTGTACGTGTGTGTGTACGTGTGTGTGTACGTGTGTGTGTACGTGTGTGTGTACGTGTGTGTGTACGTGTGTGTGTGTACGTGTGTGTGTGTACGTGTGTGTGTACGTGTGTGTGTGTGTGTACGTGTGTACGTGTGTGCGCGCGCACGCATGTTATCTTAGCGGAGGGGCTCATATTTTTGCGACCTCATATCCGAGGAACTCCGTCTAGAGCACAGTTGAAGATATGTCTCATTCATATGTAGAGTGTCGCTGACTTCGACTGAATAATTTGAATAAAAGTATTCAGAGTTACAAACATAAAAACTACAATGAAAATTAAGAAATAGTTGGATCAGACATTAGTAAATAATAAATAAATATGTTTATTGATGGCGAGACTCGGGTCATTGTGTCTGGGTTTCCACCTGACCACCTTCATCATCCAATTTTTAACTATCGTAAGATGTTCACCGACAACTGAGATTAGGCAGCAAAGTTACACATCATTATATTAAATACAGCACATTCTTATTTTAAGTAGAGACTATTTCGTTAGTGTTCTGGATCATGAAAACTTCTGCTCGGCCGACACGCTGTCACTCGCCGGGGAACGGTGCGTCCTACTGCCCTGCGAACGAAAGAGTTTCAAGATCTTGCCCTGCAAAAAGCAAACTTTCCAGTCTTGTTGAATAGTTGGTTTGTGAAGGCTCGCTGAAAGTTCTGTCAAGCAGAAAGTGTTCGTGAAAGATACGTACGAAAAAGGTGCTAAACAGCTATGTGCTTCGCATCCGGGAGCCTTTCTTCTAACTGTTGACAAATAACGTAATTACGGTCGTTTTCTACAGTACTCCCCAACCGCACACACTGCTTCAGTTCCCGTAAGGATTTATGTGCCATTTATGGAGACAACATCACGCGTAGTTTGTGACCTGCACGGTCTCATCAGACTCCGTGCGATTTCTTTCTTTGGGGATTTCATAAAGTTCGCAAACATGCAACAAATCCCTACATGGAAGAAGAATTAAGGCAAATACACAAGAACAGATCTCTGCGATACCAAGGACTCCTTTAACCGAGTGAAGCAGAACTTATTTCGATGACCAGAATGTTTCAGAGCCGCGGTGAGCAGTTGCAGCATCTTCTATAACGTGAGTATAATTTAAACAGTCCGGTAGCGAAAAGCCACCTTCGCTCTTCGGCGATTCTGCCGACCGCCCTGTCTCGATTTCCCCGGCATCCATGGCCTCGATCGCAGAGGCCAAATCCTCACGCGACCAGCACATTTATAAAATGGTCACACTGTATGTAATACAATTTCCTAATATTCCTTACTTTCTGCCCGTACTTTGGCGATTACCTGGCATTGACCGGGTATTTATTTATTACAATCAACTACAACCAGCTCCGCCCTTTCACCTGCTACGCCCGCCATCGCCTACACGCGTGTTGCATCGTTCCAGCAACATTCATTTTAGGCAAAACAAAATTTGATGAAACATTTTGGAATCTCCCGTCCTAGCTCTTTCTCGGCATCGAAACAAATGTGTTTTTACAATTTTTTTCGTCCAATCGTTCCAGTGATTCAAAAGTTACTTTTCAAAGTATCTTATACCCAACACATTCACATACGTCTGGTTTTTCCACATTTAGATTTTACATCAAAGGCTTCCATTTTTATAAAAAAAAAATAATGTTCCCCAGCATGTTTGATGGTTCTCATCTCGTCTCTCTTCATTCAGCACTCAGAATCCGTGTATCATTAATCCGTAAACCTGGTTTGCGAGGCCAGAAGGCCAACGAGGATCTACAAAATTATATCCTGTATTTCTGAATTTTTCACTGTTTGGCTTTTTTATGTACCCTCACTTCATGCATCGATGCTGAAAGATGTGCTGAAAATAGAACATCCTGCAAACTCCAATTCGCTATTTGACATCGGAATGGAATTGATTCGGCTGCTTACGAAATTCAATAGACTTTTAACACAGTATTAAGTACAAATACAAGAAAGTTTCTAAGTATTGTAAAAAGATTATTACAGTCGAAATGATATGACAGAGCCTGATAATGATTCAATCTGGTATTTGACCTGACAGATGAGGTCACGCGTTGCCTGCTTGAGCGCGAGGTCGCGAGGGTCGCATATCGATCTGCTGATCTCGAGACGTCAGAGCTCTGCGTGAGCTCTGCCGTCACAGGTGGGAGAAGCTCGCAGCGTTGGCAAAGATTATAAACGCACTGTTGTCATCAAGCGCTTTAGTGATATCAAATATCAATAGAAGTCTAAATGCCGATTACCTTGCAATGTCAGAAATGCTCACATGCTGCTGTACATGATGATTTAGAATTCGAATCTACTCGTACATTTTAGAGTTACGTACAAATCCACGACCATATTATATGTGTGAGAGAGCAGATTTGCCAAAATAACCTATTTTAAGAAATGAATGTTAAATATCAACCGAGTTGATTGACATTCGATAACAACTTCAAATTACTTATTAATTTGCATAAGATTACTGCATAAAAACGAACAAATGTTCACGGAGAAAAACATAGCTGTATAAGAACTTTCTGAAGAAGTCGTCAAATACGCAAAATTCCCCAATCACTTCCATAGAATACGATACGGACAATTAGAGAAGGGGCTGATTGGCACTCGTGTACCTACATCGCCCACTTAGCTTTCATAAGCCCTAGCTTTGTGACACGTATCTTTCACGACTTAGCCAACTTCCCACAGAAGCTTCAATATGATCCGTCCAACGCTAGTGAACACGTATTCTCAAATGTGTTTTTATCTTGGAGAGTAATATTTTTTAGCATCACTGATTGTCGAAAAAGAAGATTCTGTTTCGTAAGGATTTAAATTTTGGCAAAAGGCTAAAAGGAAAACTTTGCAACGACTCTACAAGGGTACGTGGAAGTAAAACTGAAATTGAACGAAGAAGCAAAGAAATTAAACTGAAGTAGACAAGGTTAATCAAAGAATGTTGTAAATTAACTGAACTGTGTGCTTGTTTTTTTTTCATGTGTATCAGTGAGGCATGCGTTAAGACTCAGAGTGATGGTCCGCAAAGCCCGATCCAGATGGAGTAATTCGAGAACAAATTCATTCTGGGATGACACGGAAGCCAGATCAAAAGGAAATCACTCGCAACGATTATTTTTTCCTATCGACACCAAGGAACGAATGTCAAGTTCAAAGGCACGTTCAGAAAATACCAAAATTGCCAGGTAGTTTCTTCATGTTGGCATAGAGGTAATTAACCCGGCGTAGAAATGTAGAGGAACTGAAAAAGATATTTAAAAATCTCACATAAAGAAGTCGTTTTTAAGGTTCCACTGGGCGAGAAAAGTTTTCGTTAAATGAATGGTTTTTTTGCTTTTTACATTTCTGCAACGAGACTGAGCAAGCATTTCTGATTAAACAGCAGGCAGAAGCAATAAAACAATTTCCTCCGCCCACGTATATCAGTTGAATCACATTCAACTGATATACGTACGTTACTTCACATCCTAGGGAAAACACGTTTACTCCGCCATTTTGAAAAGAGGAAGTGAGGCGCACGCACATTTTTATTTTTATTTTAAAAAAACATTAATATTTTCTCACCTAGGCATACGTTTTTTCTGTACAGTATTTAAATCTCAACAACAACTTTGTGAATGTAATTCCCATCAAGCATCCTTGCGCGATAATATGCATGCCTGCTGAGAGGTGGAGAACCTCAAAACTACAGTTATCTCCACAATAACCCCAGTATTACAGTGTTGCTGACTTTAACCCAAGGGTTATTGTCCCGAACAACAAAAAGTTGTCACAATGCATATATCACAAAAAAAAATCGCCGTTTGCCGGCACACAATTATATAACTTTCTTTTCTTAGGAAGTGTTCGTAAGACGAGAAAGAAAAAGAAAACATTCAAGGCACTTTACCGCAAGGGCTTGGTGCAGTTACCTCATCCAATCTTCCATCTTGCATTCATCGATGTTTCCACAATCGTCTCCAATCATACTTCTGAACCCCATCCCAGGCTTCGTCCCCGTAGCCACTCCTAGATGTGTCACCATCTCCCCACGCCACAAGTCGCACGTTGCTTTATGACGTCGGCGGGAGGCGGTTCATAACTTCATTTTCATACCGCCAGGGTTGAGCCGCGGGCAACCAGCTTGGGTGTGACGTACGACTTCCGCCGTCGCCACACCACGTCAGGCTTCAGGGCTGCCCTTTCGCCCTTTCACTTCTTCGCCAGCACAGCCGCACGTCTCCAAAAACATAGCCCATCTATCCAATACATTGTCTTCAAATATCAACTCAATACCACACACCATCCACTACAACCTGGCCTCAACAGACCATACTCTAACACGCATAAAAAACCGTTACCCTTTTAACGCCTTCCTAAACTTATTTTCCAACAATTGTGATCAGTAGGTGCAGAGTGTAGCTTCCTACCCCTTCCCGTAGTTAGTTAGTTTTTAAGTTTAGGAAATAAGAATAGCTGTAAGCCAGCAATACATATGAAAAAGTAAAATGTTACTGAACTATGTACATCCGAAAAGAAAATAAATATTTATATAAAAAAATATAAAAAGCACAGCCGCACCTTCGCACCCTAGTTCCGATCTCCATCGTCACCTCAGTCAGCTCCAATGCTTCCGTCACTGCAGAGGCCACTCCCACCCACAGGTATCAATTCTCCGCCACGAGTCTCTAAACTCCAATGAAATCACCCACACACAAATGCAGTATCCCGCTGCGGTTTTGCTTCGCGTGCAGTAACTAGGGCGGTAATCGGCGCCTCGCGAACGCCTCAAACAGCATTCTTAAAACAGACACAACTTCACCGGCGGTGCTTGGGTCTCGCGGGTTGAATTTTTCATCTAGCAGCTCTTTAGTATGAATATAAAATATAAATTACCAAGCCACTCCCACTGCCGAACCTGCCTTGACAAACACGATGAATAAAACATGGACTCCCAGCGAAAGCGCGACGAAAAAGCAGAAAGGGCGAGGCAGGGGTCCGCGGGGAAGATGTAGGGGTGACGGACGGCGAAGGGCAGGAGTTGGCGGTGGGTCGGCCGCGTTTAAAACGTCGGCAGCGGCAAGTGGAGAGGCGGCGACGAGAAGGGAACCACATTATGAACACACCGCAGCCACTGGAGGATGCAGCCCGCCAGCGACAAGACAACGCACTCACCAACGTAGGCGCGTGCGACGGGCGAGGCGGTGTTTCACGAGCAGCCAACGTGAACACTGTTCTTGCGGATGTTTAGGCGCGCATCACGCAGCGCGCGAATACGCGTAGTGTGGTAACAAGAAGAGGGCGCAGTGTAGTTTTTTTTTTTAACCACACCACACGGAATAGCTTCGGGTGTTTTTTTTTTTAATTTTTGAAATGCCGCAATTTGCAGGAGCGACATTGAATTGATATTCTTCGTCAATTTATTTACAACACACAATGACCGGAATTTTCATGTACCAGAACATGTTGGCCAAGAATTTCGATATCTTAAGGCTCAGAGCACAATATCTCAAGGCTAGCTGCGACTATTACTTCCGTCAAGGACAATTTTATTACAATAATTTAAATAGTATAGCCTATTAGTATACAAATAATTTAACGTGACTTATTAAATATCATAATATAATCCGAAATACAAACGTATTGACACATTTTAACATTATACACTCACTGGTTAAAATATCTTTGACTACAACCGCGTAATACCAATACAACAAATATTGTAAAGAGAACCTCGTTTTTGATGATATTGAACTATAAAGGATTCGTATATAACAGGTCTGTACTGCAAAAAGCAGTTTCGAATAATTCAAATTTTTTCGAAGAATTCTTCCTAGATTCACGGAAGCATCATGACGGGACGCTTGCAATATCACAGCGTCTCAGTTGACAGTATAGGTCTGTCCATGACTAGCGACCTGTCAAAATTTTCACGAAAGGTAAATTTCATGATCGTTATCAGACATTTAAGCTTTCTTGATGACCCTGACATGTATCAAGCAGTGCAAAGTAATTTTGTACCTTTACTATTTTACTTCACACAACGGCCATTCTAAAAGTCATGGTAAGCCATAGTAGCTACGTTATATCTTATAGAATAACATAAATATGGTTAGTTTAGTATATGCGCCTGAAATTCTGTTTAAAAGCCAGTACCAAACCGCATATGTATGCAGTGGTGGCTAGTATACTGCACGCAGAAAGATAATATGCATTGCTCAAAATAGATGCGAGGGAAGAGGAACAACGTCCCTATGTGAATTCAGCATTTCTGCGTATCGGAGAAGTTCGGTTTCCCTCAGCCGTACATTTCAAAATCGAAAAAAAAAATCCTCGCCACAATAGATTAAAGCGTAAACTACCACGACAGTTCTTCGACCCTCCCTGATCATCATGGACCCGATGTGACTTCGCACATTTAATCTCAATGAACTCAATGTAATTCATCTGTCAATAATGTTTCTTAAACAATGCTAACATAATTCAATGTACCTCCAAGTATCGTTCTCGGCTGCTGAGGGCCTTCGGGCCAAGCAGAAATAAAGGGAAAAAAAAGGAAAAAAAAGAAAAAGAAATACTCGGCAGGACCACACGGAGCAACGAAAAGCCTCGTCTCCTTGACTAGAGCTGTCTCGAGTCGCAACTGCTGTCGAGCAGTGGACGGGAGGTGAAAACTCAAGGCAAGCAGTCGAAGGCATAGATAGAACGACAGTCATTCAGTGTGCAGCTCAAGTCCTTTATTCCGAATAGTTACTGTGTGCGCCCAGATGACACCGTTTCGCCGAATCATCTCATCCAAATCGAATGTGCGATTCATTGTCAAACGAATCATAGAGCGAAAGGTTCACTCCCGACCTCTCGTTGGCCAGTCGACAGCTTCAACACGCACTGAAAAAGATAAAATGAACGCTCGGTTTAATTAACAACAGCACTCGCTTTGACGCCGAGCGGCGGGCGGCGAGCGCCGGCGCTAGCCAGTGCAGTGATTGTGACGAACGCCGCGCGCTGTGACACATGCGAGGAACGTGTCCGCTCACACAGGTGAAACGCACTGCCATAAATCCCCCTCTTCATGCCCTCGTAAAAGAAATGAATTCACGAGACGAACGTTTTAGCGAAAACAAAACCGCCGACCACGTTATGAACTTTCAACACGCGCTTAATTGAACTTCACTGGCCCCTCGCCAATTAAATTGTGAATAGACGGAAACGCCTCCTTAAAACTGAGAAAAAGACAATTCATGTGCAAAAACAAACTGTTGTTTAAAAAATATTTCCATTCTATGAAGTTAGAATTGTAAAAACAAGATTAGAACTGTAATGTAATCAACATTATAAAACATTGTAATGAATGTTATTGTATGAAACACCATTATCGTTAAGGGATAAGCGCAACAAAGAGCAGGTTCATAGAATAATAAGCAGAATTCGTTTTTTTGTTCGCTGTACCATTCTATACATACGTTCTTTAGCTAAACCTATAAAAATGTGTACTTGAAGGCATAAAACTTGAAAATAAACTTATTTAAATATTATAAATTGCATTTACAAATGATATATACTAACCTAAGGAAATGAAATGAAATTTAAATTTCTGACAGCGTTTAACTCCTTCCAATTAGTTTTAACACTGTTTTGTAGAAAAAGCATACAGAAACAATCAAATATGTTGGTAATACATGTTCGGCGATCAGTGTTTTATCCGAGAAGTCCACTTTATCAGCTTATGAACTCACAGATTAATCTTACAGCACAATATCGCAGAATCCGTGTACCTTTTATGTACAAATCCGGTTAATTTACATCTAAAATTCAAAATATGGCTATTTTCTGAACGTCAATCTTCCCAATGCTTATTTTTAATCAGAGAGTGAAATATAGATTTCTTTTTACGAGAGGCTTCTTTCTTACAACAATGTTTAAATTGACATTAAAAATATTGCACAATAATATTTCATTTTGTGTCCAGCTTTCAAAGTTGAAAAGTAGGAGAAAAATTTCCAAGACTTCTCAGAGCGCTAGTATCATTTATTAGCGAACATCAAAGCTCACTCTTACATGAATAAGAGAGCATTTTGACACCCGATATAAACTATTATAAACATCGTTTTCTTAGGCATTCACAACACTCTTGACAAACATCCTGCCTGAAAAAAATACTCATAATTGTTTTGAAATCATTTGTGGGTATTTACACGAACTTTTGCGTAAGAATAACTCTATGAACGCAATTTTACTTCTGGGGAAGAATTAAATAAACCAGACTAATTAAGACCAATCGTCCAATTACGTCCAACGTCACATTATTCTACATGTGTGGCGGAACGAACGAGTAAAGGCACGTGTTCCTTTCTCTCCGTCTCTCCCACCCTCCTGCGCACATAAGCGACAAGAATGGGAATACAGCTTCACGAAAATTTAGTTGATTCGTTTCCCCTGCATTTTCTCTTCACAATACACTTCAAGTAACATTTCCGCCTCGAATTTGGAGTTTGGATTCGGTGGGTGGACCAGCGCTTCCGGTTCCCGACCACACACACATCGGCGGCGGCAGTGCGCGTGCTACCAGGCACAGCTCCCTCTACGCGGCAAGGCAGCGCCGCGTCCTTCAACTGCGGCACACCGAGACATGCTACAGTGCGCGCCTACAGGACTACTCCCGGCTCCCTCTGTTCGTTTTATTTTTGTTGTGGATTGGTTTGGTTTGGTTTTTTCGTGTTTCCGGGCGCGTCAACTGCTTTGGTCATTAGTCCCGTGAGTGTAGTGCATGTGTTTTTCTCAGGAGATGGCGGTGATCTTTCCCCGCTGGATGCCGAGATCCGGCGCCGACCTACCGTCGGCTAGTAGGGTTTCCTCCTAACCAGGACTCTCCCACCAACGGGGCACCGCCCCAGCCGGCGCAAGCTCTAAGCTCCCGACCGGTCTCCCGGCATATATGGTAGTGTAGTGCATGTTAGTGTAAGTGTGTGTGTAAGGGGGAGAGGATAGGACAAGGAAGAGGAAGGAAAGATCGCGCGCGGTCCCTGGCCCGTTTGGTAGGGTACTGCTCCGGCATTCGCCTGGTGTTGATCGGAGAAACCATGGAAAACTACCAATCAGAGCAGCCTGCCGCCAGAATTCTCCTCCAGGCAGCGACTGAATTCGACCTAGCTGAAAAGCTAGTGTCGAAAATCTTGCCGCCGTCAGGACTCGAACCTAGGACCTCCCGGTCAGAAGCGCTGCAGTGACATCAGTTGATGCACTGAGATACTGCTCCCGATTTTGTTGTGGAAGTATATTATTTGTTTCATTACCGTTGTTGGGCCCAGAAGCGCAAATAAAGTGGAAAATATAATTTGGTTTTCCTACCACAATCAGCCCAATGAAAAAAACAGTCTTTATTACCCAATATTTTAGCCTTTAAATCTAAAAAGAATATGGCGTAAGGAAATATTATAGGAATTACATTTTAAAACATCCTGGCATTGAAGTCTCTCTGAATTCTGAAACACAAAATCTTCAAGAAAAGACCCTGCGGTGTCTTCAACGACTGCTCTTCGCCCGCGTTCCCTGGAGAGGTTAGACAGAACGTAAAGTGAGAGCGGAATCCATTCCCAATTACATCCATTCCGCGGGATATCAAAAGCCCATAAGAATTACCACTTCCCAGACGGCGCAAGGCTAAAGACCGCTACAGCGAAGGCTGAGGCGCCGCGCCCACTGAGGACGCGATCTGATTGGAAATTCATACCAGAAAATGGCGGGATTAGTCGCCACGGAGGCGGGGCAAACGCAGAACAATCGGGTCATTAGCCCGGGGCGCCGATCGCGGCGGGTAAGCCGCTGAAAGGCCTCCGAATTCTCGCCTCTTCCGCTGGGAGCGCTGCGGGCGCGGGCGCCGCAGGCAGGCGGCTCCCTCTGCCACCGCGCGACGGAAGCTCAACGGCAGCTGCTTGCGAATGCCTCTTTCACGTTCCCACAGTCGAAGGGTTTTAGATCTCTGGCGTGCGAGTTCGTATTTAAAAGCCCTCTGAATGCATTCGACTAAATGAAGAATTTGCTTTAGCAAGTAAAGAAAAACATTTCTGGGAACAAACGAGACGACCTAGACAAGTGGCTCCAAATCGAGGGAGTCTGTAAAAGTAATCGATTGATTGGTGATTCCGGGCTTACCAACTGCTAAAGCGATTGGTCCCGTAAGTGTAGTGCATGATTCTCCTCTGGAGATGGCGGAGAACTTCTCCAGCTGGATGGTGCGATCCGCCGCCGACCTACCTATCGGTTAGCGGGGTTTTCCCCAATCAACCGCGGAAACGAAGGTCGTGACCTACGTAGGCAACAACTGGCAGCGGCGACGCGCAATTGCTTGCTTTACTTTCAATCTTGGTGTTACTTGATGTTTCGCAGAACAAAGCGCGTTGAGTTTTACGTGGGCAACAGGAAGAACGCGACTGCTACAGCCAGGCGATATCCGCTGTGCCGCGCGGAAAAGCTGTTTCATTAGCGCCATCCCCTTCATTCCATTCATGGCGCCATCCCACGACCGAAAGCATCTGGTATATTATTAGGTGAGTAAAAAGGCCTTCGGAGAGTAGGACGGTTCCAAAATTGGAAGAGGCATTGAATGGTGTCAAGACTGCATTGCGATACTTAGACACAGAGGTCAATGCAGAATCAATTACGAGAGAGCACGAATTCTGGAGAAGGATCTAGAGAAGTTAATGATGAAGTACGAAGCAAACAATTGATTTTTAGACAGCAAGAAATTTATTTTTAAGGACCAATAAAGATATTGAAAATTTCAGTTCGTGCGGTTAATGTGCTTTGCTTTCTCTTTATTAACAAAACTAATCTGTTTAATTAGTATGTTTAAATAAATTCTGTTTACTTTTGACATTATCGGATGTAGTGAACCAAAAATGTTAGTCCCCAGAAGTTCACTATAACCGGAGATGATTGTATTCACATATTCACCATACGGAAAATAGAACAAAAATCGAAACACTTTTTCGTGTCGTTCAATATCGAAGTTCCGTAGACTAACAAAATAAAGGATGTTTACTCATTCTCGAACAATGTAATTACTATTCAGTGAACGGGAAGTTCGACATATTTCTGAAACGTAAAAAAAAAGTTTTATATTTACCAAGATATGCGAATGTATGCTATAGAGAAATACGGCAAACAAATCCCACTGATAACCTTACATTAAAAACCGCACCACAAAACATCACCACCAGTGATTTGTTTGTGGAGCGACACACGTGTCAAACGATTGCTAGACATTGCGGTAACATACTCACAGATCTTTGAATTCACAAACACTTCGAACTTCAGAAAACTCGATATATTCGCTTCTCTAACAACCTTACACTCACATGTTCTCTCAAAGAGGAAATGGCCAATCTTTCAACAGAACGATTACAGCTCACACAATGAAATAATGGACAAATGGCGGCAAGTAAGCGTTCTTTCATTAAATTTCATGATTTTATTTCAATTTAGGGTTTAGACTAGAAAACCGGTAGCAAGCGATAAAGCATTCACAGCACATTACCTTTCGTTCAAAACAAACGTCACGAAAATTGATTGACTGGAATGCTCTAAACGGAAACTCTTAAGTGTTTTAAATATAAAGATTTTTTTTGCAATATTCTAAGTGTCAATATTTTAAAGAAAATAAATTCTGTACGATACCTATAAATGTACTTTATTCTACCCGAGCTAAAAAATCAAGGAAAAAATTCTTGGGGCGAGGGGCGCGTGGTGCGGGGCGCGGGGCGCGTGGTGCGGGGCGTGGGGTGGGGGCGCGGGGGATGGGCGACCGGGGCGCGGGGCGTGGGGCGCGGGGCGTGGGGCGGGGGCGTGGGGGTGGTGGCGTGCGGTGGTGGCGTGCGGTGGTGGCGTGGGGTAGTGGGGCGGGGAGTGGGCGACGGGGCGCGGGGCGTGAGGCGGGGGTGGGGTCGCGGGGAGTGGGCGACTGGGGCGCAGGGCGTGGGGCGCAGGGTGGCGTGGTGTGGTGGCGTGGGGTGGTGGCGTGGGGTGGTGGCGCGGGGAGTGGGCGACGGGGGCGCGGGGCGTAGGGCGTGGGGCGGGGGTGGGGGCGCGGGGAGTGGGCGACCGGGGCGCGGGGCGTGTGGCGTGGGGTGGTGGCGTGGGGTGGTGGCGCAGGGAGTGGGCGACGGGGACGCGGGGGCGCGAGGGCGCGGGGCGCGGGGCGTGTGGCGTGTGGCGTGTGGCGTGGGCATGGGGGCCAAGCTGTGCGGGGACACGAAGAGCGCTCGCCGATCGCGGGGAGGGGCCGTGATTACGGGGAAGTCAGCCGATGAAATATTGGGCGAGGCATACGATGCTGCGTCTGCCGCTGCAGCGGTGGGAATTTATCGAGATAGAGATACTACATTTAATTAACCGAAATGGCCGACATGATAAAGAATCTGTTTCTGTGGAGTCTTATATATCTCACGTACGGAATTTCCAATTTAGTAAGATTTATATTTCACAGAAAATAATACAGAAAAAAATGTCTCTCAGAAACGGTAATCAATGCGTATACTTTTGAACGTAACGGCCTATAATCAATAATTGTTATAAAAACAGACGCCCACATTTCGTTACGCGTTTTCGTTCACTACTTCTTGCTCCATTGAGCACGCGCTAGATGGACCCTTCCTCTGCTTCTGAACAGTAAATACAGTTCACACTCTACGCAAGTTTGATCCCTCCTTAGGGTAAATGACAAGGGAATGGGGGCTTCAGCAGTACCTTCAAATAAAACCTGTAGGCGTTTTTCGTGGTAAATATTTTCTATTGCAGAGGAGTGACCATTTATAGTAGTAAAATGCTGCGAACAATGCTAGTTGCTATCCGTATTTGTAATTCAACTACGTATATGAGAGGGAAATGGAAAGGCTCCGGAGTTGCTATACTTTACAAACAGTTCTTATTGCTTTTAACCACAAATAAAGATTTGTAGATTCAGGTGGAGTTATGACGCAAAAGTTTGAAATGGTCTTGATGGTACAACAGAAGGAGAAAAAAAATATTTGCAAAGCTGCGCATATCAACTTTTTCACTTACAAATTTAATCTTTATGTTTTCCATAGAAATTGCAATTATTTGAGGTCAGGTCTGGTATCAGCGGGAATTAGAGATGGGTGAAAAAATCTATTTATACCTCTGAAAAATCCTCCGCCCGTCGCACAAAAATACGGATCTGTTCTGTAGAGTATATACGAAGAATGAGTGTACATAACACGCTGTCATACATTCCGCGTACAGAAAAAAAAGCAGCGACACATTTCGATGAAAGCGCGTCGTTCCAGGAATTCGCAAAACAAGGTTTCTGTTCACAACCGACTAATGAATTCGTTGGTGGCCGTGCAGCGGAGCACCGTGATGGCTGTCAGAGGACGCGAGGCGACCCGCGGCGACAGCAGCGCGCCACACGGCAGTTAATAATAATTAGAGGCGAAAAAATGGCGATCGGTATCCGCAACGAGCCGGTCGACAAAAGCAGCAAATCCGATCAGCGCGAGTAGATGGGGTGGCGGCAGGGAGGGACAGCCAGGGTGAAAGCGCGATATGCGACAAAAACCACACAGAAAGCAAGCGAGAGGAGTCACGTTCCAAAAATATTCCACGTCGACAGGAAGTTCACCAGAAACGCACTAACCAACAACTATTTGGTTGGTTGGTATTGCCGGTGCGTCAACAGCTTGTCGTTAGTCCCGTAAGTGTAGTGCATGCTTTTCATCGGAATGTCGCGTTGATCTTCCATGGATGGCGAGATCCGGCGGCGACCTACCGTCGGCTAGCGGGTTTTTCACCCCAACCAGGTGTCTCCCACCAGCAGGGCACCGCCCCAGCTGGGACAAGCTCTAAACTCCCGAACGGTCTCCCGGCATGTGTGGTAGTGTAGTGCATGTAAGTATAAGGGGAGAGGATAGGACAAGGAAGAAGTAGGAAAGATCGCGCGCGGTCCGTGACCCGTTTGTTAGGGTACTGCAGGCATTCGCCTGGGGTTGATCGGAGAAAACACTGATAAGAGCGGCCGGCCGCAAGAATTCTCCTCCAGACAACGATTGAATTCGACCTAGCTGACAAGCTAGAGTCGAACATCCTGCTACCGTCCGGACAAGCATTCGGACTAGAAGGAAAAGGTTAAACACACTGAAGGGAACGTGGGGCGTAGGTCCTCTCAAATGTTTCGATACTTACTCCTTCATTGAAAACGTTCGCTGCGCACCAATGGCAATGAGACTGATCTTTGCAAATAGCGTTGAGTCGCACGAGTACGTCTGGCAGTGCCCGTATGCCAAAGGTTTGCCAGCAATTCCGAAAGGGACTAATTGCAAATCGTTGAAAAATAATTTTTGATCACAAAAAGCAAACACTGTAAGTCGCAACGAGTGCCTTAAACCATTTAAAAGAACGAAATATATTATTATTATTATTATTATTATTATTATTATTATTATTATTATTATTATTAGGAATGGTCACATTTTGGGTTCACAGGAAGACCTGTTTTCCAAATAACAACGCGCTTCATCACCAAGAATACAATATTGATAAATATCTGATTGTAGAAAAGAAGTTTCGAAGAATGTCGCCAGTTTTAAGGTGAGAATTTTGTTTCAAACAGCCAGGCAATGTACGAATGGCTTTATAGAATTGATATGTGCTGCTATGGATCTCCGGTAGAACTACATAAAATAAACCTTTAATGCTGTATTTTACGATCTATTTATTCACTATTAATTTTCTGTTTAATAAACATTCAATTAATGAAATATACTTTTAACAATTAGGGCAATATTGCTTAAATTGAACAAAGAATATGACATAAATATGGAAAAAAGAAAAAAAACACAAAATTTTGGATACGCTCAAATTTGTAAGACACTATCCTGGAACCGCTCATCTCTAATAAAACTAATTTTCTCTACTTATTTTACTTACGACATCACTAATAAAGAATATTGCGAGGCATGTTCATGGCATTTGCATTAGATCCTACGACCAGTCAACGAAACACTGAGCGCAGTGCGACGATATTTGTGCGACAATTAATCAATTTATTTCATTCATAATTCGTCTAGAAAGAGAGCAGCATTCATTGTTAACGTTAAGAAATAATAGAGTTCTAAAACAGACTTCTTTGAAAACACAATTAAGAGTGCAATTTTCCCTGAAAAGTTTCACGCAGTAGTTCGAGCGTAGCGTATACCTCCCACGCCACACCACCCCACCCATTCTCACAGGCGCCACAAAATGGGAAGGGAAGGACACAACCGGCATGACTTACAAATAGCACATTCTTTCTCAACTTCCCTAAGGGACCCTGTCCGCCAACACCGCCTTAGCTCTTGTCGCATGCAGCGTTAAAGTTTTAAACTTTACAAACGCGAAGTTCTGTCGGACGGCGGAATTTATATCAGTGTGCAATTTCCGTACGGCAGACAAATGAATTTAAAACGGGAATTGCGCGCTTCGAGGGCTCGGCACGTGCGCGAGCCCGGCGCCGAGAACAGGCGCTGAGCGTCGGGCGGAAACGCAAAGTTTTCCTTCACCTTTGATTTCCAAGGCGCTCCCTGGCCTCGCCCGACGCGTTTTCCAATAAGCTAAGAGCATCGCACACAGAAGGAAAGGCGGCTCGGTGAATTCCCTGAATCATGATATTGAAGTTACGTGATATCGAGCGCACGGAACGAAATACACAAAAAATATGTAACCAGAGGTAGCGTCATATAATAACTCATAGGTAGGAATTTATGTGCACAAATACCTCACGAAAAGATTCACCTTTGGAAATAGATTGAAATGAGTGCACCATTTACGTTGTGGCTATCTCTTAAAATGAGGCCCTAACAGTGAAAGTGAATTACACATTGAGGTTCCCGGCATTTTCTCTTTGGATTGATTGATTCTTTCGTGTTTCCGGGCGCGTCAACTGCTTTGGTCATTAGTCCCGTTAGTGTAGTGCATGTTTTTTCTCGGGAGACGGCGGTGATCTTCCGCCGCTGAATGGCGTGATCCGGCACCAACCTACCGTCGGCTAGTGGGGTTTCCCCCTAACCAGGACTCTCCCACCAGCGGGGCACCGCCCCAGTCGGGACAAACTCTAAGCTCCCGACCGGTCTCTCGGAATATGTGGTAGTGTAGTGCATGTTAGTGTAAGTGTGTGGGTAAGGGGGAGAGGATAGGACAAGGAAGAGGAAGGACAGATCGCGCGCGGTCCGTGGCCCGTTTGGTAGGGCACTGCTCCGGCATTCGCCTGGTGCTGATCGGAGAAACCACGGAAAACTACCTATGAGAGCAGGCGGCCGCTAGAATTCTCCTCCAGACAGCGACTGAATTCGACCTAGCTGAAAAGCTAGTGTCGAAAATCCTGCCTAGGACCTCCCGGTCAGAGGCGCTGCAGTGACACCAGTTGATGCACTGAGCTACCGCTCCGGGTGAAAAAGAATCGAGGGGACGTGACCGCGGCCGGAGCAGGCGCAAGCCCGGCGCCGGCGCGTCAGCCGAGACAAAGGAGCGCCGCCGGAGCGAGGCGGCTCATCCATTCCGCTCGCACCGTGGAGGGGCACGTTGAAGCCGCTGATTTGCGCAGCGCAGCGAGGGATGCGAGCGGGGCCGGGGCACGGAGAGGAGGAGCGGAGGTGGGAAGACGCTGAAGTGGGAGGGGCGCGTGCAGGCCGTAGGCAGAGCATGCACGAGACATAGGCGGGGTCGAGGCCAGGGTGCGAGCGGGGCGGGGGCGGGTGTAGGCTGGGGCGGGGGGGGGGCGGTAGACTGGGGCGTGGGTGGGCGTAGGCTAGAGCGTGGGCGCGGCACGTGCAGGGCGGAAGCTGGGGCGTAGGCGGCGGGGCGGTGGCTCGAACGTGGGCGGGGCATGGGCGGGGCGGGGCGCGGGCGGGGTATCGGCGCAGGAGGGTGTCGGCGGGTAAGAGCTTGGGCCTGGGCGGTGCATAGGCGGCATGAAGACTGAGGTGGAGCGTGGGTGCGGCGCTGACGGGGTGGAGGCAGCGACATAGGCGGTCACTGGAGCGTGGGCGGGGCTCAGGCGGGGAATGGGCGGGGCGAGGGCATGACGCAGGAGAGGGCGGTCGGGGAAGAGGCTGGACGGTGCGAAGCCAGGGCGTGGGCGGAGCGTAAGCGAGAATGGGGCGTGGGTGGGCGCGGGCGGGGTGAAGGCTGGGGCGTGGGCGGGGAAGAGGCTGGGCGGGTGCGAAGCCAGGGCATGGGCAGGGGCGGAGCGTACTCGAGGCTGGGGCGTGGGTGTGCGTGGGCGGGGTGGAGGCAGCGACATAGGCGGGGCGGTCACTGGAGCGTGGGCAGGGCGCAGGCGGGCAATGGGCGGGGAGAGAGCAAGACGCAGGAGAGGGCGGGCGGGGAAGGGACTGGACGGTGCGAAGCCACGGCATGGGCGGAGCGTAAGCGAGGCTGGGGCGTGGATGGGCGTGGGCGGGGTGAAGGCCGGGGCGTGGGCGGGGGAGAGGCTGGACGGTGCGAAGCCAGGGCATGTGCGGAGCGTATGCGAGGCTGGGTGCGCGTGGGCGGGGTGAAGGCTGGGGCGTGGGCGAGGGCAGAAAGGGGCTGGGGCGTCCCAGCGGGGCCGTGCGTCGCGCTGAGCGCCTGGCCGTCCAGAGGGCGCCCTCCCCCCCGGGGCGTCGGCCGCACCGCGCTAATTAGTGGTCGAGAGGGGCGCGGTGCGTGCGCATAACGAGGCCCGAGGTCTGAGGGCGCCGCCCACTCAAAAGCCCAGCGGAGCGCTGCCGCCTTACGGGACGCCAGTGCTTTGGTTTCTTGGACGAGGTTACTTCCTTTCTCACTGCAAGCCCCGGAACGATAAAGACATATGGACGAATAACCTTTAACGGCATTTGTGTACAGCGAGCGCACTGCACATTTGATAGCCATCTGACTGGTTAAGGACCTGACGGTCTGAAGTCGATCCCATACCAGGATGCGATCACGCGACACAGGCTATCGAATATTACAACCGAATTCCGTCAATGGAAAAAAATGCATTTTCTTTCGTATCCGAAACAGGAATTTTTTTTTTCTTCGGCATATTTAGAAATCCTTGTGGACGTTACAGCAAAACAAAACATCAAGAAACTGTTTTGGGGACATAAAACGCAAAAACATTTTTCATCTGGGGAGAAGACGTTGCAGATGAAATGTCAGAAAAGGACTCACGATCCACATGGGAGCGTGTGTAGGAAGACGGTTGTCACGTCTGGAGGAAAATAGAGTCTTTGTAACAGCATATCCAAGACCATCGATTGACTGATTAATTGATTCATTGATTGATTGGTGGTCCAGGGCACGTCAACTGTTAGTCATTAGTCCCGAAAGTGTAGTGCATTTTTTATCGCGGGAGGTGGCGGTGATCATCTCCCGCTGGCTGATGACATTCGGCACCAACCTACGCCGGCTTACAGGGATATTTCCCCCCCCCCACCAGGTATCTCCAATCAGCGTGCTTCCGCCCCAGCCGCACGAGCTCTAAGCTCCCGACAAGTGTGATAGTGTATGGCATGCGAGTGTGTGTGTAATTAAGAGGATATAAGGAAAACGAAGGCAGAATCGCACGCAATTCGACCTAGCTAGTGTCGAAAAACCCTGCCACCGTCGGGTCTAGGACATCGGTCAGGTACATAAAAAATCAGTTGATACGCTAACAAACCTTCGCCGGTGTAGGACCATCGAAAGAGCGGGAAGATAAAGAAAAGTAATAGATAATGTAAATGTAAATTGTTTAATTACAAAATTGTTTCATGAAATACCGTAAACATGAAATGATATTAATAAAATAGGAAAGCGGAACGATTGTAATAATAAGTAATTCTTGTAATAATGCTTGTATTATTTTAAATTTTAAAACAATAGTTGTGTTCTGTTTTGTCTATTAATACACAAGAATTGAAGAGAATTCTAAAGGAAAATAAATATTCAACGTTTTCAACTTTTCGTAAAATAATTCTGTACCGTGATTTGAAAATACGAATGATGAGCATAATCTGGGTTTCAGTAAAATTAGGAAACATAATCGTAATAAAATATTAAATAGTAATAATAATTTTAAAAATGAATCAATAAAAACTTAATTGCGGATTTTAAAATTTAGTTTCATATAATAAGCTACTAATGAAACGGAAGTACCCAATTAACGACTGTATCCATTCGAAGAAGAAATTTAGAATTGCGATTTATATGACAATTGCTCATGACATTGTTGATTTTAATAGTAATTACCGGTAAAACGAATTAATATTTATTATAGTTTAATTTACCATATATAGTTTAATAACCATCGTTCACTGCTGTAAATTGTTTTTCCTCAGCATATGATATACTCAGCAAAGGATTAGAAAGATTTTTAAAAAAATGTAATTTGTAACTAAGTTCGAAAATCAAAATAATATTCGGTGCTACAACAATGTACACAAATGTATAATAAATACGAAAATAAATGTATAGAACTGTTGCAGTCATTTTCGAAGTATATTTTTAAGTCAAGATGATTTAAAGGCGGGAAAATGGTTTTTAGTTTTTTAACTGCAGCTCATCTGAAAAAAAAATCACAAAAATTTGTGTTTAAAGAGACACGTTTGAAATTTTTTCCAGCGTGTTCTATAGTTCTATGACACAATAATTTTTTTTAATTTTTTTAAAAAAATTTTTTCAAATATAATTTTTTGTGTTTGATTTTGGGCCTGAGAAAATATCAAAAACTATTTTTCGGATGGTATGAATTGTTTTCTTACTTATCATATTTTTAGTCAGATACAATGGTGTTAAATTGCCGAGAAAAAAATTAAAAAAATACGCTTTTTGACTGTAGAGAGGTGTTGGTGGTAGGATGGTGGCTATGAAACGTTTCAAAAATATTATTTTTAAGTTAGAATTATAATGTAACCACTCATACGTCATTTGGTTTAGAGGAACTTTTTACCATCTTATCCGGGGGTGCCCCTTCACGTTTGAAGTTCCTAGAAGGCTTCGTTTAGGTGTTATTCAACTATATAGATTTCAACAACGCTATCGAA
Organism: Teleogryllus occipitalis; assembly: GCA_011170035.1. Classification (NCBI taxonomy): domain Eukaryota; kingdom Metazoa; phylum Arthropoda; class Insecta; order Orthoptera; family Gryllidae; genus Teleogryllus; species Teleogryllus occipitalis. The sequence goes on along the minus strand of BLKR01000648.1, from coordinate 268,515 downwards.
GTGCTGAGGGTTGCATTTGACATGAACATGTAGACGAGATTTTTTAACAAATCCCTCATTTTTAAGTTAAAGTCGTAATTAAATTCGTCACGTTCCAAGGAAATTTATTTCTTATTTGTAAAGATTGATTGCGAGTGAGAGCCGCAAAACTCATCTGAAGTACTGCAGTAACATAGCAGAGGATTATTATCCAACCTAAGCAAGTTTTTTTTAAACAATCAATATTTATAAGACCGTTTAACCTTGTACGGCAGTGTAGTGTAATTTGAAAGTTTATTGAAAAAAGTGTTGAAAGAGTAATGTATGCGTCTTATCGACTGGAGAGAAAGGTACAGAACGTAAACAATTCCGTTGGATAACTTAATCCTAATTCTTGCTCTTGTTACCAGCAGCGGGCAGGCACGGGAGAACGAATGTTTACCTATCTTGGGCGCGAGCGTAGCGACGGTTGTTGGTTTTCCTGGAAGGAAAATGTTTTGTTTCACTTTGAACGAGAGAGCGAAACGAATAAATAAAGAATACCGCCGTCAGATGTTTGTGAGAGCGCGTTGCGGGCGCTCGGGTGCGGAGAGGAGAGGTGCGGCCCTGGGCGACGCCAGTTCGCGAGCAGGCCGCCGCAGCGCTGTCGGCGTGCACAATCACGCGCCGGCTCTTCGCATGCATAATGGAGTCGGTGCGAAGGCGCCAGGTCGGGGCGGCGCGGGGTATTGTAATGAGAGCGGTTTGGGGGAGGGGAAGCGCCAGGGGTGGCCATCTTTCTCCCTCTCTTCCCCTCTCACTCTCACTACCAACCTATCTACCTCCCTTTCTCTCCCCCTCCCCCCTCCCTCCCGGATTGGTTTTCAAAATGTAGATTTATGATGAACCAGAAAAAGAAATGCGAGGTCATGCCGGCACCAACTGAGAATGTACGTTTTACTCGTAATGTAATTTATTCGAAGTTAATAATTATATTTTAAATTTGATGGAATGAACAGAAAGAAAATAATTGGGAAATTAATGACCTAATAGTTCATTTTGTTTCTCTAACACCAAATGTGTCCTGAAGATACAGACATATAATTTATTAATGGGTAATACTCTTGACAATCTAACATTTCGAGTAATTTATTTTGCAAATTCAAAATGCTGTGGTAAATGAATAAACCAATATTCGGTTATTCGTGTGTCTTCTATTTTCGAAATGTGTGTACAACGTTGTGCGTAATTTATTATGTTTCCTTGTCACGGTTAGGGCATATTTCTCTTCCTCCCTGCCTTTATTAAAGTTCATAGTATGATTACTGTGCTGCCGGCCGTTTGTTTTTAATTAATCTAAAATGCTAACCCGAATTCGAATGCAGATAATACCGTAGTATTTACACGAGGACTTTGTATATTCTATTCGATTTTTCTTTGTATTGAAACGTGATTTTCCCATTAATTTAATAAACGTATATTTCTGCGTATTTATATCCCAATACAATAGGTTTGTGAGACGTATTATTGTTCGAGCTGGATGAACTGAACATGACAGTCGGGATACGTGGATATGAAAACATGGGAGTATCTATTCAGCGTTTGTTTACTTCGTACGTCCCGTTGCATAGGATGGCGCGTTTCGCCTAGACAGGTCGCCTCTCCTTTGCTTCGCTGTATCTCCGTCGCGTGCTCCACGTGAACGGCTGGGGAGGGGAGTGGGGCGGTGGTGAAACGAGGCGACGCGTGGATGCGGCCTCTATGTGGATGCGAAGCGAGGCGAGTCGTTCATTGGCGGCGGCGCCGTGGCGCCTAATTGGCTGAAGACCGGATACGGAGCGCTTCTGTCGCCGACGCGGTGCGTCAAAGCCCCGCAGGAGGGCGTGAGGAGCGCTCGCGCTTCGACTGTCACTTGATGGCGCGGACAACAGGCCCCGGCCGGCGGGACACGTAACAGCCCATCCGTTCACGACTACTTGGGCGAAATAAGAAGAAAAAGAGCGTCGTAGAAGAGTATTCAGCAAAGACAAAATCAGCCACAAGATTTGGGAGGACATAGAAACATGTATGATTGAGATAATAGGGTGAGAGGATGGACATTTGCCAATATTTCGATAGGTTAATGATTATTACACGGATTTTCAAATTCAGACCCTACATTATTTAATGGGGCATGGATAATACGTATATTTTTTTATTTGGAAAGACATTTTGAAGCATCGTTTTTTAACCAATTTTTCTTTTCAAAAAATAAATTACGCAATAATTGAAAACAATGGTTATTTTTTATTAACTTTTCTGCTTTTTAGAAAGATACAGTTCGACTTGTTTCAACAGATACACTTTTTTCGAAAGATACACTTCGACACAGATACAACTGACGTCTCTAGAATAAATTGCTTTGGATTATTAATTATTGTAAATATAAATTGCTATTATAAAAAATTGTTGTTATAAATTGCTTTGGAAAATTAATATTTTGTTGGTCTTCACTGCGAGAACAATTCCGCTTTGAAACTGGGAGGCTTCAGCCGTCGAAGGCTGCTACATCAATGCTTCAACCACGATAGAAAATCTATTCAAGTCCTGAAATTCCCGGACGTCCCGCATGGCTGAAGTGGGCAGAGATAATGGGCTCCTCTCCCTCTTTCTCTCCCCCCCTCTCTCTCTCCTTCCTCTTTTACTGAATCTCTCTCGATGCTAGAAATTGGAAGTTTGTATTATAAGTTCGTATTACAATTTAAGCAATAAGTAAGAATTCTTTAAGATTCATATCTGAAAGGGCGAAATAGAAATTTTTTAGGTAAAGTAATCCTCGATGGCCGTAGGCAGCGATGCTGACGGGGCATGGTGGAGGCAGACCGGACGTGTCGGGGCACGAGCGGGAGGAATGGGACGAGACCGGACGAGGATTGATTGATTGTTAGTGATTCCGGGCTACGGAGGTCATTAGTCCCGAAGTGTAGTGCATGTTTTATCATCGGGAGGTGTCGGTGATCTTCCCCCGCTGGATGGCGAGATCTGGCACCGACGTACCGTTGACCAGCGGTGTTTTCCCCAACCAGGTATCTCCCACCACGGGGCACCGCCCCCAGCCGGGACTAGCTCTAAGCCCCCGACCGGTCTCCCGGCGTGTGTGATAGTGTAGTGCATGTTCGTGTAAAAGTGTGCATGACAGAAAGAGTTGAGTATAGGACAAGGAAGAGGAAGAAAAGATCGCGTGCAGTCCGTGGCCCGTTTGTTACGGTACTGCTCCAGCATTCGGCTGGTGGCTGACCGGGACGGTGAGGGTCGGAGATACGAGAATGTAACTAGTATTACTTCTATTTTAAACTGTAGATAGAACTGATTGATTTTCATGATTAATAGATGTTAGTGCCGAGCAATTCCGCGCGCGGGGGCATGTGTTGGGGCGGTCGCGGCTTACGACTTGCTTTTATCGGAATTCCTGCCTAAGAAGCAAAGCTCTGCCGCTGAGTCGTTCCATTGTGCGAGGGGCGAAGAGGCTGGAGCGAGCGTGGCGAGGAGCAGAGGGAGGTGTGGCGAGGCGCCGCTGGGCTGGCGGTGACGTGGACAGCCCCTTCGCCGGGGGCAGTTTCATTGCCACCGTATTGACAGGTGCGGTGGCGGGGGGCGGCGCCCTTCTCAGGCGTGAAAGGCGCATTGTTGGGCGGGGGGGGGGGGGCTGGCTGCCATGGAGGCTACAGCCCACTCCGCTGCGGAAGGGCCCCACAATGCCACGCTCGTAGCCACGCGCCCGCCACCCCTCCGCCAGCCAGCTGCCTCCCGGCGCCTCCTTCTGCCGCCCGCCCACCTCCCTCCGCCCGACCTCCCACCGCCCGCTGCCCACCTCCCGCCGCCCACTTTCAGCGTACCTCTGTTCGCCGCCCACCACCCTCCTCCCGGAGCCTCCTTCGCCCACCTCCCACCTCCCGCCTCCCTCCACCCGTCAACCCCTCGCCCCGGCACCTCTTCCCACTCGCAGCTCCCCCCCCCCACCTTGAACAGCCCGCTGCCCGCCTCCGCCTCCCCCCGGCCTTCCGGCGTCTGAGAGCCACAGCGAATTACAGAGAAGGCCGCACCGCGTCCAACAGGGAGGTGCAATTTGGCTTTCAAACACTGCGCGAGTATTGGCAATCTCTTCCAAAGAAGTTGTATAACTTACATATATTTGATTGTGAGTTCATTTCTTACGCGGCAAACCTTTCGAATGGCCTTCCCAATAAAAACACGCACGATATCTTTTTTGCATTTATGTTTTTTGTGTAATCATAAAAATGTTTCCTCAAAAATTACAGCGTAATTCCATCAGTCTGCTTGGTATTTGCAAAATAATTACGTAAAATTCCATTTGAGTATTGAATTCCTAAATAGACGGTTTGTTTTTACATTGCAACGCAAACCTTCGTATTCGGGACTACAAAAACTTCTCTATTTTTTGATACCACATACTGACTCCCCACACAATTATTTAACAAGTAATTATACTTCGTTTTCAGAAACCTTTGCAGAATCCCTCAAACGCTGAGGTTTAATGAGCCGGGAATGAATGGAATGAATAGTATTTGAAAATAAAAGCAGTTTTGAACAGTACTTTCGAATGAAAACTATCGGGAATGTCCGACATAACGAAACCTTTTCTCCTCTCAGAGTTATATCTCAACAATGCTCAATTTTCTAAAATGTTAGAGGTCAAAAGTTGGTCCTCTCCAATCTAGAACAGCGTGTCGAGTGTGGAAAATGGGCACAAAGTTCCTGTCACACAACCTACAATGACATTGGACAATTACAAAAAACACGTTCTAGGGGAATGCGTGCTGCTCAGGGCAACCCGGTAAAGGAATGCTTGATTGCTCATAATATCAGGAACACACTGAAGTGTTTTTTGCGACCTGACACGAGTCGCCTGTGCATCGGGACCACGCGACTCGCCCATGCGACGTCCGGCTCAGAGGCGGCGAACCAGGCTCTACCAGGGAGCGCTGGCGTGCAACTCCCAGTCCCCTACTTTGGGGGGGCTGCTTTGGGCCTGCTTTGGGCCTGCTTTGGGCCTGCTTTGGGCCTGCTTTGGGCCTGCCTGGGGCCTGCTTTGGGCCTGCTTTGGGCCTGCTTTGGGCCTGCTTTGGGTGCTGCGTCCGTACGCCGGGCAGGAGTGGATGGAAGAGGGTTCAAAGGAAGTTGCAAACGCACCACCATGCTAAAATACACAAACAAACATTCACGCCCGTGGAGCGATTCGAACCCCCGTCTTTGCAGTCGAAAGTGAACTTGACTTCGTTATGCATTACCTATTAATGCGTAAATAGTAGTTTATGTAATTAGTTTATAATGTTAAGCTTTATTGCATGAGTACATGTTTTGAAAACGAGCGACGTTAGGAGCGAGTTTTCAAATTTGTACGAATGCAATAAAGCAACATCATAAACGAGTCGCATACGCTATTTTTTTTGTATAACAGCATTATAAATTTACAAAAGTATCAAACTTAATTTCGCGAAACAACTTTCTTCTGACGTCTCGGGTGCTTGACATCCAACGCCCTCTGGAAATCAAATTCAAGATGGCATTGTTGACATCCGTGCGAGAAAACGGTGGTCGGCTGTTCCGTCTTCTTCTACCTCCCCACGATTCTCTCGCTAGTATTGGCTGAATGTGTGATGACGTCATGTCACGTTTAATAATGGCGATGACGTCACGTAGCGTGCGATAAAATACTGGATTATGCACGATTCGGGGTATCGAAAGGGGTCGTTTATAATGATGGTATACAAAAAAACAGTTTTAATTTTAAAGGAGCTTATGCTTCTACTAGCAGCGAAATTGATACCTTCGCAATTAGAAAATACCACTGCTACATTTTCCGCCAACGAGACATTCCTTCCCGTAAGTGTAGTTGTTTCTGGCTCGCGATAACGCGCCGCTCGGACACCGGTGTTGAAGGGTGAGGGGAGAAGGAGGAGGTGGAGGGACGGACGGGTTGGAAACTTAATGGCACGTCAACTTCTGTCCCTTTCTCCCCGCCCCTCGCCGCTAACGGCAGGAAGTTTGGGAGATGTGCGTCAGGAAGAATTGGAAAACCGATAAAAAGAGCGCCGTTCGCTCCTCCGCCCGCCCTGTTATCACCCTCCAGTCCCCGACGCGCCCGCCAGCCGCGGAGGCGACGTATTAGAGAGCCGAAGCGAGCGTCGCCGCAAGCGGAGGCCGGAGACATCACTGACAATCGACAAGCAGCCGCTACTCACATGCATAGCTTCGGATGCGCCATAACCTCAAAGCTGCAATGCGAGTAGTAATGCTGCTGATAAAATTATGGAACAAAATGGGAATGTTCACAATATGTTAATTGAAAATTAAAGATCTTGCTTTAGGAGACTAGAATAAAATGTCTGCAAAGAGTACAAATTAGTATATACATCTTTTGAAGTTACCAAAATAAATGCAAGGCATTCAGTGTTTGAAGTTAATGTCACAAATGAGATTAATTTATTACAAAAATGATTATGAAAAGTAGAAAAGTAAACAGAATGAGGAAAATAAGAAATAAGAAAAGCTTCACATTTTAGACGTGAGTAAAAACACAAAAAGAATGCACATTATAATACGGTCACTAATAACCACGCATTTTGATGCGACTAAATAAAAAACTATTGATGATATTACAGCACGTACATGTTTGCATTAACATTAACTACCGCAATTTCGAGCTAATTAACACATATCTGCCATCACGTGTAAAACTCATTACAAAAAATAGAGAATTTCTTGCGGAAATTAATTATTTTAAAGCTAATACAACAACACAAATTAAACAATCCAAAACTGCGTTTCATACAGTCTTCAACATCGCCCAACAATGTCAAGGAATTCACAGAATTTCAAACCGCAATGTTGCGACGTCATCATTGTCGTATTGCGATTTGAAATCTTGTGAAAGACCCAAGGAAATTAAGCGCGCGAAATTCGAATTCGATATTTAGGTAAAACAAAAATTACGCGAAATTACTCATATTATTTAAAACTGTACACGATCTTATTTAAAAATATAATTTTAAAGAAAAAGTTTCATAATGTAAAGAATCTCCATTATCAGTATAGTAGTTTTGAAACGTCAATTATTTTGCAAAATTCGAAAATACAGAAATTTCACCACTTAGTAAGCCCTGCGCAAGTTTTAAAAGTGTACTTTATTACATAAAAAATTGGAGACTTTTGAGAAAACATCGTTTTTAAAATTGCATATTTCTATCTAAATTACGCGAAAACTAATCAATTAACGAAAATATTGCACTTGACATTAAATAAATATCCGAATTTGAAGAAAAGATATTAAGAAGAGATCACGATCTTTAATATGCAGTTATACGCAGGCGCCGAATTTTGTTTCAATGATTGCAATTTTCGATAATTCAGATATTTCAATGAAAATGGGACCTGCGCCAATCTTTCAAGCGTCTTTTACGCTATCCGACCACTACATTTTATCAAAAAAATTGGAGATATTTTTGAGAAAATGGTGAAAGTTACGAAAGTGTTAAGGCTTCCAGTAAAGCACCCTCTCCCCCCCGAACCAAAACATTCCTTTTAAATTCGAGACCACGTCATCAGACTGATCATAGAAAACAAATTTTGGTAAAAACACCTACTAAGCCGCTACCATTGTTCATAGGCGTGGCCAGGCGAGGGGGGGCTGGCACCCACCGCCGCGGAGAACCGCCTCATAACCACGCGTAATGTCCCCAGCTGCTGGCGAGGGTGCCCGGATATGAGTTTCTTTTTTTTCCCCCCTTGTTTCGCTCGCGCCCCGCGTGGTGAGATCCTAGCGGGCGGGCGCTCTCGCCGCCAGGCCTACCACGCGCCGGGTTATCGCCACGGCCGAGCCCTTCGGCTTTCAAGCGGGTCGATAGAGCCAAGAAATGGCCGCGCGCTCGCCTTCTAATTCACCCAAGGGGAAGAAAGAGAGTGCCCCCGCGCCGCCGGAGCTGCCCTAATGAGCAAAAACCAGCAAAGAGCACAACTCTTTACAAAACCAACACTCTCGGCGGTTCCTCGGCACTCAAATCATTTATTGGCCGTGTTTTGCCATTGAGTGGAAGCAAAATGTGCAGTTAAAACCGACGCAAATCTTAATTTTCTTTGGATTACAAAAAGATGTGATGTGTATTAACGACAAAATTGGATGCTTTCGAGACCCAACTCAAATTCATCACATTTCTTCTACATTTCTCGATGCCCACTGAGCTAAAATTATTAAATAAACATGTGATTACTTTCTCGTTTTACTACGTACGTATTAAAGGAGAAATATTGTAATGCTGCGGCAAAAATCGGGGATTTTTAGACAGAAAAACTACTATTGTGGCGAGGAGCCCTGGTAGAGAGAAAATTGATAAATCTTGTTTCTACTTGTAAATTACTTACTCTAAAAACTTGTGCTCTCTGAATCTAAGTTTTGTGGGTTCTTGCTACCGAAAAATCGATTGACGGCAAAACGTCTTGTCTGTCCATCTGTCTGCGGTCAACGGTAGCGCGTAAACCGTTCAGGCAATTGACAATAAAATTCATATTCCTCGATAGATATGAAGGGTCTCAACGGCCTGCGCGTCTGACACGGATATTTCAATGTTAGGGATTACTTTACATGAAGCCTCAACAACACTTTCGAAATGTTCTCAAAAATTCTTCAAAAGGACGTAGAAATCATAAATTCGCCAAATTTCATTCAACTTTGTCCACGAAATACTATAATGAACGCTTATAACAATTGCCCAGTTCTTATTTTTGTTGAAACCTCTACATTTTCTAAAATTGTAGAAGTTGAAATTTGTTCGTGCCTTCCTTCTGAAGATACAGATTTTTGCCGTAATGAAACCTGCAGTTCAGAAACATCTTTAAATGAAATCAAAAAGAAGTTTTCGAAAATGTGAATGGTCTTCACGTACTTTTGCAAAAAGGAAGGCAATTTTGAACTTTATTTTTCAGAAATGGCTCCAAACTGCTCCAGATTTTTAATTTTTTCCTTCGTATGTATTAAAAGACGAAAGGAAATAGCGTTTTAATATCATTTTCAGCGAACTCCGTGTGTTTACGAAAATTGCAAAAGATAACATTGCAAAATACAATATTGAATATGGAAATTTATTTTGAATGAATTCTGTTCTAAAACATCAGATTTTTAAAAAAGGACTTATCAATATTTTGAAATTAAAAAAACGAATAATTTTCGCGTAATGTCAGCTTGCAGTTAATACGATTTATAAAAAATCTCAAATACATCTACAAATTTTCTCTTTAAATTTTTCCTCGGATAGATATCAATTCTAGAACAAAGAGGAAAGTAAACATTGGTTTCATTCTTTATATTATTACTTTTTCATTTCATTAAATCATGATTAGCTACGCTCACTTTGAAAGAAGGTTTGTTTTTTGTTGGATATTATAGACAACACGAGTTGTGGTGTGTTAGAGATTATAAAAAACGCCAACATTACGAAAAACAACAGCAAAAACCAATTAGACTTCTCAAATCAGCGCAAATTGTTAATGTTGCCATTCAATTTTGCCATTTTTTTTATCAGAGGAGCATCCAAGAGTTTCTTCGAGAGAGGGAAGGCTATAGCTGTGGTGCCCGGTGTCATAAAGATTTTTTTATTTATAGTGATTATAAAGTTTATTTTATTTGTTGACTTGTAGTGAATATTTATAACGCTAGAATGTGATATATTGACTTTAGTTTGTACAGAAAATTAGTACAAATTATCTTTCTGAAGTTCTATAATTCGCTTCGGTGGGAAGGGTCGACAGATGTCCTATGAGCACACCTGTGTGGTCATCATTAACTATCGTTCAGAAAATGTGTAAGGTAAGTCTTGTAGTCCGGCAGCGACAGGTATTGACGGCTGAGGAGAGCCCCTGCGTTCGTCGGCTATTTGGAGAGGCCGTGTGATATCAGTGCGCCCGCAAGATCAAACGCCCGCTCCGCCCGTGAATACTTTATGAGCTCCATAAAACCTGTACTTCCGTCAGTGCTCTTCAAGCACAGTCGCGGTGTATCTAGGGAGAGGACTCTTTCCCTGGTGTTAAAGCGAAAGACACTTTTTGAGTCTTTCCCGACTCTGCGTTACACGACTCCGCAAAACAAAAGTTTTCCCGTAAAGTTATTTGGTTTTTCTTCCATTCGTTCTGACGTTTCCGACTTCTCGATGGAACGGCATGTCCGCATTCTAGGCTGCTCTTGAGATTGGAGTCTATTTCGATTCATGGAGTTACTCCATTGTTGGAGAGTTGGAGCGGGTCCAAATCGATTTTCGCCCAGCGTCAGGCGTCCGTGTGCTTTTATTTTCCTTTTGCGATGTTGGTGATGAGTAAACACGGTATGGTTAAGTTTCGTAGTTGAACTACATTTAGGGCTTGTGCGCCATATGGCTTTACAACGAGGGCTCTCTATCAAGTTGCTCCTCGCCTTGTGAAAGTGGAGGAGACGATGTTCAGTTATAGTTCTGGAGATAGCAATAGTTGGAAGGAAAGTTTAGTATTGTACATGCAGCGGGATACCGTGCTTTTCTTGAAAAGAAAATAGACGTCGGGGTTTGTACTGTTCGAAAATCCTGAACTTGTTGATACTTTTCACAACACTGAAATCAGAAACAAATAGCAGCACAGCACATACTTTCGCGCATTACTGCTAACATTTGCAATTTTCAAAAATTCACAGATTTCAACGAAATTGAGATTTGCGCCATTTTTTAAGCGCCCTTTACGCTCACCGAGGATAAAGTTTAATAAAAAAACTGGAGCAATTTCTGAGAATTTTGAAAAAGTAAACGTGTTATGTAAAGAACTCCCAAAATATCAAAATATTCGTTTGAAACTCTCAGGGCCTCGAGTACGTTCAGGTGCAATGGTTTAGGCGCTAGCGTTGACGACGGATGGACAGACGGACAGACAGACGGAGCACTTTGGACTTTCTTCAGTTTATTATTTGCAGTTATTAGCTATTGTATTTCGGCTTTTTGTGAGAAGTTTGAGAACCATCTACGACAATGCAGAGCCTATTGAAGACTGCTGCTACATAACTGTTTTCACTTCTCTCTAACCAAGGATCTATTTCGAATACAGAATCACGGAGGGCATGGATGCTCATCCCTTTCAATGGCATGCATGGATGAAGACTGCTCCATATTGACCTCACACCTCATCTGAGGACTGAGAAGTGTTCTCCTGTTTAGGAGCGAAGAATTTACTAGAATGTGCTAATGAAATGGTCCGGTAGGAAATTCTCAAGTTTCATTGAGTGCGAAAAATTCTATTAAACAGAGGAAGTGGATGCCGACGCGAAACTCTCACGTTTAAAACGAAATGTTTGTGATAAAGAAGAAAATAGCTGTAGTAACCAATATGAAACATGGCACGAGTAGAGCGTTTTGCACGTTCACGTCTTCCTGCTTGGGGGCTAGGAATGCGTCATCAAACTCGATGTTTTCAAAACTTCAATGTTTGTATAGAAACGCCGATAAATTAAAGCCGATGTTTCTTTAATATGAATGTTTTGTTCTCTATGCTTTCTTTCTGAATGGAAAATTTCCACAATCACAGTTTCACAAAAGTTAAAATAATAACTGATAGAATCAATGTCTCTGTATGTGTTCGTACCAAACAAACGGTGGTTGTGCTGCCTTCATCGAGCAGACTATCTCTCGCTCGAGATGACCCTGTCTCTCAGAATTTCCTGTCCTTCCTCGAATTTCGCACTTTGAGAGGCGGACAACACTTGAGCCGTAGGCGTAGGGCCTACCCGCTTCTTCCCGTACCATTCTTCGGCGAACTGAACCTCACCTTTCCCTCTGAGATGACCCTGGGCGACAAGGGTTAGTTTTGTCTATTGTCCCAATTTTTTTTCTTCGATTTGGGTTACTACTTAATTATAAATGACCACTGCCAAAATAATTTCTGTTGTGCCCGAATTTATCGCAAGAGGTTAATAAACCAGTTCTCAAACAATATTGTTTAAAAACATCGATGGTTTTTGGTCGATGTATTATTAGCATGAATGACTAGACTTAGACTAGAAAAAACAAATTATTTCGGCCGAAGCGATCATACTCACAAAATTCGAACAAGGAAACAAAATTCACATCTTGGGAAATTTTCCTTTTGTAACAGAAGAATTAAAGATTGGAACAGTTTACCCGCAGCAATTTTCAAAGGTTTCCCTCTAAGTGTCCGAAGCTTTAGAAATAAGTTACAACAATATGAGAGTAATAGACATTAAATGAGTAAGTGCTGTGAGGTGCGGTGAAGTGCTGGTCAGTGTAATTCAAAGCAAAAACAGTGTAGTGTAGTGAAGTGCAGTTAAGTGTAGTGAACGCGATCAATGAATTAAAAAAAAAATTTAGCCAATATTTATGTAGCTTGTATTAAATTTTAGCATCACCGACATATATTTATTGGATATCATGACAGAGTTGAAATATTTGTTATAATACTTAATATTAGTGATAGTATGATTATTGCATGTTCGGCTTGTACTGTGCTCCTTTATTATTATTGTTATTATTATTAATATTGTTATTATTATTATTATTATTGTTATTATTATTGTAATTATTGTTATTTAACTGCCACCGGGTCATACCCAATTGCAGTTCAAATAAATGTATGTATGAATGAATGTTTTAATTTTGAACATCGATGGTAGGTGTCGTCGATGATTTGTTTTCGATGTCGCATCACCGCAAGTGGTCTCCGAAGGCAGAGCGCGACATCTGCGTATTTCGTATCACCCGCTCCGTCCGCTCGCTGACGTGGCACGCGGGTGGCTTTCGAGGTAGTCACGCTCTCCCTGCTTTCCAACGGAATGACGGCGAGCGCCCAAAAATTCGCTCGCGGAAGATACGAAGAAAGAACCGCAACGTGTTCGCACGCGTGCCTAAAAGCCTCGTAATTACAGCTCGTTTGACTCAGTGGGATATTGTGTTTTATAAATTCCGATGCGGTTCTAAATTGCATTTGAATAACAGATTGCGACAAAACAAAGGGAGGTAAAAAGCATTTCATCGAACGGTAATACACAAGAGCAACACGTTTACATAGTCACAGACCTACCAGAATCGACTAATAATGGACAAGTTAATAGGACAGAGTTCATTACATTAGTTTGAGTAGGCACATCGTATATTGCATACTAATCATACCCAACCAGAGGGTTCGTTTCCAGAAACATCAATATGTTTCGGTAAAGTGAAACAGGGGAAGCGAGTTAGCATAAATCAAAGCTGTATCTATACTGCAAAATTGTCCACGATTTACTTTGTCAAGGCAATACGAATGTTTAATGCAATTTTCACAAAAGTTTTAATGTTAATTTATGGCTTGTTCCCTTGGGTGGAATGAAGACACTTCAGTAGTAATAGTATACATTCTGTTTCATAGGAAAGAGATACAGCGGACGCCGCTTATTGATATCACTTCGGGCCGCAAGTTATATGATAACATTAACCGATTGATAATAGGCGAAATATTATAATTGAAGATTAGCAAATGAAAAATAAATCTACATCAAATAATTTACTGTAGGGAACACATCCATATATCTTTGACCCCAGTGAATAAGCTGATATGTCAAATGAACTTAATTTTACAGCTGGGCAAAAATCAATAAAAACAAATGCTGTAAATCAGGGATTAATGATATTCAAATAAAAATTACCTACAAACAGTTTCTTTTGAATATTACATTTGTTTAAACATCATTAATCCCTGTTAACTTCAGTTGACAGTTGTTTTTTGCTCTCCTGTAAAATTAAGTTTTTTTGACTTATCAGTGTATTTACCGGGGTCAAAGGTCAAATATAGTCACGTGTGCCTTCACCGAGAAAAGAAAATTTAGTTTGGCAATCATATTACATCGACACAAATTATATGTTAGACACATTCTCTATAGTGTACTAAAGTTCTCTATTAAAGTCTGCTTCTGGTTTTCTCTGTCTCTCTTTAATTTGTAATATTAGTCCGGGCGGGACACATTAATTATGATACAATTATACGAATAATAACATTAACCGCGATTACAATAAGCGGCGTCCACTGTATTTAAAATTACATTGATCTCTTAAACGTATTCGGTAAAGTCTGCTAAATTCATAACAGTTACGCCAACAACAAACTTCGTCTTTCAAGTCGCATTATTCGTCGGCGACAAACAACCGCACGAGTTAGCAGAAACTCCCCGTTAAGAGGATGGGGCGCGGGGAAGGGGGCCATAGCAGCTACACCAGAGTTATGATTACTGTTCTGGTTTTCTGTTCGTGGATGTATCACTTGGGACCGACGACATGTAGAGGAAGAACTGAACTTGGAAGTGAACAACAAAATGTTCTTCTAAATGGGTTTTGTATTTCTACTTGCTGATTCTATTTTCAGAATCAAGGTTAAGAAATCGGTACAATGAAATACAAATATGTGTAGATGATATTGATTACAAGAGAAAACAGCATCTCAATTCGTGTAACAGCGAATTGAACCACTGATGATTTACCAAAGGAGCGGCGCAGTTTACTGGAAATAGGACAATCTGCGAATGAAGATATCCTAAGGAATGGGGACATGAAAACAAAATATGTACACCAAAATAATGAAGAGATAAAATATTTACGGATATGTATTCAAATGAACATCAAACATTGTCATGGAGATTATAATCAGCTTGAATTAATACTTCTATACTTGTATCCTACATTTAAAAAATAGTTCTTCCTTCATTTGTCATTCAACTTTTTCTGGTTGAAAGAGGGTAAGAGATTCCAGAGCTAAAAAAACGTGCGTAGATTGTACTACTTTCGTTACGTACAGTGTTACTGTTCATTGACAAAATAAATTAAATCAAAATAATCAACTTATCAATCAAGCCTCTCAAATGCAGCAGTCGATTGCATTTTGTTCATCTGAGAACTGAACAGCACTGATATTATGAAAATCTTTTGAAGTATGAATGAGGGAGACTCCATAAATCGTAAAGGTTTTCGTATACCAGCATTATACATAACCTTTTTAGTCAGTCACGTGTAAAAGCGGTTCTTTCAGGGCATGCATAGCGTGCTGAAAGCTCAATTTTTTAGCAGCAGTACTAAAAGTGAAACGACGCTCAAATGTTCAGATAATCCTGTGAATGCAACAAAGGAAACAAAATACTTTCGTCTGATCGCTTCACCTACTACTGGTTTTATTGTACTGATGTAGTTATTTGTATACTTTAAATAAAATGAAATGAAAGTAAGGCTGTCTAAAAATAATGTATGATACACGTGGTAAAAGTTATTATATTTTGCTCGTAGGATTGGCTCGGTCTATCGGCCTCGTCTCACAAATGTTTCGATCTCGAAAAATAAAATGTCGCTTTTACCACTCGCATCATAAATAGCTATTTTCCATTAATAAAATCGTTCATAATATGGCATAATATAGCTCGAAACATTGCGTCATCGCTATTTCTGCGCGAAATATGACTCATCGCTCACGTAATATTTTCAATACTCTGTTACCATCTACCTTTACAAAATAAAGAAGGCATTTGTATCGTGTAGATTCCAGCGCTTGCAGTATGACATCAATTTTGTTAAAAAAACTTACACTACTAAAACCTAGTTTGACAATTTATGTGCTCTTCTGAGAGTACGTTGCTTTTGTCTCGGAAAATATGACAAACAAAAATAACAAAGGAGCCCTCATCTATTTTTTATGCACATGAATATTTATGCGGCAAGTAGTGAAGTTTGTGAAAGACTCCTCAGAAGAAGCTATATGCAATAGTGAGCCTGATTTTTCTTGACTATTTCCTGCGATAAAAATATTTTAGATGTTTTACACGCTGTAGACTTAATATTTAAGGAAGCATATATTATAATAACAGCTTTATTCTAGGATAATAGTTAATTAACCAACCTGGTCGGACAGATATGCAACGACAACAACCTCACACATAAATTTGCTTGTTTTACTTCCATCTAAGTATTAAACTTTGAATATTATTTTTCGTTAAGTTTGCAATACTTCTTTGGAATTAATGAACTTTCTTCTTTTGCAGTTCCTTCCATAATTTCTGGTCACAACGAATTCATATTTTATAGAACGTAACTTTCGAGCTAATAACTATCTGTAAAATAATTCGTTACTTATGTAGTACGCTTGACGTAACATGGGTCTGTTTTTAATCCTGACTTACGTGAATAGTACACTTGCAACCATTATTTTGTACACTCGGGAAGTACAAAGTAGAACAAAACTGACATTTCATAGACAATGACCCAACAAAACAAAATGACCTCACTATCACGACACACACGCTGACTTTCTCTTTCCTTGCTCCCAGTCAATATACCACGTTTGCGTCTTTTGGGGCGCGTGGGCAACGATTCGGAATTCGACATAACCTGTAAACAACTTCACTACTTCAGTACAAACGAACAAAACCCACTGTCCGAATGTTCTCTACAAAATACACTAAAAAAGGAAATACATGCAAACTGTCATCACCACAATGCAATTATTACACTGAAACAAAACCTTGACGAATCGTGGACAAATCTCAACAATCAAAACAAAACATCAAGCAGTGCCACCATGAAGCGGCGGGGACTGGCATCTATCGACTCATATATATATATATATATATATATATATATATATATATATATATATATATATATAAATTTTAAAACAGCCACCTTTTGGGAGAAAACAATTGACTATTGATAAGCGTACAATTAAAGAATGATTTAATTAATTAATTTACACCGTAAATGTTAGTGAATCAACACAAACAATATCTGATAACACATCTAGGGATCACATTCTTTCATTTAAAGGAAAAAATACTACAATCGGTTCAGTAGAAGCTCTAAACGAAGCGATGGCAGAATACCTTATTTTTTTAAATATATAGATGAGGGGAGGCGTGTGCAGGATTTATCAGCTGCAGGGAGTCACGGCAGGAAACAGTTTGAACCCCACTGGTCTCGTCAAATGGAAGGGGAGTTGCGTTTGAGCAGGCGTGGGAGGCGGGGGCGTGCCTACCTTTAGTTGCAGGGACGGCTGACGCAGCGCCGCGGGGTCCCGCCGGCCGCCCAGGCGGTCCGCCTCCGCCTCCAAGCACTCCAGCGAGCTCTCCGCCTCCGACAGCCACGCCAGGAACTTGTCCAGCGAACGGTCCAGGTTGTGCAGCGAGTTCATCGCCGAGTGCAGCAGCTTGCCTCGGTTGATAATGCTGCAAGGCAAAATCAGGCTCGTATACGGAAGCAATTCATTTTCCTCGTCCAATCAGAATTCTGCGGCACTTAGTAATGACATCCAGGGAAACTCCAAATAGAACTTCACTTTGTTACTGTAACTATTCATTTTGAACTCATTTAAAAATGAATTCATGTAAAAATCAATTAAAATTGCAGAGAGACTAGAAATAACGGTAAACAATCAGTAAATACTTCATAAGAAGTTTAACTTGCACCAATGAACAAAAATAATTAGCTTTTCAGATACATCGAGAAAGTAGAACGCACGAACATTACTTTCATGTGCGTCGCTGCGCAGTGCTGTGTTTCGCTGCCTCTAAAGAAATGCTACCAATAGCATTTCAATATAGAACGATTTTCCTAAGGATGAGCCAAAGTGACAGTTCGCGAAAACAAGTGAACATTACATGTATTTCAGAGAAGTATCCCTCCACCCACAGCTGTTCAGCCACGCCCCTTCGTACAGTGCTAATGTCTCCTGTGGAAACATCCCAATGAAGAAGTCTGAGTTTCGCTGATGTATATGCACGTACGTGAGTCCGGGAAATATTTAAATTTAATTACGTATGTGGAAAATCTAGTAACATGCGCTCACAATCAGTAAAAGAAAACTGCCACGAATGTGAATAGAAAGCTCTCAATCACAGCGCGCCACACAACAGCACGAAGACCGGAACCACGTGCATCGGTACGTATCTCGCATTCAAGTCTCGGTTTTAAAATAAACATAATATTTATCACCCAAAAAGTAAATTCAATGTAATGTTAATAAAAAAAGAATTTTTACAGAAGAGCACATAACACTGCACTTCCTAATTTCAATTATTTCTCGTGGCGCACTATATTTTTGTCGGATGAGGACGTCACGAAAGGAAGCGTCGAAGCCATTTACAAGTTAGCCAACTGCAAACGAACGAATGCAGGAAGGGAGTCTGTCTAATGGGCTCGGGGGCACAACGACCACAGAACCTTCAGTTATGTTGCCAGCACTAGCTGTCACTTTGGCTCATCCTTAGGAAAATCGTCACACACACACACATATATATATATATATATATATATATATATATATATATATATATTCTAATAAAGCCCTTCACCTCCTAATGCAGGCATGTCAAACAGGGTTTGCATGGGCTACGTGCCCGCCTGGGGAGCCCGACGCTCCTGCGAGCACAGACCACTTCCCCCGACTCCGTTCCTATTTCCTCTCGAAACCCAGAAAGGTGTGGTTTGGCTTCATACGAAAATGTTTTTGAAAGATTTGTTATCCCAAACAACCGATTTATGAATTTTGATTACAATTCTGTACTTTTTTTACGTCTATTTGCATTTTAAATTCTGCCTTGAATAAACATTTTTGCCAAGATCCACGAATACCTTTGAAAGATAAGCTATTTCCTTGTTTTTGTTTTCTGTTATATTTTGCCAAATCATTCAGTTATTTGTTGTACATAGCAGTAATGTGAAAGAAATGAACGTGTTCTATAAATTAGCAATTCTCGTTTACGGGCGGACAGCTTTTTATCTTGTCACATTCTTCATATAGGATTTATGACTTGTTGATTTGGAAACTAATGTAGTTGTCAATATACATTAATATTAAAGTGTTATACACGATAATTGCATAAGACAACAATTGACCTTTAAATAATCTAAAGTTAAATATTTTACCCCCACCTCAATCTTTGCCATTGCTTTGCTCTATTCAATGCAAAATTTAACCCAAATATTTGGAGCCATTTCTGAGAAACATTTCAAAATATCCTTGAGACTTTGTGTAAAGTACTCCCAAAAATCAAAATATCTGTTTCAAGTTTAAAGGGCACTGATATCAGCGAAATCAACACGGAAATATATATTTCGGTTCAGAGAATATCAATTTCGGAAAATTCTGGTTAAACGCTAGATTTTTTTCACCGTCGAACGGACAGACATTTAGCCCTAAACCAATCTTCGGTATCAAGGAGCCGCCAAACGTGAATTCTGACGACAAAACGTGCTAGAGTAAGTTAATTTACTACATACAGGAACGAGTTATCTATTTTTTCGGTATCAGAAACCTACAATACGAATTTTTCTGCCAAAAAATCGCAGCTTTTTGTTGCAGCATTGCATAACTTTCTCTATATTACGTATGAAGTATGGAACAAAGTAATAGTGTACTCAACTCGTTTGCAGGTGTCTTTTGAGTTCTAATTACACAATGCCAGATTCGTCTCCCGAAGCCGTCTCGTTGACATTTCATTCGTACCGCAAAATTTACTGTCTCCACTAGTTACGTAAATATCTAACTACTAACTACTTCTTAACTCTTCTGAACTTCTAGTACAATTAGCTTCTCGCACTCTTTTGAACATTCAGTGCTTCAAAGGAATCGCTTGGTCTCATTCGTAATGTATTAAATCAACAGCTCGACTTTCTCTTTCTGGACTCAAATAATATTTTTCTTTTATGATTGCTTATTAGAAAACGTTTCTGCTGCCCTCATTCTCACAACTGATTGTGTAGTATTGGTAGTACAGTGAATTATTCTATCAAAATTCATATTTTATTTTACGACAAACGCAGGCAAGCATAATGTACAATTTTTCATCAACCAGAAACTTAATAATACGATATTTATTTCAATACTTTGGTTGCAATCGTTGCGATTTTTCATGTTTATTTACAGCCATTTTTTCTGCATGTAATGTGATATGTAGTGCAACACTATCGTTTTCGCGTATGCAAAAATGGATTTGGGCGCTTTCTACGAAAATGAGCAAGAAACTACAAGGCATTGCATCTAGAATGGATATCTTAATTGTACCTTCATCTCACATTAATATTGTAAGCAATATAAAGACTTGTGATCACGCGTCACACAAAGAAAAATAATTATTTGAGAGAATTTTATGTCTCTCTCGTAAAATGACTTTCACTTTACATGGCCGTTTCTACAAACGCAACGACTATATACATTCCACAAAACCGATTCTTCATTTGCCCTGTAAATTTATTCGACCTTTTTGTTTCGTAGCAAGCCAATCGCAGCAACAACTCCACAACGCACACCACGCGAGCAGCCGTCCAGCGCGCGTTCCATTTTCTCTCATTAATTAATCTGCTCAGAGGCGACTCGTTAAGCCAGGGAATTATTCGGCCCTCACTAGCTATAATTCGCTGATTACACGTACGGAGTGCGAGATGTCAGGACACGCGATGGAGAGAAAGATGGAGAGAAAGATAGAGAGAAGGGAGTAGAAGAGACAGGGATCAGTAGCAGGTCTCCTGGTAATAATGTAGAGGCAGGTGGAAGAGATGCTTGGCGCGATTAGTACGGCAAACACAGTGCACCCACGAAAAGACTATGGATGGAAGAATAAAGGAGGAGGTTAGCTGGCACAAGAAAAGGGAAAGAAAAATGGCGTACGGAAGGGGCAGAAAAAGCAGAACAGTACATACGAGGATTACGAAACCGAATGAAATGTAAATGGGACGGCGCAAGAACGTACAGTAAGAGATACAAACTATGTTAGCAATAATATGGGTGTGGCACCAACTGTTTCTAAGAACTCAATGAACTATGTGCCAAAGAAAATGTACCACCAATGAAACGCAACTATTCAATCACGTTTTATATAAAAAAAAACAATGATAAAGTTATATCGAATGATCTCTTAAAAATTTCATTATTAAGAAAATATGTACCTTTCCGCACCTGATCTATTGACAGACCCGATCACATTTTACAAGTTTCATCACGAAATTGTAAACACATACTTTGTTAACGTCAATTACAAAGTTCAATAGAAACCCAGCAGGGAATTGCACACATGAAAGCGACACGTCACCAAACAAGAATCCGAACAGAAAGGGTAGAGGAGGAATTAGTAGACGCAATAAGAGAGCAAAAATAGACTAGTACGTACTACATCACAAAGCAACCTGGTTTTCAATTATTTTCACGCTATTCTGAGAGACGTGTAGTGAGAGTGAGAGAGCTTTTAGTGAAGAGAGGAAATTCGTCACTGTAGTCGAATCGGCACCATGCATTTCAAGCGAACAAAAGGAAAGTCCTTTCGAATTTCTTCGCAAACTTTACAAATCTTGCCAGCGAGCGAAACAAGATTACGAAAAACCGGAACACAATCCTTTCACAAACATCAGCATTGCTACAATCGGGTTCTCACGACCGTGTGGCCAAACAGATAAAGCGCGAACTCTTTGATGCATAATGAATGAAATTAGCAGCTAGTGATATGGTTAGACATTTACCAGAGACGAAACAGAATTTAATGAATTTTCTACTTTAGTACTTACATCCAGTTCATTGCGTATTCCCTAGTTTACAGTAGGTTTCAATCAAAAACAAAAAAGGTAAGATTTTTTTCATGTAAACGTATAATTTTCACTAAAGTTGCTTAGAAACATGCGAAAAGATAAACCTTTTACATTATTACATATTAATTCTGTGTTATGACAAGGTTAAATTAACAATTGTAAGGCAGAAAAAAGAGAAAGCAGCAACATAACATTTTCCAAATTCTTTAACAATGCCATTCCCAGATTCGAACTGTTAAATATCAATGCACTGGAAAATGAAAGGAAAATACGACTCCGTAGTTTAAAAAAAAAATCTTGAAATACCACAACGCGTCTCAGAGGAGTGATATATTTCTACGAACTCTCTCGATTAACATTTATTTTGAATATTAAACAACAGTTCCCAATTTTCCGAATGGTGATACACACAACTGTACCTCCTGAAAGAAGTGAGAACCCATGACTGTTCGCTGTCTTCTTGGCCAGCACACAATGCGCTCTAAGGAATGGCTGTATGCAGACGAACGTGCGCTCTCGAGGGTCCGTTGGGCGCCGGGAGAAGAAGTTAGCGAGATAATTTTATTGCGGCGTTTCATTCACCGCACTTTGACGCTGGGGATGATTGTGTTCTTAGTGGCAGCGGTGATTATAGAACGATTTTCTTAAGGATGAGCCAAAGTGACAGCTAGTGCTGGCAACATGACTGAAGGTTCTGTGGTCGTTGTGCCCATTAGACTCCCTTCCTGCATTCGTTCATTTGCAGTTGGCTAACTTGTAAATGGCTTCGATGTTTCCTTTTGTGATGTCCTCGTCCGACAAAAATATAGTGCGCCACGAGAAATAATTGAAATTAGGAAGTGCAGTGTTATGTGCTCTTCTGTAAAAATTCTTTTTTTTATTAACATTACATTGAATTTACTTTTTGTGTGATAAATATTATGTTTATTTTAAAACCGATACTTGAATGCGAGATACGTACCGATGCACGTGGTTCCGGTCTTCGTGCTGTTGTGTGGCGCGCTGTGATTGAGAGCTTTCTATTCACATTCGTGGCAGTTTTCTTTTACTGATTGTGAGCGCATGTTACTAGATTTTCCACATACGTAATTAAATTTAAATATTTCCCGGACTCACGTACGTGCATATACATCAGCGAAACTCAAGACTTCTTCATTGGGATGTTTCCACAGGAGACATTAGCACTGTACGAAGGGGCGTGGCTGAAAAGCTGTGGGTGGAGGGATACTTCTCTGAAATACATGTGATGTTCACTTGTTTTCGCGAACTGTCACTTTGGCTCATCGTTACGAAAATCTGTCTATATAATGAAAATGATGATGATGATGATGATGATGATGATGGTGCTACCCTAGAAGTAGTTACGGCTGGCGCTGGAGAGACTAGTGATTGATTACCACATAGGTGGTAGTTGTGAAGGTGAGTAGCGAGTACACTTTGGCTCATCGTTACGAAAATCTGTCTATATAATGATAATGATGATGATGATGATGGTGCTACCCTAGAAGTAGTTACGGCTGGCGCTGGAGAGACTAGTGATTGATTACCACATAGGTGGTAGCTGCAAAGGTGAGTAGCGAGTAGCAAAGGCTGCAAGAGTTCAATGAAAAAACAGCAAGGCCAGTGACGGCGTTTCATTACAGTGAGAGGGTGCCGGGATTAGTTTGAATGCGAAGAATGCTCTCCCAGACGACTGCATTTTGACGGTGTCAGCAAGCAAAATCAACGTTCCGTCGATCAGAGGATTCATTTATGTTTCCGGGTACATTAACTCCTATATTTAAGTAAGTATAAATATTTTATTTCTGGAGGTAGCGGTTTCATCCTCCGCTGGACGATGACATCCTGCGCCGACCAACCCTTTGGCTCGCGGGAAATTTCCTACATGTGGTACTTACCCCACCAGGGCAGCGCCCCAGACAGGGCAAACAAAACTCTAGATTGGTCTCCCAACATGTGTGGTAGTGTAGTGCATGTAACTGTGTTAGTGTGTGTGTGTCACTGTGTGTGCGTGTGTGTGTGTGCGTGTGTGTGTGCGTGAGTGTGTGCGTGTGTGTGTGTGTGTGTGTATGTGCGCACGTATAAAGCTAGTGCAGAACATTCACCACTGTGGGGACCAGAATCCTAGGACATCCCAGTCCGATTTGAAGAATAGTAGTAGGCGTAGTGTAAGGACAGTACATGGGCGGTACACAAAGGGCAAAGGAGAACGATGAGGATGTTGAGAAAAATAAAAGGGCAATTTCTAGCTTGAAGTAATGATATTTTTGTGGGTTTGATCGACAAAGAAGCCTTAATGCCAATCCGAATCAGAAATAAAGTGACAAAACCAAAACAGAAAACCGCTTCAGAGAATACCTAATAACTAGAAAAAATAGGGGAAAATCAGGCCTACAATACTTTTACGCGTATTTCCATCAAACAATTGGCGATTTTTAATGCTCTAGTGAAGGAAATAGACGAAAAATGGATTATGAAACAATATATACTTGAACTCATCTTCAAAAGTAGAGGCAGTATAAACTAGTGGTACTACACAATGGCACAGACTTTCTCGTTCTAGTTAGTTTTCAAATATCTTTGGTTTTGGGCAAGCTTTATATTCTTGTCCCATCCAATTTCCAGCTGCCATGTATCGCCACCCAAAGTACAATTTTTTTCAAAATTTTCTCAGTTTTTCGGTTTCCTAATTGTAGAACCGAAATATTAATTTAAGAATATTAAAGAAGGGTAAAGACTCGTCGTATAAGCAAACTTTTGTTGAAAATTTTTGGATCGTTTTACAGAAAATGGCGTTTAAGCGTAACGGTAAACTCAAAATTTCAAACCCTTTCAAAGCAAGCTTTTGTTTTCGAAAAACTTTATTGAAAATCATTTGAAGCACTTCAAATATTGAATTATGAGGCCCTGAATAGAAAAAGCGGATAAATATTGTTCTTATAGATAACAAGTTACTCTTTGACACGTTGAGTTATCAGAATCTGTTTCGAGTGCCCTAGACATAGAAAAATTGTTTTACGGCAAAACGTTTGTCTCTCCTTCTGTGATCAACGGTAGCGTCTAAATCGTTCAGTCGATTTTTTTCAAAATTGATAATCTCACTTGCCGAACATCATCCTTGCCGAACTCTGCGGAATAATAGTACTTAATAATGAAACCTAGAATGATATGATTGTGTCTATTGTCGAAAAACAATTCCGGCGCTAGCATGTCATTATCATTTTCTAAGAGTGAGTGAAAACAGACATTCTAAGATTGGAGGAGGGGAGCAGAAATTTCACGAGGCGCGCTTGACAGAAGAAAAATGTAAAGGTTCCAAGAATCAGATATGGCTTCTTCATATCCAACTTCGGCACCCAAGAAAAGGTTGAAAATCTCAGTATGGTGTGAAAAAAAATTGAAAGCACAGCATGCGCTAAAAACTAACAAAAGGAAAAATAAATAATTGATAAGTAGAAAAATGATGCTGAACTTGCAAGAATACGAAAGCAATAAATAAATTTATTTTTAAATACGAAATATTATAGGCGTAATTCAGTAGACGTCAAAATATGGAAACGCAGAAACACAAAAGGTAAAACGACAAAGTAGAAACCAGGTGCAGGACTCGGTACACGGAAAGAGCGTTTGCTTATTACTAGACATCGGATGTTTAAGGAAATGCCTATTTTTTTCTAAAGAACTTATTCAATGGCTGATAATATATGTCCACGAATCATGACAAATGATGACATATGACGAAGTTTTATAACGCTTATTTTTGCTTATTTTAGGATAAATGCCTTTTTTTGCACAAATACCTTTTTTAAGACTTCTTTTGCCTTTTATTATTTATATTTATATATAGTGCTAAGATATCTGAAAATCGGCGATGGCCCAACGTGACCATTCATTACGAAATCTTCAATTCACGTCTTGAAATTTCAAATTACGAGAGAATTCCTGAAAGTATACCAACTGATTGTTCTCCATTTCCCCAGTTCCCTAAAACATAACAGCCATGATCTGAAAACATGGACGATACACCGAGGGAACCGAAATTTTAAGTGGAAATAAATATAAATTCCCAGAAGGTTTCAGTGGCGCTAGTGTTGGATTGCTAAAATATATGCCAGTCACATCGTTCAGATATCCTTCTCCGCATTCAAACTGATTTTGTCTCCCACTCGTCGCAAATTTGAAATTGTGATCCTTGAAAAGTTACTGGTAATATGTAAATATTACTGGTTAATGGAAACTATTAAGAATAAAATGTAGAAGAGTTGTAAATGTGTAAGTCTAGTTTTACATTAAAATATACGAACTGGTTTTGTGCATGTAAGTTTACAAAATAATATAGACAAAAAATACAATTTTTCCATTTTATTGTATATGACTCTTATGACAGTGCTTTTTTTCTCGTTATTCTTGACTTTTTCAGCGCCTTTTTAGGCGCCTAAAAGACGATTTTTTAGTGCCTAAACATCCGATGTCTGCTTATTACAAATGCCTGCAGCGGGGACAGCGAGTGAGGCCCGCATGGAGCTGTCACCCCCGCCCTGAAGCGTCCACGAGATCCGCGCGATGGCGGCGGACGGGCGCGCGCTCTTTGAGCGGGGCGCGGCGCCGCCGGGAGCTAAAAGGGCCATCGCGCTAATGAGCAATGGAACATTAGAGCGCGGGCGCGCGCACGGGGCCACTGCTCCGCAAACAAGGGCAGCGCAAAGCCTCTTAAGTGGACGCGACAAGTGCCCCCGGCGCGCTTCGCCATATCAGTAATTGCACCACGAGGGCACTACTTTGGAGCAATGTTGCCTTTGGTTGCGACGTCAGCGGTAAAACTCCAAAAGGAAACGTTCATACAACTATGGTCTAAATCTCTGTGTATCAGGAAATGTAGAAATTTAGTAATTGCTTTGCTAAATGTATTGCACAATATTCTACGAATTTAGCCTCAATTATAAACTATAATTTTAATTCCATATTAAAGAATAAACAATTTAGTTCCTTTTAATTGTTTGCTCAAAATATTTTGAATTAAAGACTGTGAATGTGAAAGAATTTTTTTGTGATTAAACTGATATTTATTTTTCTTACAGCATGTTGCACTCATTATTTTGTTTATTAATGCTTTACATCGTCATATAACTTGGAAGAAGCAATAATAGAACGACTGAAAGAGAAACTATCATCAGTCCCTAACCATACTACAAAGAAACCTAGCGAAATCAGGTGCTTTTTCATACTGGGTATGCGTTACGCCGCGTGCAGATTATCCATTTCTTAGGCCTACCTGGTATTGAGGTTGTTGTAACGCTGGTTCACCGTCTCCGTCAGCTTCTTGACGCGCGTCGTGTCATCCTGTTGGTACACCGCGATTAGCTTCTGCGTCAGCTGGTTGAACAGCTCGATGTGATGCTTGTACTGGTGCAGCTCCGCGTGGTAGCTCTGCGAACACGAGGGCGGCGGTGCAGTGGGTAGGAAGGGATTCCCCGCAGAGATAGACGCGAAGGTCAGTGGGCAGCGGACGAGCTGGGTTGCCCAAGAGGCGACGAACGAGAGTGTATGGGCGGAAAACGGAAGAGAAACTAAGATAAGCAGCAAGAGAATAGAGAGGAATCAACGTTTTGGTGCCCTGACTAGGGAGCGTGTAAGGAAAGAAAAAGGATGGGAAACCTAAGATAAGGAGCAAGAGAATAAAGAGGAAAAAAACGTTTTGGTAACTTGACTAGGGAGCCAGTAAAGGGCGGAAAACGGAAGAGAATCTTAAGATAAGAAGGAAATAGAGAGGAATCAATATTTTGGTACCTTGCCTAGCGAGCGTGTAAGGAAGCGCAAGATAAGATGCAAGAGAATAAAGAGGAATAATTTTGGTACTCTGACTAGGGGGCGTGTAAGGGATGAAAACGCGAGGGAAACATAAGATAAGGAGCAAGAGACTAGAGAGGAATCAACATTTTGGCAACCTGACTAGGGAGAGAGCGAGGAAAACGGAGGAAATCGCAAGATAAGGAGCAAGAGAATAGAGAGGACTGAACATTTTGGTAACCTGACTAGGGAGCGTGTAAGCGAGGAAAAGGGAGGAAATTGCAAGGTAAGGAGCAAGAGAATAGAGAGGACTGAACATTTTGGTAACCTGACTAGGGAGCGTGTAAGCGAGGAAAAGGGAGGAAATTGCAAGGTAAGGAGCAAGAGAATAGAGAGGACTGAACATTTTGGTAACCTGACTAGGGAGCGTGTAAGCGAGGAAAAGGGAGGAAATTGCAAGGTAAGGAGCAAGAGAATAGAGAGGACTGAACATTTTGGTAACCTGACTAGGGAGCGTGTAAGCGAGGAAAAGGGAGGAAATTGCAAGGTAAGGAGCAAGAGAATAGAGAGGACTGAACATTTTGGTAACCTGACTAGGGAGCGTGTAAGCGAGGAAAAGGGAGGAAATTGCAAGGTAAGGAGCAAGAGAATAGAGAGGATGAACATTTTGGTAACCTGACTAGGGAGCGTGTAAAGGGCGAAGAACGGAAGGGAAGCGCAAGACAAGGAGCAAGGGACTAGAGAGGAATCAACATTTTGGTACCCTGACGCGGGGTGGGGGTGGGTGGGGCCGCGCGCGCAATTACGTCCGAGGCCGCGATCAATGTCGCGGAGGCACGCGCAAATTGCGGCCCTTGGGGGAAGGGCACGCCGCGGCACTCGAGCCCTGGCCCGAGGAGCAGCTCGCCCCCAACCCCTGCCGAGGACCCGGGACAAGGACGGATGACGACGAGGAAACAAAAGGCACTCTGCACAACTAATGAGGCGTCAAATAGCACACCTCCCACACCTAAACCCGCTCGAGATAAAGCAGGTGGAAGGTGATAGAGGCGAAAGCTAATCGCCCGGCTGCATCCCGCCGTCAGTTTTCCCTTAACCCCGCTTCCCACCTAACCCTCTTTCACTTTTCGTTACATGAGAAGGTATAGCCCGACTGCATCCCGCCGTCAGTTTTCCCTTAACCCCGCTTCCCAGCAAACCCCTTTTCATTTTCGTTACATGAGGAAGCATGGCCCGACTGCATCCCGTTTCATTCACCGAATTTCGGAAAGAGTAAAAATATGTTTAAGTTTGCATCCATAAGTAGGGCAAATAGATGACCTCGCACCAATCCAGAGAAAACACTGAACACAAATGAGCATGCGAGGATGTTAGGAATTGTGCACCTTAAGTCTGCGAGGTAAGGTGATGCTCGTGATGGGATTCAGAGTTTGTCTCCACTAAGTATGAAATGTGGTTTTGAAAGTTGGCAGTGCTTTGAAGGGTCATGCAAATGTTTCTTGAAAATAGACATTAAGTGGATAAATTGTAATCGGTCAATAAACTAAGTAGACAGTGGTAAACATAGGTATCAATGCTAACAACAAGGAAAAAACGGATCAGGATGCAGTCAGACTTTGGCTTTTTGGAGGGGTAGGTACACGGCTTAGGAAAAGTTGATCGCGCGATGCACTCAGTATACGCCCAAATAAAGTAGTACAACATAAGGAATAGAACAGATTCCCATAAATTGGATTTAAATCCCCCCTTCATTTATTAAGAACACAGGTCAATCACAGTAATAAGTTGTTTCCAAAATGGCACAATGAAAAATACAACACGCACCACTTTCATCCAACTCATTAATTTAAAAGCGTCTAAAGCAGATTTTAAGAGTTCTTGAATTCGCAATCACACTATTAATTCTAGGAATAGTTAATCGGTGTTGATCACTGAAGTAAACTCCTAGTTCGGCCACGTCTCAGTACTTTACTATTCCCTCCGCAGCGCTCATTTCATTTCATGGCAAGCCCCGAGGTGGGAACAATACAATTCCGAAACGACCCACACCCCTAAGCTATTCCTAGAACTAAACTTAAGGTCATCCCCAAGGCAAATCCGGCCCGACCGCAGCTGCGAGAAGCGCAAAGTGCGTGCGAGACTCACCTTCTGCTCGCGGAGCTGCGCCTCGAGCACGTCGGCCGTGTGGCCCACGGCGCCCATGCGCGCCAGCCGCGTCTCCATGCGCGTCAGCCACGCCTCCACCTCCTGCCGCTTGCCCTCGTAGCGCTGCGAGTCCGCCAGCATCGAGTCCAGCACCGCCTTGCGCGCCAGCACCTTGGCGTTCGTCTCGTCCCAGTGCTCGCGCAGCTTCGTCACTGCGGGAAGAACAACGCCTTGCCAACGCGCTTCCTCCACACGCACAGCGAATGCACACTCGATGGACTGGTACCGGGAGCGACAATTGGTAAAGTCATTCAGTAAGTGTAGTGCATGTTTTATCGCACGAGGAGGCGGTGATCTTCACGCGCTGGATGGCCAGACATACGTCGGCTTATGGGGATTTACCCCAACCAGGACTCTCCCACCAGCGGGGCACCGCCCCAGCCGGGACAAGCTCTAAGCCCCCGACCGGTCTCCCGGAATATGTGGTAGTATAGTGCATGTTAGTGTAAGTGTGTGTGTAAGGGGAGAGGATAGGACAGGACAAGGAAGAGGAAGGAAAGATCGCGCGCGGTCCGTGGCCCGTTTGTTAGGGAACTGCTCCGGCATTCGCCTGGTGTTGATCGGAGAAACCACGGAAAACTACCGATCAGAGCAGCCGGCCGCTAGGTTTCTCCTCCAGACAGCGGCTGAATTCGACCTAGCTGGAAAGCTAGTGTCGAAAATCCTGCCACCGTCGGGACTCGAACCTAGGACCTTCCGATTAGAGATACTGCAGTGATATCCCTTGATGCCGTGAACTAGCGTTGTCGGTAAGTGTATACATGATCATTGCCCTTTTCATTAGTAATTTTACTAGTGCTTTGAAACTCATCGATAAGTTCGCAAGTCACGTAGCGACAAACGAACTTACCTGAGAAGTTTCAGACCACGAGTGGAATTTATTTGCACTATTTCACGAATTAAAGTCATAAATCGATTAATATGTATTAAACATAATCTTTAAAATAGCGAAAACCACTTTTTGATAGGTTCTTTCAGACGCAATATTGATATTGCTGTTTTGGTTATGGAAGGAATATATATTTATTTTCCAAAAGAGTTGAACGTCGTCTGCGGCAAGACGATAGCGAAAGTACACTTGTGAACTTTTCGATTTTAGGCGTCTGTGATTGGTTTATATTATAAACTTTATAACCACCTTATTATAAAATGTAATTGGCTGGATTGAAGCTAAAACCTCATGCGTGGGATACTCTTTTTCATTTACATGACAACAACAACAACAATAATAATAATAATAATAATAATAATAATAATAATAATAATAATAATAATGACTTTATTTACGTGACCCGTGCCGTCCGGTTATCTCTTTTACCTTCATCGGCGGAGAAATCTTGTTTATCCACCATAGAGTAGTTGTTGATGGTCATCGTAGCGGCAATTCCAAACACATCACTATCAAAAATACATGGCTCTTACCCGCATAACTTTTTCTACATTTTATATATTAATTTTCTTTCCGATGTTCCAAATGATTCCACTGTTTTAAACATTCAACCACACAACAAACCAATGTATTCGATTTAGGTTACAATGCAAGACAATTGATTTTGGAACTATATAACTGATTCGCAAACATGTACAAACCGCCTTACAATCGCTTATTGCTGGTATTCCTTTGAAACCACGTTAAAAAATTTACTTGATTATTTGCGTAATTCCTTAAAAAATTTAATATATTTCATTATATTATACGTCATTTATTATTCTCGTATATGTATATATTACTTGCTTGTAGTTCTCTTTCCTAACACTGTAGCAACATCCCATTAGGGTTTTCTTTAAATTTCGTTACATCGTGCAAGTACATGAAACATTTATTCAGTTTAGAACGCGGAGAAAGGTATTTTGAACAACATAGTTATTTTAATGAATATTAATTTTCTCCTGATAATGAAACTGATTTATACTGCAAAATCGAGCTTCCTCCTAAGTGATTTATGTCATCGCTTTCTTCCCATTCAAGTACATAAACGTTGTAATTCGAATTTACCACATAAGGAGTGATTTGCTCACAAAAATAATGAAAAGTTAAGATGCGATCTCCGCAAACGTTTACTCCTGGCACGGCGGCTTCATCTCCCCTGATCTCACTTTCCACCCGCTCGTGCAGGGTTAATACCCCATTCGCAACTACAGTGCACCGCCCGATCCAACTGTGCCGCTAACTCGGCGATTCCAATTTCATAAACTTGCAACTGAATTATCCGACAGCACGCTTTAATCAAACTGTCCAACTGCTTGCATTCAAGTCGCCCAACAAATTTGCACTCGAGGGGATACGCAATCAAATGGCGGCGGAGTCCCGCGTCAGTCGCGAGCGCCGACGCGAAGGGCAAGGGGGCGGGGGAGGGAGCACAATTAGACCTGCCGACAGGCAAGTGGCCCCGGCAGCCGATAGAAGAGACCCGACAAACGACATCTAGGGAGGGACCTCGCATGCCCTTAGCAATTCGCGCTTTGGATTTAAAGAATCAAACCGTTAAATAAGCAATTCATTTTTTAAAATATTAACAGCTACGAAGAAGAATAACCCTGATAACAAAAGAAGAAGGAACGAATTTGATTATAATAAAAGAAAAGTTCCAGAAAAAAAATATTTTAAATGAAATTATTTGAAATTTCATTCTAGATACTGTATCATCCTGTTGAGAGAGGAACCATAGCGTGCGAATAAATGAAAAGTGGATATTATTTGCTTTGTATTCTCAAAATAACGCATGTAAAATGAAATTAAATGGAGATGAATGTAGAATACGATTATTATTATTATGTTTTAAATTTAATTAAAATACTTATACAACAGCTTCCACTCGCGCTTTACCTTAACAGTTATTAATTTCTGATGGATTGAAATGTATAATGAAAATAATACAATCAAAATATATTATTACGGTACTTAATAAGTAATTAGTACAAACATTGAGTGTTTGGCGTACGAATGGAATGTTGGCACACGAGGCAACGATCGGAAACGAGTCCGGCATTTTCAATTGAGTACGCCACAGACACTTTCACGCCGATTTTCCCCTCACATTATTTATTAATACGAATTTATGGGAACATCCAAATATGAACTCTTACGATCATCCTCACGAAGCGAGTCGGCATCCTTCTATTTTACTTCGCAATTTTATACAGCCATGACTTCTTTGCGGGCGGCGAAGAAGCCGTATTTTGCCGAATGCGTTCCCAAAGTAACACCTTTCAATCAATAAAAAAGGAAGATAAGCACGAGTTTCCACGCATAAATAATGAAAAAATGTTAATTTCTAATAAAAGTAATTTTCATATTTTTTCATGATTTCAAATCAAATCAAATCAAAATGTTGAATTTTGAGCCTTTTCGTGAAAAAAAAACTTTTTTTTATTTTTCTTCTAATTACTTCTAATGCGACAAGCAGAAAATCGAAACTTATTGAGAAACCGATCCAACAGTTGAAAGGTCCAAAAGCTCAAAATTCTTGTTTTTTCTTCTTCCTTTCTAGAAGTGGTAGGTGGAAGTTGTCCGCTCTCGGCAAGGGAGTGAGAGCTCCGAGGGCAGAGGGCGTCGTTAGGCGCCGCGGCCGCTGCAGCGCGTGGGCGGAGGCGCAGCGGAGCGGACGGACTCCCTCAGGCGCGCGGGCGCGGCCGGCCGCACCCACTCACGCGCGCGCGCGACGCGACGCGACGCGACGCGACGCCAAAGCACAGCGGGAGATCCGCTCGCGTTGGACATTTGCTCCAGATCACCCGTTGCACGAACCCACCGTGAGTTCCTCACAAAAGATATGTTCATCTGGTTTTGAAACACGTTCGATTGATTGATTTTTTCGGGTTTCCGGGCACGTCAACTGCTTCGGTCATTAGTCCCGTTAGTGTAGTGCATGTGTTTTCTCCGGAGATGGCAGTGATCTCCCCCGCTGGATGGCGAGATCCGGCGCCGACCTACCGTCGGCTAGTGGGGTTTCCCCCTAACCAAGACTCTCCCACCAGCGGGGCACCGCCCCAGCCGGGACCATCTCTAAGCCCCCGACCGAGCTCCCGGAATATGTGGTAGTGTAGTGCATGTTAGTGTAAGTGTGTGTAAGGGGAGAGGATAGGACAAGGAAGAGGAAGGACAGATCGCGCGCGGTCCGTGGCCCGTTTGTTAGGGTACTGCTCCGGCATTCGCTTGGTGCTGATCGGAGAAACCACGGAAAACTACCGATCAGAGCAGCCGGCCGCTAGAATTTTCCTCCAGACAGCGGCTGAATTCGACCTAGCTGAAAAGCTAGTGTCCAAAATCCTACCGCCGTCAGGACTCGAACCTAGGACCTGCCAGTGAGAGGTGCTGCTGTGAAATCAGTTGATGCACTGAGGTACAGCTCCCGATTTGAAACACGTTCATTTCAATATTTTATTCCACATTAATTTTAATTCTGGAACATCAATTTTGCGATAGTTAATTAAATAAGAAGAAATTTCCATTCAAAAATGTAATATATTGCAACCCCATTTTTAAGTGATATTGTTTTGTTATAAAATTATGTCAATATTTTTTTCTAAAATTACCAAAGGTTAATTACGAGAACTGATCTCTTAGCCTGATTTTGTACCGGAGACCACGACAAAGTTGAGTAAACTAAACTTATGACGTACGAGAAAAAAAATCAACGCAAATATCGGCACTTCCATTACGATTTATCCACAACACGATTCAAATTAGTGAGTTCGGAAGCTGCAATTCCCACAACCGCTCACCCGTTGGCCAACTACTTGTACCCAACGCCCCACCGGTGAATCAGCGAACTCGCCCCTTTGCAAATACGGGATGACATCACAGTTACTTCGTTAGCTCGGCCGCGGCGGGACGCCCAGATAATCCCCGGAGTTTGTTCTGCGCCTCGCGCGAATGGCGGGCGGCGACTGCGGGCGCCTGTGTGCGCTGCCGTTGGGGCCGGCCGCCGCGGCGCTGCGCTCGACGGAGGCAGCGCGGGATCGAATAGCCTGCTCGCCCCGCGGCGACGCGGCTCATCCCTCGCTCGCGCCCAGCACAATGGACCACGAGGCGCTCCCAACACGCACGTTTCTCCACCTCACCGGAAACTAAGGCGTTTCTCGTAATAATGTCCAAAAATATTATTTGAAAACTGACGTGACCCCTTTTATTATTTATTACGTATTTTACGTATATTTATTATATTACGTACACCATTTTTAATCTCTTAATAATGTGAAATATCCGAAATATCGCTTTATTAGACCTATCATAAATTCCATCTAATTATTAAAACATAAAAACTAATTTGAATTCGAACCCTTGTTAACACAGTAAATAATTCTCTCTTCTACTGAACCTCAAGAGTATCTCCTCAAGCATGTGATTAATGTCCCTATGAAAATTACTGAAATACTAGCAGTCTTTAAAAAAATTCATATTATCTTGGACAGTCTGTAAGTTTTATCTGACCCTGAATTGAAAACTGCAAGCGTTTTAAACGAATACAATTTTTTATCAAGGAGAATAATGTTCCGATATTTTTTTCTTTTCGTACCATATGACATCGCGAAACTTATACGGCCCATGTGTTGTGTTGGTTGGTTTTCTCTTGACATTTAATTGGTTTGTGATATTCGTGCTACCGTGCAAAACGCTAATTTCATAAAGTTGCAATGGTTTAGTTTTCAGACTAATTAAAAAATATTAATAATAAAAGTGATTAATTACTTTCAACTTTTTTAATATTACGTTACTGGCAATTTGTATCGTGACAATTTTCAATATTTTTTGTTAATTTATTTTTAAACTTCCTGAGCTTTTCCTCTGAGGTTTGCCAAGTGTATTTGAAAATGTGTTTCTGGAACTCGTTTGATAAGGAAAAGACACTTATGGAAAAAAATTGACTGGCTAGCCTGGGGAGCCGTTTTCCTTAGAACTCGAGGGCCTTGGCGGTGGGCGTTGAGCAGAGGGCGGCGGTGACCGCGGCGGGCAGGCGAACCGCGGGGCGGCGTCGAGAGCTAATTAAACAGGCGCTCGGTGCGTCGCCGCCAGCAGCGCAAACACGACGGTTGCCCACACAGGCAGAGGGCAGAGAGACAGACAGCGGCCAGGCAGGTAGGCAAACAGACAGGCAGTTAGGCAGACAGGCATATAGGCAGAGAGAAAGGCAGACAGGCAAGATGATAGGCAGATAGGCAAAGGGCAGGCAGGCATCTAGCACACAGAGGGCAGGCAGATAGGATGGGATCCAGGCAGTCAGATAGGCAAACAGGCAGGTAGATGGGCAGGAATACAGGCAGGCAGCCAGATTGGCAAACAGGGAAGTAGACAACCAGTTAGGCATATAGGCAAAATGGCAGGCAGTGAGGCTAGCAGATAGGCAAACAGGGAAAAGAGCAGATTCGCGGAGGACAGGCAGACTGGCAGGTAGAAGCCATAGACGCAGAGGCAGGTAGAGGCATATAAGCAGAGAGCTGGCAGGCAGGCAGGCAGGCGGAGCTATATAGGCAGATAGGCAGAGGGCAGCCAGATAGACAGGGATACAGTCAGGCAGCCAGGCAGAGGGCAGGCAGATAGGCAAACAGGGAAGTAGACAACCAGTTAGGCAGATAAGCAAAATGGCAGTGAGGCTAGCAGATAGGCAAACAGGGAAAAGAGCAGATTGGCAGAGGCAGGTAGAGGCATATAGGCAGAGGGCTGGCAGGCAGGCGGAGCTATGCAGGCAGATAGGCAGAGGTAGGTAGGTAGGTGGGCAGGCGCTACAGGCCGCGGCGACAGAGGCCGCCCCGCGGAAGAAGCGGCTTGCATCCTCTCGCGAGACGCCCCGGCGCGTGTGTCCGCGTGCGCCAGGGGAGCGCCGCTGCAGCCAACGCCTCCCTTCGTTCACACGCACTACGGGGGCGGAGGGCAGTGCAAGGCCACGCCCCCACACCTTTCGCACTGTGAAGTTATCTAACACGCGCATTAATATACAAACATTAACAAGAGAAAGCAAGTTATTTCTTTTTATATAAAACTATTCAAACTACTTCTCATTTAGCTTATTTCTGCCACTTCCCACAAGGTATGTTGAAAAATGATTCAAAGCAGAAGAGAGAATCGTATTCATACACAGTTTTTTAAAAAATAATTTGGATGTATTTTCAGTATTTCCAGACGATCCTTTTATTACGGCAACTTGCTTAACTGGTTACTTCAGTTATTTAAAACATTTCAAACAGTACTTACTAAAGTACGAGGTAATGACTAATATATCTGCAAAAAATATAATACTTACGGTTTTCTGTCTAATGTTCTAACCTAAATTCTATGTCTATTCTAAAAACTATTACCTCCTTCTCTACCATCACCAAAACCATGCGTAAACGTCCATCGTGGCTTGTTCAGATTATGAAACACCATAGTATGAAAATCTTTCAGACAAGAATCACCCAAACAATTTTGTCACACCATTCTTCCCAGTAGACTTCCCTATGAAATAGTTTAGTAATCACCCGACCACAAGTCACAAACACGAAAACCTCACACAAGTTATCCCATCATTCACAAATCCGATCAATCAATGTAAGTTTGTGTTCTTTAGGTATTACTGGGCGAGTTAAAGAGTTTTTCCAACACTTCGTATTTCAGTGTTTTGTAAGAAATACCCAAGAAAAATGTTCGTGATAAACATTGTAGCACTCAACATAAACGAATACTCCAGAATATCATGCATTCCAGGAAATTTGCAATCTTAAATGTTCGTTAATTTACGTAACACAACACACGCACAAAAAAATCAATAAAAGGAATTCCTGTCGCGTATCCCCATCAGAGAACCATTTCCTGCGAGGGATCAAGAGGACACGGCAAACCCCGAGAGCCAGAGCACACACGCGCGCGCGCCATGCCATTAGGGGCAGCCACCGGGGCAGCCAGGCGAAGGGCGGCTCCGAAACCAGGGACAAGCCAACACCACAGGGCAAGGGCATGCACCGCCACCCCAAGGGCCACTCAAGCGGGAGGGCGCGCAGGGCCACCCGGCCGCAGCAAGCAGTGTGCGTGTGCGTGTGCGTGTCAGTGGAAGGGATGGAGAGGAGAGGAGGCGGCCCTACTCGCTTCC
This sequence comes from Teleogryllus occipitalis, assembly GCA_011170035.1. Taxonomy (NCBI): domain Eukaryota; kingdom Metazoa; phylum Arthropoda; class Insecta; order Orthoptera; family Gryllidae; genus Teleogryllus; species Teleogryllus occipitalis. The sequence goes on along the minus strand of BLKR01000648.1, from coordinate 230,891 downwards.
TGGGGGCAAAGACTCTAGCAGAAGACAAGGGCGCGGATGGCAAGGTTCAGCCTCATTCTCAGACCTTCTGGCAATGCGTTGTCAAATAAAAACACAATTAATTATGCATTTTATTTTCAAATTAAATATAAAGTTAAGCTAAGAACAACTGTTCTTTTACAGGTCTCAATTGAAACTTCGGTCTTAAAAAAAAAATCTCATGACAAAAAAAATCATTTAAATAGCTTCCAATTGCAAGGACTTGCAATTGAAACATATATATTGGATTTTCGAGGGTACTTTACATGAAACCCCAACTACATTTTCAAAATATTCTCAAAATGCTTACTTTTTTAAGGGATAAATAACCTGCACTGAATAACTTGATATAAACTTTATTTTGATGTAATAATTTAATTTTTCAGAAATTACACAAACGTATGTTCAAATAGTATTATAACGTGACAATACCTGCTATTGTTGCGTAATAAGTTGCATATTTAATTACAATTCTAAAGTAATTTATTTTTATTAACTATTTTACTATTTCTTGCAGCTATTTTTGTATTAAATAGAAAGTTCTTGAATTAAAGCAGAAAGGAAAAATTATATGTGTTACTTTGCCTGTGGAATAGAGTTTGCGGATATGAAAAAAAAGGGAAAATCCGGAAACGCAGAGGAGGTGCGTGAAACTGTGCGTGAGTGTGCGTGCGTGTATGTGCGTGTGGAGCGCCGCTGGTTACCTTTCAGGTACGCCCGCAGGTGGTACAACACTGGCGAGCACACAGTGACGGGGCTGGGCCCCGCTGCGGGACAACAGACAACAACACGTCACGTCAGGCAGACAGTGAAAGACGGCGCCCCGCGCCTCCCACCCTCGCGCGCGCGCAAAATCCTGGGGGAGGGCGGGGGGGGGGCGCAGCACAGTGGCACTCCTCGCGGACACATCTGCAACCTCTTACAACGGGACAGGGAACCATCCAACGGAATTTCGGATGTGTTCACAGCACTTCAGAAACAACACTTGTTGAGGATCACGAGAGTTTTTCAGGCGCGTGTTATTTCTGAGAGCATACTACAGAACTAAACTGGAGCTTTCGCGCCCACATAACAGATTTACAAGCAGCTAAAGAAAGTTTCGGTGTAACGAAGAAAATATTACGTAAATACGTGAAAGCTTGCTTATAAGACAAAATTTATTAATAAATCTTCCTCTTTATATCCGAAAATTAAATGAAAGGCTCGATGTCTCACTCAGATTTGATGAAATTGAAAAAATTCTATCTTAACCTGTCTACAAAATTCATTCTTATTCAGTTCCTTGCTATTCTCAATTTTTTTCTCCATTCTGATAATTGATTAGTTCCATTTTCTGCCTTATGAGTAATTGTATGAGATCAGCTCAGTTAGGTCAGAGTATCTTTATTTTTTCTTTATTTCTTTATTTTTTAGTATATGAGTAGGCATATTACTGTAAGTTATAGTTTATTCAGCACGTTAAAATGGCTTAGATCATGTTTCAACATGTGACAGAGCTTCAGGTAAAAGATTTCGTTGACAGCTACTTTTTTGAGTCATTAAGATGATCGAGAAACAAAACGACCAGAAACAAAACGTTATTTAAAATCACTATTCTCTAGTTACAACGTTCTGGCTATAACAGAGAACGTCTTGCCGTCGCAAGAGGATTGACCTCCGCATCATCTTTTATTCTGAATGTTTTTTTGTTGTTTTTTTTGTTCAATACCAGAATAATTTATTTCATATAACGAAGATTCAATATTTTGCGTAATTTCGCAAAATTAATTTAAAATCAGAATTTTAGATTCTAATAATCTTTCACATTACCAAGTGACCCTGAATCTACCCCATATATAGATTTGATAGCAGAAGTAACAGGCCAATAACAAAAACATTAGTACTAAGAATAGAACCTGAGCTTGCTTCAAATAATAACAGGAGTTATTTTCGTTTCCCCAAAAACAAACGGCATTTAGGCTAGACAAACAAGAATATGCAAAATTCACGTAATGTGATTACTTAAAATGGCTCTCGGTGATTACTGATCATAAAAATTGTGGACATCTTACCTATGGCAATCGAAGATTTTAAATGTATGTTTTTGTTTTGAATCATGCAAATTTGAACGCAAATATTTTTCTTTTCATAATCATGAATGTGCGTTTTTCTGACGCAAGATGAATAAAAATAAATTAATTCTTCGAAATCTTTCGGAAGCTCGTATATATTCATACAGAGTTGAAATCTCTACAGGAAGTACGTATACAAGGTTGTTTTCTTTCCTCAATGAACGGAAATGAATCATTTGTGCTGTGAACCGTGGGAAGAGATTCGTGTGTGATTGAAGATTGGCAGGGGAAATTCTCGAGCACTAAAAGGAGCAAAGAAGGAGTGCATCCATTGCGACGTTCCGCTCGGCCACTGGGCGCGCCCCCTGTCCTGTGAGCCGCAGCGCTGCCTGGCGGGTAGCGTCCACGCGGGAGAGGGCGCTGCAGGGCGCTGGAGGGCGCTCGGGCGCGGCGCTCCAAAGCGAGTGGGCGTGGCCTCCGAGGCGAACAACATTTGGCGAATCAAAAGTTATAGAACAGCAGCATGGAAACCTTATTCAAAATAAACGTCCTTTACACATTCTACAAACAAAAAAAGTATAATATTTCGTTTTCATTTTACGCAAACAAAAAAAAATATTCCAAATATTTATTATTCATGAAACTACTGTGGCAGAAAACCATTCCTTAATTAGCATAAAAAATTGTTTTTGCCGTTAGTAATGTAATAACGAGAAAGTTAAATCTTCCTCGCAAGTTGGCAAAATGAGCACACAGTTAAGATTAATGCACTGCAAATTCTCAGATTACGCAAACTCGACATGCATTCAGATGACGAATGTTTACTCATGCTTCTTTAGTAATAAGCATTTGGCACTAGGAGCTTCCCGAGCGCCATCTCCACACCCCCAGGCAACGGGTGAGCAAAGCAGGAGAGGATGGGAAGGGAAAGGCGTGGCTTTTCAGTGAAAATGCACAAGTTCTCGTCAATCATTTACCATTGCAGTACGAGCATTTCAGACGTGCTTGCAGCGCAACATTAATATTTCATACGCGATAAAAAAAAAGAAGGTAGGTGAGGAGGGGCGAGGGGCGCGGCGCGCAGGTAATTTGGGAGCGGGCGCCGATAAGCGCGTCGGCTGCCGCAGGAGGAGCTCCGCTGAGAAGCGCCGCGCGCCACCTACCCGACTTTATCGGGCGGGATTACGTATGCATTATGCGAAGGCGCCCTCCCCTCCCCTCCCCGCCACCACGCCCCCGGCGCAGCACGGCGCGCGGGTGACGAGCGCGCGGGGCCGGGGCGGGGCGTAGAGGGGCGGGGCGAGGCGGGAAGGGGTGGGGTGAGGCGGGGCGGGGCGAGGCGGGATGGGGCGGGGCGTGGCGAGGCGGGACGGGGCGGGGCGGGGAGGGGCAGTTTGCGCTAAGGTGGGCGAAGTGGGGCGGAGCGGGACGTGGCAGGACGAGACAGGACGCGGCGGGACGTGGCGAGGCGAAACAGGGTGAAGGGGTGGGGGACGGAGCGGAGCGGAGCGGAGAAAGGAGGAACCGGGAATGGGGGCTGGGCAGGGTGGATGGGAGCGTGGCGGGCCGACGCGTGGCTTGGCGTGGCGTGGCGAGGCGAGACGAGATATGGCGGGGCGGGGTTGGGGGGATGGGGCGAGTCGAGGTGGAGCGGAACGGAGTGGGGCGGGATAAAACGGGGCGGCGCCCACGTCACGGGGAGCGAGGAAAGGGATGTACACGGCGGGGTAATGCCGACGGACGAATTGTACGAACGATACCGAATACTCAAAGATAGGTGGAGCGAAAAAAAAGTATTAGGAAGCTTGAGCTTATTATGAAACTTCACAAAACAATGAAAAAGATATTTGAGGGAATATAAGAAGAGATATTGCTAAACGAGGATTGCAGAGAAGAAATTAAACAGGCGACGATAAATTAAAAAAGAAATAAAAATATAAATATTCATTGGAGGTGTATCATAGAACAGCGGATTAAATAGAATTTCATGAGTAGTAAAACAAATTAACAGAAAAACAGAACAGACAAGGAAAAATGTTTAGTGGAAATCTTTTTATAGAATAATGAAATGTGTTTCGACAAGTTAGAGATGATGTAAAACATTAGCAAAACTGAAGTAGTATCAGAGAAAGTATTATTTTTCACATTAGATGCAAATGACGACCAACACTCTTGGGAATGCCTGGAGGAGGAGGAGGAGGAATGACAGAAGCGAGTAGAGCAAAGCCCAGAGGGTGTCGTGTGGCGGCCTAGAGGGAGGAGGCGGGGCGGGGCGGAGCGGGTCTGGGCTCGAGCAGGCGCGAGACGAGCCGCCAGTGCTGAATCCGCGACCTGTCCCTTTAGGGCTGATTTATGTACCCGGAGGGAGAGCAGCAGGAAAATTTTCCTCTTGCTTCTTCTCTTTTTTATTCCTGCCTTACACTCCCAGAAAAAAAGTATAGCTTCGGAACGAATCTGTCAGCAGACAAGTTACTGCATGATTTATACGGAGTTGGTGATCTCTGAGACCACCGCCGCCGCGTACAAGCACGTGACCCAAGGCCGAGGTCGCGCACCATCGACTTCCAAACGTAAAATGGCTCACTACCTAACTCACAAATCGGAGTCGTCTGAATTTCATATGTCACCGCACTTGCACATCCATTTCTTTAAAAAAAATCATTAAAGGATGGAGGGCAAACGGAAGAAACATTGTTATTAAATAACATGAGTATCGAGTGATGCAAAACGTGGAGAAAATACTTATTTACGTACAAATAACGTTACGATGAACAGTGCGAGCTCATTTTTTAGCCAATTCAGCAAAAGAATTAGTAATTGTATAACCTACAAAACAAATACAATCGTAAGTCAATTTTCACAAAAATCAAAATTGCGTTTACAATAGATTAGTATACTCGTACGTACATATTAGCAATAAAATGAAAAATAAATCTAACACTTGTATTAACAGTTGCAATATGTCATACTAATAAATTTAAAGTAGCAAAAGTACGAAACATTGTATTTACAGTAGAATAAAATAAAATAATTGCGCCCCCAAAGAACCGCTCAATATTGTTTTGTTTAACGATTTAATAAAAATACTATTAACATGAAAGGCATTTCTTTTTCATTTCATCAACCTTAAAAGTCCATCAAAGTCCTTAAAACTGTATTAAACTCCACATATAAATTTCTTTCTAGGTAAGCCACGAGAGAATGCGAATAATTTAACTTCGCTACAAAACGAAATATTACACGGGTATTTACACAATGCAAATGCAGACATTAAGCAAGAAGTGACCGAACATTTACTTCCGAAGCACCCTTACGATTCAGCACTGGATGACCCGTCTTATTTAAAGAGCATTTTGAGCACAAGCTAATGGTTAATGAAAATTATTAATTCGTTCTGGGTATTAAGCATTGCTCGGGCAGAGGACATTTAGGTCCTCGTTTTAGAACGTAAGAAGCGGTTTTGATGTTCCGCCAAAACAGGAGCGCAGGCAGCAAACAGCACTCCGAAACATCTGGTTAAGTTGGAAGAAAAGAAGGTATACAGGAAGCAAGCAAAATCCAACACTACACTTACATTTATCTTTCTTAAATGGTTTTATTAACATTCTCCAACTGATATCTGAAACGATGAAAGGAAATAGGAATAAAATTATCATAAATGGTGAAGGAAACATAAATTAAAGAAAAACTAAAGAACTAACAAAATATTGAAGGTATCAGTTATTTTTAAAAACACATAAATTAAATAAAGGGAAAAGATCCACGAATTCGATTTATATTTTATCCACAAAGCAATACACTACACAGGTAAAATTATCTTAGAACCACGGGCATTCAAGGAAGCGCGGAGTAAAATTACGTTCAGACTATCGAGAGTTTCGCTGTATTATCTGGAGGAAGAGACACGGGATGTGCTTCATTGGTGGTAGTGACTGTGATTAATGGTGATGGTGGAGGGGGGCATAGTGATGTCGGCCCTTGTCGAGCGTTTGCAACATCGTTCCGGGTCATGTGGAATAGAGCCGAGCGACTTTAGCGCTCCCCCACCGATGCGGCAGCGCTGGCAAATGATGGGGGTGGGGGTGGGACAGCATTGGTCTAAAGAGAGCGGTCAGTCAGGAAACGGATGGCGGAAGGCGATCTGCTAAAACAGACCGATAAAGAAACAGCACCCCGATATATAGATCGAATTCATGTAATATGGCATTTGAGATGGACACGGGGAGGGGAGGGAACGTTCATAACATTGCCACTGACAGTGAGCGATTTGGAGGGGGCGCCAGGACATTTGGAGGGGGCGCGAGGAAAGGGTGAGCGCTCCCAATTGTAGTAAGGGGGTAAAGGGGCGGGGCGGAGGAACTTGTCTGTGCCCAACTCGCACACGGCTGCACTTTTCGAGCGCGCCCCCACCACGAGCGACACAGCACACGCCCCCTCTCCGAGGCACGCGGCCCTCACGAAGCTTCTGGTCACGAGACGTCGGATGGGTCTTTGGGGGGATGTTGTGATACTTTCATCTTCACACGTGTTAAGGAGCAGTGGCCTACTAAAAAGGAGCGACTGAGATCTACATTCGTAAAATAAATACTTTTGGTGGAGTTGTGTAGGTAATAAAGCAGATACAACAAATAGTAAAATCTTGAGAGTTACTATTCGCACACGACACCGATGTAAACTAATTATAAAATAAAATAATATAAATAAAGCGAATAATAGGACAGGAAGAGAAATATCGCAAGAGACAAGTGGGATTATTTTTTTAAAATAGATAACACACGAGTATGAATGAAAAGAACTATCATCAAATACCATCAAACGTAGACAGATCCGAACCACATACTAATCAATATAAAATAAACACGTGATTTGTAGTATGAAAACCATTTTAAAATGTTGAATAGATATTGCGATAATTGATTGTAGTACAATTTGTTCTAATTATACGCAATACAGAATACGAACCATTTTTAAATAACTTTATACAAAGAGCACCACTTGTTCACGTTATTGAGTAAAATGGTTGAATTAGAGAAGTAGAAGGCCTACAAGGTCAAATAAATGTCCCATAATATTTATCCATTAAGCTGGAAGCCCTCAGGATGCGATGTAGAGGACTTTCACCCTTACGCGGAGGGGCCAAGCACTCTGGCGACCTCCTCCCTAAGCAGTACACACCGCGAAGCTCTTAGCCCCACACCTTCCGCAGCTCGCCTCCACCCTTCACTTTTTCTTACAAACGACAATTGCTTCCTCTCAGGGAAAGCTTTCCATGGCGTACGGATGCCTCAACATCACAGCAGAGACATTCATTGAACGAATACAACGTAACTGCAGGCACCACTGCTTTCTCCGCCATCAGGGTGTACCCAACTCAGTTCCCGCGGCCGCCGCCCTCGCCAGCGGCACCTCGGGCGCGGCCACATAAATCAGCATTAGAGCGCAATTTTCGTGCTTCGGGCGCGGGGGCGGGGCGGGGCGGGGCGCCGCCAGGAGGCTCTGGCGCGAGGCAGCCGAAGACAAGTTTTTGAGACGCAGGGATTGGCCCTGGGGGCGCCCTGGTCGCCGCCATCGCGAGGGCGGAGGGCGGCGGGACGTGACGGATTTGGCGGGAGGGCGGACAAGAGGGGAGAGGAGGCGATTTTTGCCGGCCCCGCCCCAGAACACGCCCTGCCTCGGGGCGGGGGCGGGCGCCGCGATTTATGGGCGTAACGTGCCTACAATGCGGGGCGAGCATGCGCGCCGCGTGTGATGTACCGACTTCGGAAAGTTGGGCCCTGCAATCTCGGGGCGGCCGCCTACTTTATACGAGAGCGTCCCCGGGCGCCGCGCGCCTCGTACAACGCGGGGCGGGGGGGGGGGGGACGCGGCGGCGGCGGGGGAGAGACCTGGGCGGGGCAATGGAGATATTGGGCGCTTGTACACAGTTTAGTGAGACCTCTGCTCAGATGACTGGGAGAGCAGTAGCAGCACAGGAAAACTGTTGGAGATAAAAGAGAAGAAGATGATGGCAAAATACCACAAGAAAATTAGAAAAGAAAGCGGAAAAAAGAAGAGAAAAAGAAAGAAATAATAAAGAAAGCCGCCCCAAAGGCAACTTATTAATACAACGAAGTTTTCGACGTGTAAAAGAAGTAGAAAGAAGTTCGTAGTCGTCACAGAAGTACGTAATGCATAATTAGCAACATGTACGTATGTTTTAAAACTGGAAGCTGGATGCTTTAATGCTGGAAAACGGGTCATTAGAGAGAAAAACTGGAAAAAATTCCAGTTCTTCTCTCTAATAACAAAGGATACGAAGTTTCTAACAATGCGGCTGACAACATAAAAAAATTAAAATTATATGAAAACGGAAAAGAGAAGAGAAAAAGAAAGAAATAATTAAAAAAACGCCCGAAAGGCAACTTATTAATACAACGAAGTTTCCGAGGTGTAAAAGAAGCAGAAAGAAGTTCTTAGTCGTCACAGAAGTACGTAATGCATAATTAGCCACATGTACGTATGTTTTAAAACTGGAAGCTGGAATTAAAATTATATTAATTTAAAATAGGTTTCTTAGGTAACGTGAACTACAATCTAAAGGCGCAGCAAAACAAAACGCAGCATGAAAAAATTCAACACAAGACAAATATACGGTGTACTAGATACATACAAAACGCATTTGTCGAAGCAATAGACAATTCCAATTTTACTGGTTAGTGTCCACGGCGGTACCTACAGAATCTTGGGTGAGCCGACGAGCCCCATAAGCATCTTCGCTCAACACATGGCGGCACTGCACGGTGCTACACCGCTGCTACGCGCAACCGACATCTAATACAATGCCAGTCTCAGCAGTGAGGCAATAAATGCAAACCCTTATTTGTTCACGATGTTCAACTTCTATTCTACTGCTCTGAAAAATGAAAAAACTCCAATCTGCGAATTCGTCAAGGTGAAGATGCCACACCTTCGCACGCGTCTGGCGACCACGCCCACTCCGCTCCGAAATCCGCTCTCTCTATCTGCTTGCCACTCTGCCACTCTGCCTCTCTGTCTCTCTCTCTCTCTCTCTGCCAGTCTGTCTGCTTCTGTCTGTCTGTCTGTCTGTCTGTCTGTCTCTCTCTCTCTCTCTCTCTCTCTCTCTCTCTCTCTCTCTGCCAGTCTGTCTGCCTCTTTCTGTCTGTCTGCCTCTTTCTGTCTGTCTGCCTCTTTCTGTCTGTCTGCCTCTTTCTGTCTGTCTGCCTCTTTCTGTCTGTCTGCCTCTTTCTGTCTGTCTGTCTGCCTCTTTCTGTCTGTCTGTCTCTTTCTGTCTGTCTGTCTCTTTCTGTCTGTCTGTCTCTTTCTGTCTGTCTGTCTCTTTCTGTCTGTCTGTCTGTCTGTCTGTCTGTCTGTCTCTCTCTCTCTTTCTGCCTGTCTGTATGACTCTGTCTCTGTCTCTTTCTCTATCAGTGTGTCTCTTCCTCTCCCTCTCTCTCTCTGCTTCCTTCTAGGCACTCCACCGAACGCGGCGTGGTGCGGCGCGTCTATCAGGTTCCCCGAGCGTAGTGGTGGGGGCGTGGGAGCGAGAAGCGTAGCAATATGACGCACCGCCCGCATGCAGGGACGTCCTCCCCGCCCCCTCCCCTCGCCGCTGGCGAGGCGCAAGTGTTTATTTACCGCCCGTGGGAAACAAGTGTGAAGCGGCGCAGCCAACGCCCTATCATTCATCCACATCAACGGCTGCGCTGCGCAGCAAACACGCGCTGAGCCCAGAGATTCGCGCACCGCCTCCCCATAAACGCCGCTGAATCGAATCGACGAAAGAATTTGCTACAGCTTACACTATCTTCCTCAATGCTTCGCACAACACGGTCGGGTTTGGAACACTGGAGGTAAATTGAAAATAAAAATAGTGCACATCTTATTAATTGAAGCTGAAAATGAAGACGCATAATAAATTTTCCTAAACATTACATTTTGTATAAAAGTTTCCTACGAACATTTTTGTTCACGAACTATATTTTTTAGCAATTAGAACTTCAAGAAATAAGATGTTAACGCCGTAACGAAATGTAGTGAGTAAAAGTGTTGAAATACAATACCAAATCAGGGTATATAAAAATATATACATTCAAAGATATAATACAAATAGCAGCTGTAAAATATTTCATTCATTGAGCGTCTCAGAATTTAACAAATGCAACACTTCTAAAATGCAAACACCACTATTAGGAAAAATATTGTTATGTTTCAAGACAAAGAAAGATGAGGTAAATGCATGCTGTCGTAATTCAGTTAAGTCATTATTTATAAATCTGAGATACGCATTAGACTCAGTGACAGCGAAAACACAAGAGAGCAATCAGCATTTCCAAAAGAAACATTTCTACATACTCAACTTCACGATTCTCCTCACCATCGTTTCCAATGCAAAGAGCCAATGACACAGCGCAAAAGCTCATTAGAAGTAAATTAAAGACTCTCCATTGTGCAAATAATTCAAACACGCGTTCATGCAGGCGAAAATATACATTAATTTACTGGAGGCAATCGATCTCCTCCCAGCTGAGCGACGGGAAGTTTTGAAGCACACAAACTCCCGGATCAACAAGGGTTGATTGATTGATTGATTTTTTCGTGTTTGTAGGCGCGTCAACTGCTTTGGTCATTAGTACCGTTAGGGTAGTGCATGCTTTTTTCTCGGGAGATGGCGGTGATCTTCCCCCGCTGGATGTCGAGAACCGGCGCCGACTTACCGCCGGCTAGTGGGATTTCCTTCTAACCAGGACTTTCCCACCAGCGGGGCACCGCCCCGGACGGGACAAGCGCTAAGCTCCCGACCGGTCTCCCGGAATACATAGTAGTGTAGTGCATGTTAGTGTGTGTGTGTGTGTGTGTGTGTGTGTGTGTGTGTGTGTGTGTGTGTAAGGGGAGAGGATAGGACAAGGAAGAGGAAGGAGAGATCGCGCGCGGTCCGTGGCCCGTTTGGTAGGGTACTGCTCCGGCATTCGCCTGGTGTTGATCGGAGAAATTACAGAAAACTACCGATCATAGCAGCCGGCCGCTAGAATTCTCCTTCAGACAGCGACTGAATCAACATGGGTATTCACATGCAATGGAACGAATACGCGTGGTGTTACCCTTGGCACACGTGCATGTTTGAGTTTATGTGAATCTCTTACAAATTCATTTGAGTATTTAAAATAAAAATAAAAAATAATGGGTTATACAAGGTAATCTTCATCATCTCGGAAAACATTATTAACATATACATGTTTGAAAAACAAGACAAAATAAAATACAGAAGATGACTAAATGTAAAATGAGCATATAATTTATTGCAAACATTTCGTGCAATTGTTAACAAAGGTAGCGAGATTCTAATTAGAAATTATTTGCATGTGTTTATACACAAAATTGAGCTTCCATCGATACAGATTAAACGCACTGAAACGGATATTTTCATTAAGAACTAATCCTATTTGGAAAAATATTCATCACATGCAAACATAATTATATAAGAATTAAATGTGAAACAACTGTAGACGTCGTTAACAACCCAAGCAACTCTGGATAAGACAAAAATAATCCATCATTTCGGCTGGTGGCTCGATTAAATATGGTCTCTTTTTTCTTAAAAGGAAAAAAAAATCAATCTCTTTGATACTTCCTTAGAGAGTTTCCCTCTCTAATCGAAAATACTGTAAATGCTGCAGCACCCTTAAAATTCAGACCGCGGATGTAATTAGAACTTCGAAGTTGCTTACTTTTCAGAGCAAATAGAAACGTAATGGTGAATTTGGCCTGCGTGGCAGCGCTCTATAATTCTGTCCCTGAATTTGCCTCCGCCTGAAGCAATGATTTCGAAAACGGTCAGCAATTACAGACAGCGCGACGCCAAATATAATCGTTTTGACATTGGAATAGGGAGGAAAGGGTAAATGTTAATTGACGAGAAAAATGGAAGGCAGAACTAGAAAATGGGGAAGCAAGTGCCAAATTTCATACACAAACGTAAAAACATGTATGAAATTCGCTATACTTCCACTCTTTTATGGAGGTAAAACTTTGTTAAGGATTACACTATATTCGACGGTTGTATAAGGAAAACTGATGAGTCGGTAGACAATTCGATGTTTGCTAAGAAAATGCAAAACCAATCACGAGGAGAAAAAAATACGAGATGTTGAGAAATATGAGACTATAGGGAAGCTATTAAACGTTAGTACCTTTCGACATTTCTGAGCGGTGAGGCACACAAATTTTGCAACATACTGAGAAAAAATTATTACTAGGCTTGGTGATAATTGCTATCCTTCATAACATTTTCTCGACAAGCTTTTGTTTGTTTGTTTGTTTGTTTTAAGTTGAGAATTGTAAGTGTAAAAGTCGCAATCACTCGATACAGGAACACAATTTCGATTTAAAAACACCGATATATAAACATCAATTCGTTTAACCATAAGTACGTTGAGAATATAATGAAATATTGTTCATTTTTGCACTTACGTCTATATCGTAGTGAATTAAGTAACTATTAAAATGATTACGACTGGCTGGAAAGTAAGTGATGGATGACAAGACCACAATAAGTTAATTAGTTAATGTCTTATTTTACGTGGCGAGACTCGGGCCATCAGGCCCGCTCTTCCGTCTAACCACGCAAATTTCGCTACGCTCCTTTCACCACCTAGCGGAGAAAGGAGGTATTATCTTGGACGACGAAACAGGCGGATCTCAATTTTGCTCAGAGGCTTCTTTTAAGCTTGAGGATCTTTTACATGCAGTAAATCTACTAACATGGGACAGCCGGCTTTACTTCCCCTCCGAAGGCAGGCGTACGAAGGATTTTTTCGCCCTTAAAAATCCACGGCTTCGATCGGGTTTGAACCCGCAAACTCGGGTGCAACAGTACGCTGACCGTTATACCACCGAATCCGCAACAATAAATTAGCAGACTGTAAAGAGGAAAGGTGGCGGAAAGGTGGAGGCGTGGTGCTAGGCAGCGGTTCGTTAGGTGGGCCAACGAGGCCCTCTGGCCTAGCCTGGCCTGGCCTCCGCAGCGTTCCGTTGCATGCCGCCAGTTAATAGCTCGGCTGGCCTTGGGGGCTTATCACAGCGCGCGGCGATCGATGCCGCCACGCCACGCCACGCCACGCCACGCCACGCCACGCCCCCCACCGCCACCGCCACCGCCGCCACCGCCACCGCGAGAATTTGTTTGAGGAGCCCGGAGAGCGCGCCGCAGGCCCAGCACGGCGCAGCAACTGGACTTCCAGGGACACGGCCAGAGCAGGGCGGGGCGACCGCTCAACCGCTCCGGGGACAGGAGAAGAGAGTATAACACGGAATTAAATTCTTGCATTACAGTAGAGTCTCGGTAATTCGAGGTGGACGGGACCGGGCCTATCTCGAATCAATGAAAACTCGAATTATCGAAAATTATTAATTTATTAAAATTGAAATTAAAAAGTTGTGTTTATATTTCTAAGTATGTATATTTCAATAAAAAAATGGACTTGCATAATATTATTGCATTAATTGAAGTTAATCAACGATAGGTTAATTACATCTTAAAGTAATTGTCAATTGTTTTTTGTTTAAGTGCATTGTTTCTTTTATGTGTGGCAATATCACGCCATCTTCTGAACATCACATTGTCGGGTGGAGTTGCCTCAGGTTGTTGTTCTATGTACCTCATGGCGACCTCTAGCGTAGCAAGAGCCTCATTGCGATCCACACGCTGTGTGGAAACAATTAGGTCCTCCAGCCAAACAACAATAAAAAACATGTACTAAATTTTTCATATCTTGATCATTTTCTCGGGAATAAATTTATTTATTTTAATTAATTTTATTGTAAGTCGGATTTAACTCGGATTTGTGGGAAACTCGAACAATTGAGACTCTGATTATAAAGACTACTGTAATAGTTAATAAAAACTATATTTACATGAGTATGTCTTCAAAACAAAATGCAATGTGTTTCATTTTAAAGATTTCTTTTATTGTAAACTTTGCCCATCAAATTCTGAGAAATATTCTCATTTAAAAAAGTATTCTTGAGACAGCTATATGAAGTTGATCATGGCCGAAGTAAAGTTCTTTTAAAACACACTCACTTGTCGAAAGATTGGCGATTATTATTGGAAGATCTATTGTCCCCTTGTAACAGCAGTTTTGAAACTTTAGCCGAGAATTGTACTGCCAGAAGTCGTTTCAATTGCAGAAAATAACTGTAATTTCATAGCGACCCAGTTGGCTCTTCACTTCTTATCGCTAATGGCTCTTTCTTAACACGAATGTTCTGTAGAAAAAAATATTTTTTGGATCCATATTCTTAAACCACAAGTAAAAATGTTAAACCCAAAATATAGTTTCTATCTTGCTCTATTTGCTTAAACATAATACAATCGCGGAGACGATGAAAAATTTATGAGCTTTCACCTTGGAGCGAATTCAATAACGGAGACTATTTTTATTTATTTAATTAATTAATCAATTTATTTATTTATTGCAATGTAGTGACTTTTAACAACTAAAGGCATTAGGGGTTATGAGTGATGGTTTAATAAGTATGTAATGATGGACAAGCGGAATGAGTATAGGAAACACGAAATCTGCCGGCAGCTTGCTTGCGCAGTTGCGTTGTCATACTGCCACGAGCCCCAATGAAGCAAAAGTAATGAAATTGTCATGTAGAAGAAAGAAAGAAAGAAAAAAGAAAAAGAAAAAAGAAAAAGAAAAAAGAAAGAAAGAGAACAGATAAGAAAACGGTGCATGAATGAGTAGGATGAAATCTTCCATTCCCAATTTTGACTCCAACCGAATGGATGCGAAGGGAGAGAAACATTTCTGCGCTGCTACACTGGAGCACTGTGCAGGAAGCTGTTTAGATTTTGAGGGAAGTAGGAAAAAGATAGCAAAAACAACTATGCGTTTCTCCCACTCACTGCAAGCGTGCGATCTGCGAAGAGTGCGAAGTGAAACAGAAAGAAGCTCGATTATCTTCACATGCAGCGTATACCGATGAGGTGTGGCGAATAAATGACGGGAGTGGGAGGGTGGGCAAATTTCACAGTTTTCGATGGACGAAGTCTTCCATCGCTAAGGAAATGAAGCAGTCGTGAGCAATTTATCTTCGGCTGGATCATACAAATCAGAAAAACGTAAATGTCAGCAAATTTCGAAAATATTACAAAAGAATGTTGTCCCTTTCCAAACAAGTTGTTTGTTTCCAAATAAGGAACATGTAAATTCAAGTAAAAATTGGAATTATTATCCTCCATTTATTGAGATATATGGGTGACATACAAAGATTTTTAGAAAATAATTGAGCACAATTGAAGACTGCATTCATTTCCTCTTCATACGGTTGTTTAGTGAAATTTTAAGACGAGTTTTGTAATGGGAGGCGCTGGCACTAGATTCTTCTTCAGTTATTCCTGTTGTACTACAGAGTATTTTCTAAAGTTATCCAACCGGAATTGCGAGTGCCAACTCGTCTTCGCAAGCGTACGAACGAGCCCTTTTCCGACTGCTTCCTAGTATTTTTATTTTATTACTATTATTATTATTATTATTATTATTATTATTATTATTATTATTATTTTATGCGAGTAATACATTCTTCGCTCACTGATTCTACTTATACATATTGTTTGGTTCAACAAAGTGTTTAACACTTGAAGTTTTGATTTCTTAGTGAACTTTGATACCAAATAAAATTGTGGAGCTATTTGGTCGCAGTCAAAGGTGCAGGTAAGTTCTGAATCTCCTCCATTGTTACATATTTTCACACCTAACTATATTTTCTTTTCTGTATTTGATCATCCTCACTTCTCCCAATGAGTTGTACTCAATTGTTAAGTACATCCTAATTTCTCAACGTTTTACTTATTTGCCTACTGCACCCTCTTCAATGTGCTCAGCTTTAGGTTGATTTTAAGACCAAACCTGCTAAATCACTAAGCTTTCTTGATGTGAAATTTTGAAGTTGAATTTTAATTTCTTCTTAAAATACATATATTATTTTGAATAACAAAAATTAAGAACGAATCATAATCAATGCTATAGCATACGTTTAGAAAATACTATGTACTAAATAGAGGTTCAGACGTGATGAAACATGTTGATGAGAGGCAATTTAATAAACAAGAAATATGAATATGTATTAAAATGCATGATGTATTACTAAGAATATAAATGACGTTATGGAACAGACCTTAGAAATAGATTTTCTTTAGAGGGGAAGACTATCCATGAAGTGGCCAAAATTCAGTGATGTTCTAATAACTATAATATAGTTGCGAAATTTATTCGTCATTCAGAAAACGCAATGACCCGGTTCCATTTACACAGCCCCATTTATTGCGCGAGAAATCTTGGGTCAACTGCAGGGCGCTGGGCAAATCCAAGCTCCCGGGGAGGCCACACTCCAGCCCCCGCTCTCTCTCTCTCTCTCCACCCCCGCCCCCTCCCCCGGGGGGCCAAGAAGCCGCCGAGGGGTTCAAGCAGCTCAGTTTAAGGCCCGTTATTATACTGCATCAATATTCAGATTGCGTTTAGAACTTGAGGCGGGTTTAATTATCTTTCGGTTCATTTCCCGGCATTCGCGCACCTGCTATCGCCCCGCTCGTCACACAGAGCGCTCCATTAGCACCCCCTTTCGCGCCCCCGCCACGCCCCCCCACCCCTCCCCCTCCATATTCATCTCTCAGCAGCGCCCACAGAGAGGGCCTTCCGAGACCGATTCAATAGAGTACAGCCCCTCCAAGGTTACAGAATTAGCCAGCACTCCATCATGTCATTCTTCTCTTTCATTTATATGTATTTTTTAATAATTTAATTGCGAGAATGGATCAATGGAACTGCTTATACTTTTTTATATTTTACTGAAACATCTGCAAGACAGTATTATTACTTATTTACTGTAAAAAGAAGAAATTCATATTTCGTAAGTTTAACTTTCCACAAGTATCATCTGCTTGTCTCACGATGCAAACTGTTATTCTTCTGGCAAGACATCTGCATTTTTACGCAGTATTTAGACGGCCCGGGGCCGAAAAGCAACAACACCGAATTCTAAGTTTTGAAATATTGCCATTTTAATGTTTAATTTCGTTCTGAAAGTGTCACTTTCTTCACTTGAATTTGAAATTAATGGCACAATGGTACCAATTTGTAATATATTTCAAATTTCTGTGTTGTAATTGACATTTTCAGGGTGATGTTCAACTTTCAAATGACAACACTTAAGAATGTTGAGTCGTCGCTTGTCGAGGTGGGCCGTCGATTTATTAAACGATTAGTAGTACTAAATAATTATTACTTCAATACATCTAATTTTCACCGTGTACATACATTTCTGGGAAATTAGCCAAAGAAATTTCACTCAACCGCATTTATGATTTTCACATAGAGCTTTTATATTTCTTTCTACTGTTTGACCAATATTTGAAAATGACCTATTTAGCATATACGACTATAATGGAAATGGACAACTAATATAAAGGCAACTGCTTTGTTATTTCAATACACTGTTAGGTAATGATAGAGCAACTTTAAATTGAGGCGCTCAGAATAGTAAGGGAGAAATTCTAACCGAAGTTCGTTTCGAGAAAAATTACTTGTGTTTTCGATCATGTTCACTTTCACTACACGTTTACGAGCAAATTTTTGAAGGTGGAATTTGAGTGTTTTGCTACACACCAGTTCATTTGATATTTCAGCATATGACAGGTGTATGAGAGGAGTTTACCGTCATAGTTCTACCTCAAAATTCGAGGTCGTTTGTGATTTGCCGTTATTATCCTGAGCGCCTCAATTGAGTTTTAAAGTTTATTTCAAGAAAAACAAATAATCAAAAAAATATCGAAGGAACTGATTTGCGGAAAGCACCCATTGTCATCATCTAATTATAATTATTAGGTAAACTTCTTAGCTCCACCAATTTCCTTTCAACAGTAATCATGCCAGTTGTCTTAGGAAAACCATACTAGAGTACATACGCTTTATCTTTTGCAACCAAACTAGAGTTTTGGCAGTTTATTATCATTAGGAACGAGAATCCCCGACAAGAACTTGTGGAATGTTCCATTATGACGTCCATGAGAACCGTTACTTGGCTTTCTTGCCTCATCAGACCAGAGAGAGATGGGAAAGGGCGCGAAGACAGCCATATATTCACATTTGCTAGGTCTTTTACAAGCGCCTCACGTGCCTTCAATGGATGTTAATTTGGAGGCCATAAAATGGAAGGGCAGGGATGGAAGTTCTCTCGTTTCCAGAAGAAGTGAGATCAAAAGAGACGATGGTGCGTGCAACGGACAGAATTTCTTCACGCTTTTTCCTTTTATATCTCCTTCGCACCCTGCTCAAACTTTGCCCCTTTGAGAAACTGGAACCGGTTGGAGCAAAGAACATTACACGGCATAAAATAATTCGAAATTCGCGTTAACATATCCGAAATGGTTGTTGACTTCACAAAGAAATACCTAACCCTTCTCTCGCAAGCTCCTTCTATTCCAGAAACTACGTATATGTGCGTTGTTTAATGTGACCCGTATGGTTTTTCCAAAGTTTATGCATTATTTGATTATACACAAACACTAAGGTTATATATAAAGTCGAAATGAGCCTTTTGTTTTATAAAGCAGTGTCAGAATTAAGGAAGAATAATGCTAAAAAATATGACAAAGGTAAAATAGAATTTAAAAAGTGATGAACTCTACCTAAAAACTCAATTACGTTCTTTGGTTTATGCTCCTGATATTAACTTGTTTACGTTCGGAACTGAAATGAAACTTTATCAATTATCTAACTCAAGAATTCTGCCTCAGGACAGTAATCAATAAATACAATATTTTTGTTGAATAAAACAACAAATCACATCAAAATATTATGTAAGTGAACAAAAAATGAGGTCGAGAAAATAATAACAGTCAGTAAAGTCTAACGTGCGTCTGACTATTAACAAATGTGCTAATCTTCTCACAAGGTAGATAGAAAACGTTACCGGTAAATTAAATTTCAGTATACAAAAAGTTCGTGGATTTTTTATTCGAATATAAAAATGCATTACTATAGAAATACATTATTTTATTTTTAAACGTGCGAGTTTAATCACATTTTTCCTTCGCTAAAGTATGTCTTTATTTCCGCTGGGGCACTTTAATACATAAAGGATTAAAATAAAATAAACAAAGTGTGCCTCCATTATTGCATTGGTGCTCACTCTTACTTAAGCCAGAATAGCAGGATGCAACAGGCTCTTATATGTAGAAGACACAGGAACTACCTATTGAAACTAGTAATAGCCATAAGCAAATACGCGTGTTTGAAATTATAGAAAACATTGAAAAATATTGATATTTTCTAACTGAAAGTGTATATTATTAATGGTATTAATAATGCTAATAACACTAATACCGTTTTCATAAATCTAGTACTAGAGGAATTTTTTAAAAATATATTTATTAATCCTTGTTCGAAAAAACGTTGTCTTCCAAGGTTATGAACAATTACAATAACTTGCAATCGAATATAACACGAAACTTAAAATTTACCTCTAAACATACTATTGACACATATATAAGTAGAATTTCAGTTAAATTATTGAGAGTCATAATGGTTTTAAAACAATACAACAGTCGCAGAGATGCAGAGAGAGAAGTCAACGAGTGAAAATAGAATAAGCAATTTAATTTTCTCCGAACACGTAAGTCAACAACATAAAATAATGAATAAAAACACAGAAACCTGACAACTAAGGACTTTTCCAGTTTCTTTTAGAAATCAATACAATAAATAAGAGACTAAAAATAAATACAAAAATAAATACTTCATTCCTAACACATCATACTTTAAAACACTAAGTTAATTTTTAAAAAGCAAGTTGTAAGAGGAGAGCCCTGCTGGAAGGACCTGGAAGTGCCCTTTCGGCCTCCCGCCCTCCGCCCTTCGCCCTGCGCGCGCACCTTGTAATCAGTGCACACTTAACTGGTCGTTAATCCCAGGGTCCGCGCGGCGGGGCGGAGCCGGCCGGGGCGGGGTCATGGCGAGTGAAGCGAGGCGGCGAGAGGCCGAACGGGGCGGGACGAGGCGTGACGAGGCGGGGAGAGGCGGGGCGAGGCGGGGCGCGAGGCGGGGCGAGGCGGGGCAGGCGGGACAAGGAGGGACGAGACGGGACGAGGCGAGGCAGGACGAGGCGGGACGAGACGGGGCGGGGCGAGGCGCGGCGAGGCGGGACGGGACGAGGCGGGACAGGGCGGGACGAGGCGGAGCGAAGTGGGACGAGGCGGGGCGGGACGAGGCGGGGCGGGGCGAGGCAAGGCGGGGTGAGGCGGGGCGGGGCCAGGCGAGGCGGGGCGGGGCGAGGCGAGGTGAGGCGGGACGAGGCGGGACGAGGCGGGACGAGGCGGGACGAGGCGGGACGAGGCGGGACGAGGCGGGACGAGGCGGCACGAGGCGGCACGAGACCGGACGAGGTTGGACGAGGTGGGACGAGGCGAGGCGAAGAGGGGGGGGAGGCGGGGTCAGCCGGGATTAGGTGGGCCGGGGCGCAGCATATGGCCGCGGGACCAATTGGCGGTGCAGGAGGAGCCCATTTCTTGCCTGACTCTAGCGTCTCTTCCTGAATTCTCGCCTCGCAGGCACTCCAATATCGGTCGGAACAGGAAGATGATCTCACTATCACATGCGTTAAACAAATTGCATAGTATGTGACCGAAAACTTCGATCCTCACAAGCAAACCTTCACATGGGGAAAATTCGACCAAAATCGGGACACAGGCCATTCCATTCTCCGCGAAAAGTATGTCGTTTTGCAAACTTTTTCCAACTCTTGGAGAGCACATTCGTAAGATACATTCTTAACTCGGCGCGAGGCCGACGAGCAGCGATGCAGCGACGAAACTCGCACCAGGGAAAAAGTTCTCACGGGTGCCAACCTTCCGAGTTCGGTGTCGTTAATGGTATAAAACCAACATTTTTAAGGGACAGTTTCTTACGTATGTGGTCTCTGTGAGTTGTACAATTTTGCAAAACGACACAGTAATTTTTTTTGTAAAGAATGCAATGGTGTTCCATTTTGTTGTTGTTTTTAATTTGACAGAAGTAAATGTTTGCTAATCAGCGTCTTTATTCTTTTGTGCGTCTTTTAGATACAAGAAATGAAGTCGAATGACTACACGAACTAATAAAATTAGATAATTATAATATAAAGAATCTGAATTATATTTGGCGAATTATATTTCGTTTCCGTTCCAATTCTCAACGCGAGTCCGAAAAAGAATTTCCATGGGAAAGTAATCGCTCGGAGGTTTGAAATTCGTACGGTCACCGACTTCCCCAAAAATATAGTTAAAATATCTTAAAACATTACAGAAAAATAAAAGTGTAAATATCTCTCACATTAATATAATAAAGGTCAAGAGACGTCGGCAGTGAATTCCACAATTCCCTTTGCGGATTGCTTCCAGTATGAAGTTTTTGCACGGGGAGACGTTAAAGCAATCGACAGCACTATCCACCTTGTGCGCATGCGCAATCCCGAGATTCGCATCACTTTTGTTCATCTGCGCATGCGTAGAAGGTGGAGATTACAGTCGATTGCTGTACGCTACGCCGTGCAAAACCTCCCTCGTTTTCATGTTTGAGACGCGGCGGCGCGGGGGCGAGAAGGATGTTGCCACGGCGGAGACCACGCCCCTCGCCCTGGCGCACGTGCCAGCCACCGCCCCGGCGCCCACCGCACTCAGAGGCGGCGTTTTTAGCACTCGGAACGGTTCACGTCCTGCCTCTCATTTGCACAACCAATTATAATGCTTCCAATACGATCACATCAATCTCACAAGCGTTTTCATCTAATAAATACTCAGAATGAATTTCAATCCATTTGCCGCTTCTAGGATGGCAATCAGCTATTGAATATATTTTAGACGGTCAAGAAATTTGGTTTTTAATGGAAATCCAGCTCATCAAATAAATATTCGTTTCTGTTTTGGGGTAAGTTTCAGCAAGGCGTAAGATACAATTCGTCTTGTACTAAAACTCTAAATTTGCATAAATCCATGAATTGAGACTAAAATATTTAAAAAAGTTTGTAAACCGTAAAATAGTACGTCACATACACCAGTAAATTAGAATTGTAAATTAATACAAGCACTTCAACAAACGATTTAAATTAACATTTAACTAATATATATCCTCATGTTTATCCTCTTTGGTCACGATCCTGCATGTCAATGGCAAAGCCAAGCCCGTACACGGGATGGTCCCTAGTTTTGCACTCCCAGACGTAAATGTACAGATTTCCCTCCCCTCTTATATGTTACTACTCTGTATCCATGTAGACTCAGTGGTTAGGCGGTAGAGCAGGCCCTAGGGCCTGAGCCTGGCCATTAATAAAGACATTATTATTATTATTATTATTATTATTATTATTATTATTATTATTATTACACGTCGTCTGGTAGTCCTGTTTTCAGTCTTCGCTTTGCGAACAGCAGAATGTCAGACGCCGAGCGCTGCGCTGGTGATGGGTTGCTGTAAAAGGCCGCCGCCCTGCGACGCCGGGTGATAAGGGCTTCATTAGCTAGCGGCCTTGCCGGCGACGGCTTCTCCTGCGGGCCGTCGGCCGTTCTTGCCGCGGCACCATCCATATTGCATTAGCAGCCTCGGCGGCCACGCGACGCCAAACCGGTCATTCAAGTCGCACGCGCGACAAGGCGGCAGCTCCCGCCTTCGTCGTATTCTTCATTCGTGGCAGCAACTTTCTTACAGTTCATTGAAGTGCTTGGTTACGCTGCATAACGTTCTGGCGATGGGGATATTAGAACTTCGCGAACATTCAAAAATCGACATTATGTTTATTAACAGTTTGTAGTGCTAACAATTTATTGTCGTTGTTAAAAGACTCTGATGTCGATATTGATGTTGATACCAGAACTATTTAGTAAGAACTCAAGATGGTTCATTGTCCGAATGAAGGTATTCTAATCCTGGGTCTGCTCCGGTCTTTGCTTTCTAGCTAAATACACATTTTTTTCTGCGTATAACGCTATAGGAACTTTGCTTTTCTCCTACGCTTTCAAAGCCTACACTTTCAACCTGTCTTGACATTGAACATGGAGTAATTCTCCTTCAACATGGACGAAAGTGAAGTTGTTAATCATTGCCTTTCATCCTTTCTGGCCAAGGGGCTCAGCGCCGTTAGTATCCGGGGCTCCCAAATTTTACCTTCTTAATTTCTTTCACTCGAAATAAAAGTGCAAGGAACAAGTAAATAAGAAATTTTGTGATGTGGAAGTAATTATTAATTTCGAATGCGACCAAAGATTCTGAAAGTACATTTTTCCGTGCATAAACACACATACTTTAAAATTTTACCGTAGAGATAAGATTAACATTAGGTAAATGAAATAATTATTCTTGCTGTTCATTATTTTTATATTTTTTTTAATTTCACGACTGATAAATACGTGATTAATGAACTGGTAGCGCATAAATGAGAAAAACATAATGCAATTTCCAAGTTTGCGTCATTTTTTTATATTGCAGCTCACCTTTACCATAAATTCAAATTAGCTAGTAGAAAAATCGTTTACTACACCCTAGCGTACAGCTTTAGATAATTTAATAGTTGTAAAATGCTACAACTTATGAGGTAACATATCTTTATGTTATTCACACAGACATGTCCCACGCATTCCAGTCTAAGGTTTAGGTATTTATTCTCTAAAATATCCTGTTTCTCTAAATAACATTCTCGCAGGGATAATTTTCACGAAAACTCATTTCGTAAGAGACTTCATAAGTGTGTAATAATAACGAATTTTACATCGGTCAATATTGTAAATTTTTTCTGTAGAAAACCAGAAAACTTTTACTGCGCCAGTCTAAAAAACATCAGAATCAAAAACGTTTAAAAATAATTTTCGTTATCTCAGTTTATATTACACAAGTCTTAGAAAAGTACATAATTCAGAAAGCGGAACCTGATTTGTACGGTCCACCCTGCTCTTCATTTACATAAACTATACAAGACAATGCAACCAAACTACTACCTAGCGGGAATTTACTTCTAACACCGCTTTGTCACGCTGAGCACATATTGTCAGGTCACTTGAGCACATATGTCACGGTCACATATCTTGATTCACCACTAAATCCAGCAAGTTCGGTTGTACAATTAACAGTAGCGTAATAAAAAGAGATAAAATGGTGTCAACGGAGGAGGAGGGGAGGTAACTTTGTTGGAGTACATGCAACGCGATCTGCTGCGGAGCATCAAACTCGCTACTCTTTTGTTTGAGAGCCCCTCCCGCGCCCCCTCCCCTTCTCGAGTGGCCTCATTATAGCAGCCACCCACTCCGCCCGACCCACCGCTCCGCCGCGTGCCAATCAGCAGAAGGGAGAGGGGGAAACGAAATGGCACAAGAATAAGCACAACGTGCACCGAAACTTACTCATCAGCTTTGTACACTTCAAAGGGAGTTCGAAACAACAAAAAGTAATAAAAACTTCCAAAGAGGAACAAATAACATACTCGTACAAAACCACTTACCACTCACAAATACCACAACGATATTAATCACAAAAAATAAAACCGGCATTCACGTAACTAAAACATTAATACTTGAGTTAACTTATAATATCCACATTTTAAGCAAAAAGTGACACAATATACAGCAAATCCAGAAATTTCGTTGCAAATTATAAGACATGTAATCTTTGCAATAATATATAACAAGCCGCAACTTTGTTAAGAAGGATAACTCTGTATTATGTAATGTGTGGAACTCAAAAGAAGCTTGTGTTCCGGTGCCACAGCTTACAACGCTGTCACTTCAGTCTCGTAAGGGCTTTGATACGGCCGTCAATCATTCATGTCTTCCGTCAATAAACGTGTACAGTCTCGTCAGCGGAAAGCGCTCGCTATGAAAAGAGTCTCTTGAAACTGCCACAGGGAAACATTTTACTTCGCGCACAAAATTTGGCTTTACAGAAAAAAAATCCGTTACAAGTTAGCATTGATGAGATTTTTTGCTTAATTCGAATTGTGTACAAACATCAGCACAATACCGACCGATATTAGAAGTGTGGTGGTACTGAGCATATTTCTTAATGTTTTAAAAATTCGACATTAGTTGCATTTTTTTTCGATAGTAAAAGAATGAATATTCTTATTACTTGACAATCGAAATTAATTATTTCTAAGGAAGTAGGGTGTGTATTATATTGTACTATGAAAATAAAACAGGGGATTTAAAATTAAAATTTGTTAAGACGAAGTTAATTGATTTTATTCTCAAGCATACTACATGTTAAACGACTATGAAACATTCTAGTGTTACTTTCAAAACCCAAAGAACAAAATATTTGCCGAACCATTACAGAACCATGCAAATGTATATAAATCAACTTCGACACACTAGCAAAATACACACTTTGTTGAGTTATTCTGTACCCTTCACAAACTAAAAACTGATTTAAAAGTTATCCGTTCAATCGAAGGACGAGCATGCTAATTCACAGCGGGTCTCTCTTTCTCTGATATCACAGCGAAAAACCATTTTGCTCTACAGAAATAAAAGAAGAAAAAATGAAGCCTCAACAACGTTCCCGGTCTTGGCCCAGATGGAGCATGTTACGCAACGCTATTGTAAGGGAATATTCTCCTCTCCTCCCGTGATGTCCCGTCACACTCCATCGCTGTGAAGGAAGCGCCGCGTGGCGGGCGGGCCTTCGATCCCGCCCGCCCGCAACGCACTCGAAACTGTCACAAAATCCCTCCCAGCCTTCCTCGTGAATTTACTCTCCTGCACTGATGTTGTCGCTGAGAGACGAACCCAGCGGCGAGGGCGCTTCGGCCCCGGAAATTCAAATTTCCACGCGCACCTTCACGGCGCGAATGGCCATCCAGCGATTACGCAGAATGCGACAATATGAGTACGTGAAGTATACGAGATTCGACGTAATAGTTATTTACACACCTAGGACGTTAGATGAGATAATATAATAGTAAAAATAAATATTTTTAATTTCATTTTCACATTTTCAATTTCCCATTTTGTTCACGAAACTCTTAAAGTATCGAGATATAATTAAACAATCTAGGCATAAACACAAATAAATTAAAAGTCTAAAAAAATACATTGAATTTTAATATTATGGATATAAATAAGAATCATTCAATCAAACGCATAAGCATTTAACTCATTTTTAGAAATTAATTTTCAAGACCGAACTAAGTAAAAAATAAAAGTCAAAAATAATATTTGGGAAATAGTCTACGTTTAACGTCACAAAAATAATGTGTCGCGTAAAAATAAAGTAATGTTTCTTTTCCAAACCGAAATCGAAACAGTTATCTGAACATATGAAGCCGAACTCAATAATGGGCTGGATAATAGTGAGACCGTGTGCCTCATCCATACTCGTTCCATATCCCCTATCACCAAGCGAGTCTAGAGCGGTAATGAGGTCGGGGATGAATGAAACCCTAACCGTAATCGAATATGCGGTTTCAGGGGCTCTCAATCACGGCCGTCTGCAGGGGGGCCCACATAGAATCCTCCGCCACTAGGACTCCAATACCCAAGCCACATCTCCAAACTTCTGCACCGGGAATCGCCCACTGTGTCAGACCTCAATTACCTCTCGAAACCGAAAGTTTCGCATCGAGTTGCAGAAGGGTTGTTTGGAACTACCGCAACGCCTCGGCGGCATTGGGTGGCCAATATTTCAGAGCCATCTTCCCACCTCCGCCGACTTCTACATCGGCGCCATCCCGATCAAAACGAGTGATTAAAGCACAGCAAGTTAACAGAATCATAGCAATAAAATCAAAGCAGATGAAGGCGCACAGCAATGGAAATATTTACTTTGGTATTTATGAATTGCTCGGTATTTTAAATCCTTTTATCTCATAATAGAATTTAGTACTTGCAAAAGAGATGTAATATAAAAGTTTTAGATTTAGCACTACGACAATATTTGAGTAAGCATATTCCTATTTTTACTATCTCGACTAATCTTGCATAGTAAAGAGAAAAAAATTTAATGCTGCGGCAGAAATCGGTGATTTTTCAACAGAAAATACTCGCATTCCGTGTCTCTGGTAACTAAAAGGTGAAAAAATCTTGTTCCTATACATAGTAACATGTTGCATCGTCCTAATCTACGTTTTGTGAGTACATGAACAGAAATAACCATTGACGACAAAAGACTGTCTGGCCGGCTATGCCCAACGCTAGCGCCGTAATTGGTCCGGTGGGTTTTTTCCCTCAAAATTGAAATTTTCAGATTCATCTATAGGAAATCGAGATTGCGAGTTTGAAATGTATATTTTGTTGTTTGGGAATACTTTACATGAAGCTTCAATTATTTTGAAACTTCATCAAAAATTGCTCAACATTTTTTGATTAAACGTGGTCCTCGGATAGCGTAAAGGACGTTTAAGGAATGGCGCATATCGCATTTTCGTTGAAATCTCTGAATTTTTTAAAACTGAAAAACTTGAACTTTTTTCGGCATCTTCCTTCAGCTACAATAATCAAGATAGAAATGTTATTTTAATTTAAATCTGATCAAAGAAAGGTCTTGACGTTAGGCCATACACAAAATGTTGAAAATAAGAGAAGTTTTCGCGTAATTTTGCGTAAAATATAGGCAATTTGTAAACATTTTTATTTCTGAAAAACTGTTCCAATTATTTTTTGTTGTTGTTTTTTTCGATTGACTCTTACATAAGGCTTAAGTCTCTTTTGAGTTGAACTCTCTAAATTTTCAAAAACAGCGAATGTTAGAAAAAATACGAAAACGTACGAGCTATTGCAGCCCCACTAGTTTCTTGATCTATTCCTTTTATGCAAAAGAGCGTCAATAACCTGAAGGCAAAAAATCAGATTATAAAAGCTTTGCTACTTGGTGTCTCGCAAAGAAAGGATAACGATTGCATAGTGGAGCGTTATCGAAACGCGGGGGTGGTTGTTAGCATTCCCGGCCGCTGTGTCCCTCGGGAGGCGGTGGCGCGCTCGCCTCGCTGGAGGTCTTAACAAGAAAGCCCCCGGCAGAAAGTTGCGCGTTCCCCTTGCGCGGGAGACAAAGTGCTGGCGAACGAGCGAGGTCCACATTTTAATCCCATTTAGCAGAGGTCGGCGCCAGAGAACAATTAAAACTTGGACAAACTTCCAAAAATATCGCGTTAAATATTAAACGAAGGAAACTGTCGCTGAACCGACACTCCTAAGGAAACAATGTCGCTTGCGACATGGGAGAGCTTGTGTTAGGGAAACTCGTATTCCTTGCATTCTATGTGAATATTTGCCACCTATCTCAGGAGACTCCCACACTCCCGATTCTGACGAAGCCTGGACCAGTTATTTCAGTGGCGCTTCTTGGCTTCAAGGGAATGAGAATGAGAATCGGAATGGAAGAGGTTACGGAATGTCCAGAGTAGTATTACTGAATTCAATACATGTCCACTTCATTAAATTCACATTTTTGTACTATAAACTGCTTCCAGATGTGTGTATAGAAGTGTTTGGCATAATCTGAGAGTGATGTAAGGACTGGTTTTATCACAGAAGTGCTCTTTCGCTCGTCGATTCGAAAGACAATGCTTCAAGTATTTGAACGACTCCGCACATCACACGAACACAGCGGGTGGCCTGTCTCACGCCGGAGCAGGGGCAGCGGAGACGCGCAGTCGGAGGGCGAAGGCGCCGCCATAAAGACGGAGGCGAAACGGGACCTGAGCGGAGCGAGGTGAGCTGGGGACGGGCCAGGGCAGGGCGCATCAAGGTGGGGATGGTAGGTCGGGTCGGGTCGGGTCGGGTCGGGTCGGGTCGGGTCGGGTCGGGTCGGGTCGGGTCGGGTCGGGTCGGGTCGGGACGGGGAGGGGTGGGCGGGATGGCGGGGGACGGGACGGGACGGGACGGGACGGGACGGGACGGGGCGGGGGGCGGGACGGGAACGGGGCGGCGGGGCGGGACGGGACAAGGCGGGACTGGGCGGGACGGGCCGGGGCGGGCCGGGGCGGTGCGGGCCGGGCCCGGCCGGGCCTTGCCGCGCGGTGCGGGGCGGGGCGTGGGCAGAGCAGGGTGATATGAGGACCAAGGCGGGCTTGGGTTCGGAGGGGCGGGGCGGAGCAAGGCGAAGCAAGCATAGGTGCGAGGGGCGGGGCGGGGCGAGGACGGCAAAGGAGGGGCGCTGTGTCACCGAGAGAGCGAGCGGCGCTAGGGGCCTGACGGAGGCAATCGGAGACACCTGTTCCTCAGCGACTTCGCGCCTGCGACTGCGCTCCACCCGCACCCTGTGACCATCACCATACACACACTGGATTCCTCAAGACAATAATGCATTCGTCGACACTCTTGTGTGTTTTATAACAAATTGGTACGAAAAAATACATCAGTATAGAAATGTAATTGCGTATCGTAATTGCAAATAAACCCATTGGGATTTGCAGAATTAGTAATTCTAGTAGGCGTGTAAATTACATTGGTTTCGCATGAATTCGAAATT
Source organism: Teleogryllus occipitalis (assembly GCA_011170035.1). Classification (NCBI taxonomy): domain Eukaryota; kingdom Metazoa; phylum Arthropoda; class Insecta; order Orthoptera; family Gryllidae; genus Teleogryllus; species Teleogryllus occipitalis. The sequence continues at coordinate 201,334 of BLKR01000648.1, read as the reverse complement.
TAATGATCAATTTGTTCCTGTAGAATATAATTATGCAAACTAACAATTTACAACGAACGCGTTTTTATTTTTTATTTTCAGGAAACGCATCGCCTCACATATTTCCTTTTATTTCTCGTTTTCATTCTAATACTTAATTGAAGGAGTCAGAATAACAAAATGATCTACAGTTCACACAACCAAAACAAAGTCCTAATATTTACCTATTACCCCCCAAAAGAAACATTATTATCCAAATTCTATTCAATTGTGTTGATATGTGAACAGAGAGACACAAATTGCAGCCATTGATTCAGCCGAGACAAATCTGAGATCTGTTTGAAATTACAGAAACATCGCTTTTCTACTGGCATAAGGATATTACAACTAGTAATGCTACAGAATGTAACAGATTTTTTACGTACTAGTTGGTTTCCAGGGGCCATTTATTAGACATGTTTACGACTTTTCTCCACGTTTCCTCAATGTTTTGGTCCTATAGGGTTAGAATTGAAATATTATTTTAAGAATATTATAGGAGAGTAAAACCTGGACCTACATGTAGATTTCCATGGAAAAAAATTTGAGCGATTTACGAAAGAATATCTTTTGAAGGATTCAGAAAATTCGCCATTTCTGATGCTCATTTTCTCAGAAAAGTTTTCAGTGTTCCAGAAACTTCATCAAATATTATTTGAAGAACTTATGCCCACAAATGCAATTAATTATAAAAATGCTCGTAAAGTAAGCATTAATGATGTGAGAGTTATTGTAAAAAATAAAATTTGTGTACTTTTCGAAAACCACAAGAACTTATCAACATAGCATTTGTGCCACGTTCTTCACTGCATTTAACAAAATTCGTATCAAAAGTGTAAAGAAAAAATGTGCAGCCATTTGTGAGAAGAGGAAGATTGGACGTTTTGTAGGAAAAAGAAAAAAATAACAACACTTTTTCGGTATCAGAGAACGTCAAAACGTATACAGGCGTTGACTTCTCGAAATCGATTTTCCGCGATATTACATTACTTTCTGTATACTACATATACTGCTTAGTATATTCTCTGTAAACATTAATGTAAAAATTAGTGCCTTTAGTAACTTCCTCAACCGTTTTCACTGTTTTTTTGTTATTATTTCTTAAGGAATAGTGAAGAAACAATTACAAAATTGTATTCAAAATCATTTTAAAGTAAAAAAAAATACCGGCAAAAAAAAGCTTTCGTTAAAAAGTAGTGGACCATGCTATTAATGCAACTTAGTATTATGAAAACGTTACGATCATTTTTAAAACTTTTCTTAGGTTTCTCATGAATTAAAATTTTCACATTTTCATATACACGAATTTTACAGTCACTAGCAGGAGTGCAGCACATTATGCAGTCACTAGCAGGAATGATGAAAATTCATTTCTTTAAAAATCGTGTCTGTGCTTTCTCGTTCCCTCCCGCGCAGGCAGGCAGGCGGGCGTCTTCGGGCGAGTGCTTGCACCCTGCTATCCCCACGCGCCGTGTGCGTCTGCGTAATGCACTGGAACGGAACGCACGCGGCGCGGCGCGGCACGGCGCCTTGTGGAATTGACTGCGCCGCGGCCTCGTGGAGCTTCGGAGCTCCGCCGGCGAGGGCGCCGCCCCTGACGTCACATCCGCGCGGCGGAGAGCCTACGGAAGCGGCGCGCCCGGAAGCGCCTTAACGCAATTGCGCCGCTCGGAGGGCAGGGCAACGCACGAGGGCGAAGGGCCGTGACGGCGCACTCCCTCTGCGGGCGAGCGCCACTGCCCCACACACGCAGGTACCCGTCCGCCCACAGCCACCGTTGAAAACCCAACGTTTCAACACCACTTACTCCCCGTGTCATTTTGTAACATGAACGCGAAGATGTAGTGTCACGTTGGCGGCCGTGGGTGGGAGGAGCGGAAGTATCGCATACCTGCGGGCTGAATATCCTCGGCGCCACGGCGTTGGGATTAATTAGATCAAGTGGACGCCAGCTTGACCGGGAAGGTCACGTGGTAGACGCGAGTCTCCCTCCTACACCAAGGACGGTCACGTGACGGCTACACTCTAGGTATAAAATCGAGCCGACGAGCTCACACGGGGGTTTTATTTTGGAAACCTCGCGCGATGCGCAAAACTTTACGCCCAGGCTGGAGCGTGTCGTGCCTCTTGCACGGGTGACGAGGTCACAGTAGTGGCGCGGGAGTAGCGTCAGAGGAGGCTGGGCCTCCCTAGCTATGTGGGGTATCCACAGTACTGTACATACGTGTAAATAAACTAGTACATACTTGTAAATGTCTGTGTGTTTTTCTCCATGACGCCACAGAGAGGCACCGTTTCTTTTCGGATCTTTTTCTCAAATATGTGATGTAAAATAAGTTATCCGAGATGAAGAATTGAATTTTCGGAATTATCATTGATATGCATCAGTGCACAAATTAAATTATTTTCCTTCGAAACATCAGGAAGCGAGTCAAAGCTTTCTGTCTGAGAATACTGTTATACATACCTGTGAAATGCACTTTCACATAAAGATGGCAAGAGTCAAATATTACTTTGCAGTAACGATTAGCATTGATTAAATATTTGCGAAACCTTCTTTCAAAATGTTATACGAATAATTTTGTTGCTATAACATGAAAAATTATCCGAAAAAGGTTTTTTTTAATGCACTTTCCGGACGTTTTAGTTATCAAGATGGTGGCGGCTGTGCGTGAGCGGCAGAAATTCTCCGCGAAGCGCGCGTGCACCGGAAGGCGCGAGGCGGAAGCGCCGGCGAGGAAGCAGAGGCGGATCCTCCCCATGGCCTCGCACTCGCACAGCGACAGCCCCCGACGCCCCGCCGCAGCTTTTCACTGAGCGAACACTCCGGGGGCGTAATCTGCTCAGATCATTTCCCCCGAAAATACAGTGAATGATTTTAACGCTGCAGATTGCACTGATCTTCCTCGACTGGATGGTGACATCCGGCGCCGATCTACACGTCGGTTTGGGTTTTCATGGTGGGGGATACCTGGTTGAGTTTCGCCAGCCAGGTATCTCCCACCAGCGGGGCACCGCCCAAGCCGGGACAATCTCCCAGCGTCCGTTTGTACTCTCAACTTGCGAAGTAGTGTAGTGCATGTGAGTGTATGTGTGGGTAAGTAAGGCAAGAAAGAGGAAGAAAAGATCGTGCGTGGTCCTTGGACCGTTTGGTAGAGTACTGCTCCGGCATTCGCCTGGTGTTGATTGGAGAAACCACGGACAACTACCGATGAGAGCAGGCGGCCGGTAGAATTCTCCTCCACACAGCGGCTGGATTCGACCTAGTCTAGAGACCAAGCCAGAAGTCTAAAACCATAATAACGTCTGGATACGAAATCTAGGACCTCCCGGTTAGACAGCAGTGACATCATCAGATGCCTTCAGCCACCTTCGCCGGTCTCCGCCGCAGCCGTTACCAGCATTCAGTGCGGTCATTGCCGCCGCTTTAGTTCGGGTACTCATCCGCGTGGCGCGCCCCCATCGCGCCGCATCTCATTCAAACCCGTGGTCCCCCTTCCGCTCATTCTTGCGAACGCGAAGGCGGTGTATTTTTAAAAAGCACGGAAGGCAGCGCCGGGGGGCGGGGCAGGGGGGGGGGGCTCGCGGGGCTGGTGGCAACACACAGCTTAACAACGTTCCGCGTCATCAATTACATTCGGACGTCTCTCCGCACAAAAGATGCATTAGCGGCGGCTATTTCTCTCCTGAGGCGGGCGGCACCGCGTTTTGCGCGCGGGGGATAAAACCCACTAAATCGTCTGTCCGGCAGAGGCGGCGCCGCCACTGCTGCAGTTCTGGAAAAGGACAAAGTCGTTGTCACCCCTCTAAACTATCTCCAGGAGAGACGGCCATCAAAATTTTCACATCTACATCAGTGTTCTTCGTTCTTTGTCACCCCTCTCCGGATAATCGAAAACCTGTCATGTACAAGGCAGCCTCATTTTCTCTTCAGACCTGTTACCAAAATCTGTCTTATCTTTCCTTACCCTAGCATGGTTTCACTATGTAATTTAGTTTCTCCCTCAACATCATTCTCAGACAACGAAGAATACTCTTCTTGATGCAGAAACAGTAATATATGGAAAATACACAGTCAGTGTTAGTGTCAGTTATTGAAATATTTCTGCTCGACGAACACGGAAAATACAATTTTCAATTGCCCCCGGAACTTTTAATATTCCGAATGTCAAGTTGCAACTTTTGTACCTCGTATTTTATGACCAATTATTGTTCTCGTCAACGCGATCGTCGCCCCCGCCGCGAGTTTCGTTGTCGGCTGGTCGGAAGGTAGCTGCACGCGAAAAAGGGCGGCGGGCGGGGCGGGGCGGGGAGGGGCGGGGGCGGGGCGCCGGACGCGGAAGATGGATGGGCGGCGGTGCCTCATTAGTTTCGGTCGGCCCGCGTTCGTGAGCCAGCAGCCTATTTCATCTTTCCGCGGTGGCGGAGGCCCCAGTCGAAAAAGCGTCGACCGCCCGCCAGCTCTCTCGCTCCGAAGCTCTGCCGTGGCTCAGCCGCCCCACTGGGTAGTCCGCCCGTCCGTTCGCCCGCCGGGCCACGCCTCCGCTCGCTCGCGCACCTTCCTCCTGAGCCCCGCGAATGCCCAGGGGTGGGGGCGGGGCGGCGTGCTGCGAGCGGGCGAGCGGAGCCGAGCGGGCAGGGCAGAACGGGCGGGGCGGCGTGCCGCGGGTGGGCGAGCGAAGCCGAGTGGGGAGGGCAGAACGGGCGGGGCGTGCGCTACGGAGCGGGAGCGACGGAGAGGCAAGACGGGGCGAGGAGGGGTGGTGAGGTGTGGTGAGGGTGGGCTGGGTAGAAACGGCGGCGTGGAGCGGGGAGGGGAAAGACAGGGCGGTGAGAGGCTTGTTGGGGCAGGAGCGATGGAGAGGTGAGGCGGGGCGGGGCGAGGAGGCGTGGAGAAGTTGGGGTGGGTAGAATGGGCGGCGCGGAGCGGGAAGGGGAAGGACAGGGCGGGCGCTTCGGGACAGTGGTGTGCGGGCAGAGGGGATCAGGGCAGGGTGGGGAGGAGAGAGGCGGGGCGGGGCGGGGCGGGGCGGGGCGGGGCGGGGCGGGGCGGAGCAGGGCGGAGCGGGGCGGGGCGGCGCGGAGCGGGGCGGGGAGGGACTGGGCGGGCACTTCGAGGCAGTATTGTGCGGGCAGAGGGGATCGGGGCGGGGCGGGGCGGGGTGCTGCCAGGCTGCGCCAGGCTCGGCCGCTGTGACGTATCGACGGCGCGGCGGCGCTGGCGCTGGCGCTGGCCACGAAGGACGGGCGCCGCTGTCGCCGCAGCGTCCGCTCCACAACAGCGCACTGCGGTGCACGGACAGGCTGCTCGCTGCTCCCACAATCACATCAAAACTCTTTTTTACGGAAACAGGCTCACTCCAATTTTCATCTTGCAGCTTTTTAAAAACATTGCTTGTATACATTATATGGAATGAAGCCTCTTCCCATTCAACATTTCAAACACGAGAAGCACAGAAGAACCCCCGCCCGAAATAATATGCAAAATATTCTGGTTCTCTCAAACACACTGCAACGAAAAATCAATGAATAAATAAATAGAGGAAATGCACCACGTAATATGAATAAATGTATTAAATGAATATTATTTTGGGTTGCAGATGACAACTCCGAGAATTCTTCTGAAATTCTTGATTACGTAACTATTTTATAAGTAAATTTTCAGAAAAGAGAAGCTCAACATACTACTTGGCGGCCCTATTCCCAACTGCACTTATAAAATTCAACAAATTGTGAAGTATGTGTACGAGAAAACGAGGGTAACAGCGCAATGTTAAGATTTTAGAATAATGGAAAAATTCGCAGAGGTGGCACCTTGGGCCGAACTTTTTTCGCAGAGAAGCCACTCAACGATGTTTCTCTAGAGTACCGAAGGACGACACCAAGCTACTTCAACGAGTATGCACTTGTAACTACTTAAAAATGAGGAATAAACGATGAACCATGTTTAAATATAACTAAATATATAACAATGGATGTTTCTAAGATTGATTGTACCAATATATCTGGTATATTAGAGGGTCGATCAGAAAGTAATGCCCAACATTTTCTCCTTCATGCGATAAGAAAGGAAGACAGTTGTTAACCCTTTCGTATTTCCAGCGTTAGTGTTCCAAGTTCCAAATCCTTCCTACAGATGGCAGTTCCTTAACGAACTGTTAAAATGGCGGCTGTAGACGACGTATACGTTACAGCGAACTATGATTGAGTTCCTCGTTGCGGAGAAGAAAACTGTTAACATCCACAAACGCTCGTGTAGAGTGCATGGCACCTCTGTTGTCGGTAGGAGTACCATTGGACGTTTGGGTAAACGAGTCAGAGCTTTGGAAAATGAAATCGATCTCCTTGATTTGCCGCGCACCGGGCATCCCGCCACAGCAACGAGTCCCGACATGCTGATCACTATCTTTGGGGATATTGACGGTACCATTCATGTTGATATTATGCCTAAAGACAGTACCATTTATTCAAGTTCTTACATCAATCTTCTGAAAACCGTTAAGAAGCATTTCCCTGGAGATCAATCCCTCAAGAGTTGTGCACAGATTCCTCTTGCACGGTAACGCACGCCTAGACACGTGTCGCAACAAGAGAAGCACAGGAAAATGGACTGTGCTTCCCCATCCATTGTACAGACCATATTTAGACCCCTCCGATTTCCATCCCTTTGAGAAACTGGAAAACGCTATTCGCGGAGAAAAAATTGAAGACGACCCGAAGTGAAGGAAAGGCAGCGTCGTCAGAAACAGACTTGATACCGGCAAGGTATGCACGCCCTTGTTTCACGCTGGCACAAGGCTGTTCAAGTCGATGGAAATTATGAGGAAAAACAGAGCCAGTAGATTTCCCATATATTAATTGTCTGCAAATTTCAGATTCTTCCAATAAAAATTTCAGGAGAAAAAAAATGAGGGGCATTACTTTTTGACCGACACACGTATCTGGGTACGGATGAAAAAGTGTGAGTTTCGTTGTTCCACAACTTCTAAATTACTAATATCGCTGCTTTAATTTTTTGCAAGAAACACTTTTAAAGAGCCAAGAAAAAATAGCGACGAATTTTGAACCTAAAATGTGACCTCAATATGTTTACACTTTAAAATGTACTAGAAATGACGGAACTCCCAAAGCATCTAGACGACTTAGGGCGTTAGAGGCTGGGAGGGGGGAAGAGCGGAGCGTATGGGGGAGCCAGAGCTGCGTTATTGCGACACATACGAGTACTTGGGATATGCCGCGTAATTAGCTACAAAACTAATTATTATTTGCCTGATAACTTTAACGATCAATGATATGAACTGAAGAAAAATTTTTTATGTTGTAGTCCAAATTACTGAACGTACGCTACTGCAATATCTCACCACCATCATGCAATATTCAAGCCACAGATTTCTCAGAAACGATAGTGGAAGAAGTCTGTGAACTTACTTTACTCATAAAATCAATCGCTCCACTGAAACAACACAATGCACTTAAGCGATTCAGTGGGCGCCTTTGAAGAGCAGCCTCAGCTCCAATGCGGCGAGTGTGCACTTCCCCGGGTCCCCTTGCGCGAGCAGCCCGCGCACGCGCCACTCAGGGCGTTTCTCGCGCTCTTTTCAATTTTAGTTTTTACGAAAGACGCTCCTCAAGAAATGACAATCATCTGACCCAACGATTGTGTTTCATACACTGCAGAGCCTCTGACCGGGAGGTCCTACGTTCGAGTCCTGACGGCGGCAGGATTTTCGACACTAGCTTTTCAGCTAGGTCGAATTCACTCGCTGTCTGGAGGAGAATTCTAGCGGCCGGCTGCTCTGATCGGTAGTTTCCCGTGGTTTCTTCGATCAACACCAGGCGAATGCCGGAGCAGTACCCTACCGAACGGGCCACGGACCGCGCGCGATCTGTCCTTCCTTTCTTGTCCTGTCCTCTCCCCTTACACACACACACACACACACACACACACACACACACACACACACACACACACACACACACACTAACATGCACTACACTACCACATATTCCGGGAGACCGGTCGGGAGCTTTGAGCTTGTCCCAGCTGGGGTGGTGCCCCGCTGGTGGGAGAGACCTGGTTAGGGGGAAACCCCACTAGCCGGCGGTAGGTCGGCCCCGGATCTCGCCATCCAGCGGGGGAAGATCACCACCATCTCCCGAGAACAAACATGCACTACACTAACGGAACTAATGACCAATGCAGTTGGTCCGGAAACACGAAAAAATCAATCATGCAATGTTTCATACAAGTTCCAAAACATCGATAAGCTACATATTTAAACTAATAATTATCTCTCTCTCCCCAAATCGCTGTAATTTATTAATAAAAATAATGTGCACATGTTCTCTACACATATGAATCTTCATCCGCCTAACTAAACCTGCAACCACACTGCTTATAAAGCCCCGATGGCTCAAAGCGTACATGATATTACATAACAATTGCCTTTCGATAGATTTCGCACCGACATTTCCTGACTTTTACATTCGGAGTGCACACATACGGGCAATATCAGAATTGTCTGGCCCGGGGTCTAGGTCAAAATTCATCGCAGGCTCTCTATACTAACGCACGCGCACATAGGCACCCACGCACACGCACAGAGAAACATATAAGAAAATTAATCCCAATACTTTGCTTATTCAAATCTCCACAGGAAAAACTTTTTCATTTGACCAATTTTTTAACAATTTCTTCAAAATTATTTCTTAAATTATGAGTTATTTTAAAATTAACTGAAGTTAAATGCTTGAAAACCCATGAAATACAAAGATGAATAAATTATTTTTACTTTCACGCCCTACTAACTACATACTAACAGAGAAAAATCATTAAGAACATGCTTGACTTGGAAGGCGCTACTCGCATGTGAAAAAGTTTGACGAATGGTATGTAATTGGATGGTCATCCCTAATCTTCAATAAGTTCCTTAAAGTGGAAGTTCACGTAGAAATAAACAAAACTTGAATTATACTCTACTCTCTTAACTGACGTTACTTCTTCCTTTTGGCATGCCTATCTTTAATGGATATTTGCGAGCACCTTTCTTCGGAATTTCCTGTAGTTCCGTTCAAGGTTTTCAATGTCAAGGTCAACGGTATTATATATATTTTCCACGAATTATCTCACACCTTCCATCACCAGAGATGTTTCATTGGTTACGCGCTACATTTAATTTTCCTTCCCTTATTTCATTCTCGCCTCCTCCGCATTCAGCTCTCGTCGGCGCACAGACATCAATTTGAACCCCACTACGCACAGGCTGCACCGAGGGAGAATCCGGGTGGAAGGTCTCGGCAACCACTTAGCTAATTGAAGGCAAGGCAGCAATTTGCCTGCACAAACCGGCGGCAGAAGATCTAGAGCAAGTGAAGAGTTTCAGGTAAGAGGGACTTGGAGTTGCGGTCGAAGAGTTTCCTCCAATTTGTTGAGCTCCGCTTCGCCTCGTCAGCCTCGGCCACGGCGCGGGGGCAGCCCCACAGGCTGCTCTGCTAATGACAAAGGTACAGTCTCCCTAAGCTAAGACGTCCTTTCGTCAACTCTAGCTTTGTGTATCTCATAAGTAATACATGGACTGCTATGGTTTTACACACATATTTCCATATCAGTACACTTGAGTGAGTACATTGATGCATACATTTTTGGGACTCGTGTTCCGACCATGGACTTCCCAATTTAGGAATTTATCGTTGGTCAGATCTAGATTTTTAATTTCAGAGCGAAAGGGAACCATAGTCTTAAGTATGAAATGGGGAATATTTGGATTTTGAAGCCAATTACAATTTATTGAAGTTTTAACAGGCTTCGCATAAGGCCATTTCCAACTGATCATTTATGTAAAGAAGACGTGATATGTTTCGCTAACTAAACGGGACACTTCAGAAGGTATTCCGCTGACGTATATCTGCAGATCGGCGGAGTACGTTATGTCTGCAAACTGAGCACAGAGGGGGTATCACTTACAAAGATCAATAATAAAAGTGGAACTATGTTTGATCTTTTTTGATTGATTGATTGTTTTTGCTTGGGAGGTGGCGGCGATCTTTCCCTGCTGGATATTGAGATCAGGCGACCCACCTACCGTCGGCTAGCGGGGAATCTCTCACCAATCTTCCAGGGCAACCTATACGCTCCCAGCGGACCCCCGGCATGTGTAGTACAGAAGTGCATGTAAGTGTGTGTACGTAAGGGGTGAGGGTAGCACAAGGAATGGGGAGGGAAGATTGCGCGCTATGTGGCCCGTTTATTAGGGCACTCCTCCGGCATCTGCCTTGTATTGATAGGAGAAACCACGGAAAACCCACCGATCAAGGCTGCCGGCCGCTCGCCTCCAGAAAGCGCCCAAACTCGACTTAGGTATCTAGCTAGAGATGAAAATTCCGCTACCATCGAGACTCGAACCTAGGACCTCTCGGTCAGAGGCATTGCAGTGACAACAGTCGATGCCCTGAGCCACCTCTCCCGGTGGAATTGTTAGCATTATATGCTGATGTACTGCTTTATTTAAAGTAGCTATATGTACAGGTCACACATTAATCCCGTCTGGATCACTATTATTCCACAGGAGCAGTATTCACTCAACGTGAACAAAACATGTACGATAAATTCATACCTCGAGATATCAATTCTTGCTATTACTTGTGATGTTCAGAACACTATGGAAATGTCTACAATATTTTAAAGATTTCTATTTGCAAGTAAAATGAAAGTTAAGTACACGCAACGTCTCACAGTCCTCTCATTCCTCCTTTCTCAGAAAATTTCATGTCAGGGTTCAAAAGACTTAATTTTTTAGGGAGCCTTTATACTGCTTATGCAAAATGTTTTACATTGCAATGATTCTTTTTAAAGTATTTGAAAATATTTTACATTGCAATTTTTTTAATGCATTTGAAGAGTAAAAAGATTATCGCACACCTCATGTTCGAAGTTATCTAGGATTAAAAATAATAACCGCCAATTAGCGTACTCTGACAATATTGTGAGTCGTGGTTTCATAGTCACTGAATCGAAAATTAACAATCATTCATACTGTAACGCAACCGCCCACGTGAAACGATTTTCGCCGAACAAAATTTTAATTTTACTTCAACATTTAACAAAAAGTTTCCACCACATTAAAATACTTTCTCTTTACTACTTACGTAGTAAGGTGAGAAAGTAAAAACTATGTAAACATTTTCGTTAATTTTAATGTTTTAGGTAATACAGCAAACGAGTGACTTTTTAACTCATGCGTACTCATGCGTAAGCAATGATTCAACATCACGTGACGTTTCCCTATATGAAATATTATAGTATACCGTTGGTACTAAAATTAATGTGTACGTAATGTAAATTACGAATTCTTGAAGGTCATGGTTTCGTAGATTTTCAGTATTCACTGCCTCATTTTTACAGCGTGATAATTAAAAAAAAAAAGTACTCTCCCTGCAATTACCCAGGATGAAACTGGTGGCTTCGACTTCATAAATTCACTTGGTAGGGCACGATGAGCGCGCAATCGAGCAAATTCACTTCCCGAGTAATCCGTCGAACAAACGCCCCATGCATTTGATGCGGCAAGTGCCATTTACTGCTAAACGCGAGCTGGTGTATTCAAACAAACGTGGGATCCCTCAATGCTGTTCCCCGCATCCGTTTAACCACTGGAAAGGAAGTCGTTAGCGATGTGAAGCAAATCAATAGTTTCACATGCTTGTTTCGAGCTCGGAAGACAACACAAACAGGGCGCGAGTCGAGACGCCAGCGTGGCGCGCACAGCTGCAACAGCATTCGCCTAATGGGCGCTGCGGCCTCAAACAACAGAGTTCGGCGCGCCGCGCGCGCTTTCGCGATCGCTTTCGATACTCAATGCGAGAAATGTGTACAGTCGCGCTCATAACATTTGAGGAGCACTTCATGGTACCAAATCCAATATTTTAGAAAATTCAACTACAGGCCTACAGGTGGAATCACATATTCTGGGGTGTGAAAATTTAACTGCAATATTATTTTTACCAAATATTTTTAAAAATCATTTCGTTGAATTGATCGTTTCGCAAAAAATGTAACTCATCCCCTTCAACTTTCACTTCAAAGAATTAAGCTCTAGTAGAAAAAATACAGATAACGAAGATGAAGAATTCCATAACCTTGATGTACATTACAAAGAACGAAAATAGTACTTTCATCATTGTAAGATTCATTATGTTTTTTAATGTTTAATAATTTGAATGTTTTAATGGCAAGGTTAATTATAAATATTACTAATAACATCCGTATTAATTTTTGGCTATTAATTATACCAATATCCAACTTTTTCTTCTCTTGTATATCAAAACGCACCAAATCCAAAATTAAAACCCTTATAAATTTGGAATAATCAAGGAATAACTTTCTTATTTCTTCTAGAAAACTCTTTGAACTTCTTTCAAAGACGGCCGTGAGAAAGCGTCTCATCCTAGGCGCGGGGAGATTCAGAGAAACCAGGTCCTTCCACATAACCAGCAAGAACACATTGTTTGAAAATTTGCAGCCGAGGCTTCTGATGGCGAATCGCATAGCTCGTGGAAAAACCAATAAATTTGCCTGTATCGACAGCATTGAAAGTTGAATTCCTTACGTAATGTTGGCAGCGTGTCGCTGAATTCTCCAGGAACCAACGCGGGTTTGACGCGTGAATTTCTTACAGAGTAACGAGATGTAAACAGAAAGGAGATCGATTTCCCTTCGCCCAAACACAGGTAATACTGACAATTTCTTCAATATTTAATGTGAAAGGTAGACCCTAACGCCAAGGTGGTCTAACAGTCTTAATACTTTTCGCTTTCATAACCTTCCCTTGAGTCAAAAGGCTCAGAAAGACGTATCGCAGATCTTCACCACAAATCTTCAAAGCTCTCCCGCCAATTAAAAGCTATATTCGTAGCACCAACAATACACATTTGCATATTACTTGAGATTTTAAAACATTTCTTAACTATGATTTTTTTAATGCTGCACGAATAGTAATTGCGATTAAAACGAATTATCAACATTAAAATGATACATTGTAATTAGCTACTCTTAAAAGTTAAGATAGCTAGAAATTTTGAAGTATGTCTGTATACATATACGTTGAAACGAAAATTATTATTAAACGTTTGATCTATTACTACTAAATTTGAATTAATGAATTTAAATTTCTTTTCAATTACATGCAACTTAAAAGAAGAATCATGAAATTACCTCAACATATAAAAACAATCAATAACTAGTAACATCAAATGTTTAGGATTTTTTTTCTTCTCGAAAGAAACTTGTGAAAAATGTTCCAGTAGCATTTACGAAAGTAGTGATATTAATAATAGATCATGAATGCACAGTATCTGCAAGTACGAGCGATAACATAAATCGATACGAGCCCAATATCCATTCATCAAGATTGACATTTCTTCTCTTGATTCATTCCATCCAGAATTTCCTCACCGTCAATTTCCCCCCCAAAAAGACAATGAAATACCGCGACAAAATCAAAACGGTAGATGGGCAGAGAGCGCGAGCTGCGCTAGGAGCAAAGCAATGAGTCAGTGCGAGCGCGAGTCCGCCGCTGAAGCGACGAAATGAGAACGGCGACGGAGACAGTTCCACGAAACGAGAAGGCCGGTCTCATTCCCGACCGCCTCGGCACGCCAGCGCCCCCCCCCCCCGAAGGACGTGCCTAGCCTCGTCGCTTCGCCATGGCCCCTCAGCCCCCGCGCCCGCAGGCGCAGGCCCAACCCAGGCGAAGAGGACGGCGGCGCGAGGACGACGAGCAGGAAGCGCTCTGCGCCACAGAGACCGCGCGGTTTGAAGTTCACGGTCGAGGGCCGGGGAGCGGGCGCTAGGCACAATGATTGCACCGTGAACGCGTTGAGTCGCAAAATACAAATGAGGGAAAGGAGATTGCCAAGTCTGTACAGAATAGAAGAGGTAATGAGAAACGAAAAAAAAAATCCAGGAAATTCGCATTCAATTTTAAAATATATCTACCGGGAACGGTAGCTTAGTGCATCAACTGATGTCACTACAGCGCCTCTGACCGGGAGGTCCTAGGTTCCCACTCCCCACGGCGGCAACATTTTCGACACTAGCTTTTCAGCTAGGTCGAATGCAGTCGCTGTCTGGAGGAGAATTCTAGCGGCCGCCTGCTCTGATCGGTAGTTTTCCGTAGTTTCTCCGATCAACACCAGGCGAATGCCGGAGTAGTACCTTACCACACGGACCGCGCGCGATCTGTCCTTCCTCTCCCCTTACACACACACACACACACACACACACACACACACACACACACACACACACACACTTACACTAACATGCACTACACTACCACATGTTCCGGGAGACCGGTCGGGAGCTTAGAGCTTGTCTCGGCTGGGGTGGTGCCCCGCTGGTGGGAGAGTCCTGGTAAGGGGAAACCCCACTAGCCGACGGTAGGTCGGCGCCGGATCTCGCCATCCAGCATGGGAAGATCACCGCCATGCCCGAGAAAAAAAACATTCACTACACTAACGGGACTAATGACCAAAGAAGTTGACGCGCCCGGAAACACGAAAAAATCTATCAATCAATTAAATTTTTTTTTCCCCCGCCGGTTCTTTTGTCTCTAAACTTGTAGAACTCATTTATTTTTGTGGCAATGGTGATTTACGTGTCCCCACAGTTATCTTCCAATTAACAAACAGTAACGGGAGTTGTCCCCGTGTTGTCCCGTAGACAGTTAGGCGATTGGTGTATTTTGAAACATTCCACCACATCAAGTCAAAATTTAAGTGCTCGAGGAAAAAGGCATAGTCTCGACAAAACTGAAGAATCCGAGACACCCCCATTTAAAAGATATTCAATAATTTTTGACGCGAAGGAAGTCGATGAAAACCAAGGAAACAAAGGGACGCAAAGCGATGGATCGTGAGTAGTGGAGGCGAGATGAAGGGAGCCAAAGGAACGAGGCGAAGAGGGCGGGCGCGGGGCGCGGGCTAAATTAATAACACGGAGTGTGTCAAGGGAACGGGCGCGTGTATCCCCCAGTAGTTAACCCGGACACCCTGGCCGGCGGCCGCTCCTTAGGCTGTGAATAATAGAGGCGGAGACGCGGGCGGCGGGGCGGGGAAGGGCAGGGCTTGAAGGGGCGGGGCGGGGCGTGGAGGGGTGGGAACGGGGCGAGGCGGGGAGCATTGTGCAGGGCCAACGGGGCTTACGCCTCGCGTTTGTAAACCGTCGCCGGCTCCCGCCTTGTTCGGGGTGTCGCCTTAACAGTGACCCACATTGTTGCCCAACTTCTACGAGCGAGAAGGGTACGGAGACTGGGGCCCCGATCGATCGACTTCCTTCATGGCGCTTATGCCGAGACATAAATAACACAATGGTTCCTTCTGAAGCGTCGTTGAAGTTTACAACCCCACTCTCTCTTGGCGTTCCGTACCACCAACGGAAACTGAGACAAAACGTGTTATAGGAAAACAACACATTACCACGTTCCTTGCATACCTACAACGTACTATCATTTCATCTGATCAAATTCAAGTCACGACTTCAATTTTATTCTCTAGATATTTCAATGGAACTTTAAATATTACTTTCAAATTTCAAACTTGCAGCGTGGAATATAATTGAACGCCCATCCCACGTAGTTTTTGATATTGTTTTGTGAAAACTGACACTCCACTTTTCTGAAGTCATTAAAATTTTCAAGATACACTAATACCATCGTATTTATCATTGGCTTAATAAGAATTCATTACGTACATATTCGTAGCAGAAAGCACGAGAAATGAAAGAGCCACTCCACACGCTCAGCGTTTTATTTCCGCTAGAAAAGAATAAAATATAGCTAAGACCTTACAAAATACTTTGAATTTACTGCTGTGTTCTTGTGTATTGAGATGGGCAATTCTTCAGTATTCGCTTCTCCTACCTAAACAAGAGTCGATCTCCAACAAGGAGAAGAAAATATCAATAATATCAATTTTAGTTCATACTGCAGAAATTAATTGGTCTAGAATGAGCCATTGTAGTAATGCACTATGTCAAATCAGTGAAATGACACAGTGCCAAGAACAGGTGTACCGTATAACTACGTGTCATTTATAATTATATGCACAATGGACTTATTTCCCATTTCGTGAGAAATGTAATATTCACGGGAACACATTTCCAAACAATGCTTTCAGTCGTAACTACTTATCAAGCTCATATACTGAACGTGTCAACATGCAAACAGAATTAGATAAATAATCCACCATTCATTTGATGGAATATTTAGTTTCCAACCAATACAGATTCGCATTACAAACTACATTTACATGTGACCTGCCAGCAATGCGACGCGCGTTTGCCATATCGCAATATCGATTCGGCACGATACCGAGAGTCCACGTCAAAGTCCAGTCGAACGTTTCCCGAACTACGTGAGGCGAGGGAGCACGTGAACGTGACCACAGCGCCCCAAACAGCTCTGCCTCCGCACAACGGAACGTGAACGGAAGGCGTCGCACTTGATTGATTCATTGATTGATTTTTTCGTGTTTCCGGGCGCGTCAACTGCTTTGGCCATTAGTTCCGCTAGTGTAGTACATGTTTTTTTCTCGGGAAATGGCGGTGATCTTCCCCCACTAGATGGCGAGATCCGGCGCCGACCTACCGTCGGCTTGTGGGGTTTCCCCCTAAGCAGGACTCTCCCACCAGCGGGGCACCGCCCCAGCCGGGACAAGCTCTAAGCTCCCGACCGGTCACGCGGAATGTGTGGTAGTGTAGTGGATGTTAGTGTAAGTGTGTGTGTAAGGGGAGAAGAGAGGACAAAGAAAAGGAAGGACAGATCGCGCGCGGTCCGTGGCACGTTTGGTAGGGTACTGCTCCTGCATTCGCCTGGTGTTGATCGGAGAAACTAAGGAAAACTACCGATCAGAGCAGCCGGCCGTTAGAATTCTCCTCCAGACAACGAATGAATTCGACCCAGCTGAAAAGCTGCGTCATACTTCACAGTTAATATCATGCATCGAAATATTTCTCGACGTTTATGAGATCACTTGCACGCAATTGTACAATTACTTGGTGAATCCTCATTATCCTATGTTCTGCCGGTTGGCAGATCACCTGCATCGTCGTTTCCTCCACCTGCTTTTGTCCAAGAAATTTGTATTCTTATTTATAGAAGATTGACTTCACCCATCCGCTTCAGCTTTTTTCTTACTCGACTTCTCATTGTTCCCACTGTTCTCCCAATTCTGGTTACCAACAACTCTGTGTATTTCCATCTAAGTAGGAACAAATGATAATTAAAATGAAAACAAAAAGTAAGGGCGCAGTTGTGTTCAAGTGATCTTATTAGCCGACATTTCATTGGAACTTCGTCTGCTCCAGTGGCCTACAGCTACGCCTCGACGGCTATCCTTCCCGACGCTCGCATCTCAGTCGTGCTGGCTGCGGCCGACACCACTTGTCCGGCCGCAGCCGCCAGACGCCAAGCTGTCAGCGTCAGCGGGCAACTTTCTTCCTCGCCCCCAGGCCGCGCTCTCGTCGCGAACCCGCGCCGGTTCCGCTCCGCGCCAGCAACAGATGGGGAGGCGCGCGCCGATGGTGAAGACGGATCGCGGCAGCGAAAAACAGCAGACGCCCGGCGTCCGTCTCTTGTGACGTCATAACCCCCGCCCACCACGACCGCCGCCGTCGTCGCGGCGCCGGAACGGCAAAAACGGCTGGCGCGACAGCCGCCATCTTTATTCAACGAAAGTACAGATCTCAAACTTTCGGAACAACCGAGATAAGATGGTGATTACAGGAATTGTCGTTTCCCGTAATGAAATTTTTGAGACCATAAAATGTGAGATAAGTATCTAGTCGAGTCTCTGGAAAATGATAAAAACCTATATCCTCTCCAAACTCCTGGGTAGGCCCAGACCGCCTTATACATCCCACACATAAAAGTTCCAGACCAATGAACCCACCTCCGAAAACAGTTGACCTACAACCATAAAAGAAAGTCAGTAACGTTAGAAAAGATTTGAGTTTTTGATTACGATTCTGCCGAAATTTTCAGAATATTTTCTTTCGGAATTACGCCCACAAAATACACAGGCGAACTACAATCTCTGTATTGCCTATAGACATAATTTACAAGCTAGAACACAAAGTACATTATTATAATTTTTGATAATGTAAAGAAGTCGAAAATCCGAAAGATGGAAAAAATGTCAGCGAAAATATATTGGGGGCAATTCAGATGTAAGCAAAGGCGTCACATCACATTAAAATATTTTGAATTCACAAACCATCAAAACTGTAAACATTTACAGAATTAATTTACCCAAAACCAAACGTGGTTTTATCTAATGTTACTGCCCGTACTGAGTCCACCCTGACATTCTCGCTTTCCCATGCAGTTCACATGCTTCGTATCCACCCAACATTCCTACCAATTACTATTAAAATCTCACACGCACTATCACCGTTTGGCCACTGGCATACTGCCACGAATATTTTCATATTCCACAAGCACCACTTTATTACGTTTTCATGAAAGTATAAATTTTGCTTCAGCAATATTATGGGTCGGATCTCGGAAGAATGGTAGATCCCTCCCCCCCCCGTTGCTTCTTGGCCCGCCCAATCACGGCCTCGCACGAGGCTTCATCTCGGAGGCAGCGGCGGCCGCGGGGAGGGAGGGGCCCTAAGCCTCCAACGCGCTTCCCCGAAATGGCGCTGGCGGTGGTGGTGGTGGCGGCGGTGGCGGGTTATGAAGTCCGACCACGCATGGGCCCGGCGCGGCGCGATGCTATCGCGGTGGAGTCTCGAAAGCGAGCGGTCGATATCTGCGGCCGCACGCACGGCCTCCCGCCGCGCCGCCCGCAGCTGCGGCCGCGGCCGCCCTCGCTCGCCCTTCGATGCACGCCGCCGCGCCCCACCCCTTTCCTGCCCATCTCTGGCGCCAGGAGGCGCTTCTCATTCCCTCTTAGTCGTACTTAGACACAAACGTCTCCACAGCGGTTTCCAGAGACGCAAAATATGGATGCCATGTGTAGTATTGGTCGTATTGTTTTTCGGTTTTCTTTTAATTTTATTTTACGGAAGAAATACAATTTATGTTTCACTGTCGCAGGTTCAGTAACTTCTTGCACTTTATTCCCCTGAAACAAAATTTGGATTAGATGACTACAATGAGCGGTCTTGCTATGCTCGTATTTTCGAAAGTCATTCAGACGTTCAAACCAGTAAATAGTACTCCATCGAATAGGAACATGTTTTTGAGGCAATTTGCAGATAGTCAACATCTCGCATACAGCATACGACGTAGAGAACACTAATTTTAATACTGCGTAACAAAATGACTTTTTTGTCGGGAAAACTCATTGGCGGTAAACAAAAAATGTGATAAATCTTGTTCCTACTTCCTTTAACACGCTGTCTAGTCAGAATCAACGTTTTGCGCGTCCTTTTCCAGTGGCGCGTTGCGCATTCCAATTTTTTTTTCACCAAAATTGATAATCCCCGATCAATCTGATTGATATCGCAACTCCTTGAATTTCAAACGGAAATTTTGACTCTTGGGGGTACGTGGCGCTTCAACGTCATCTTCAAAATTTTCTCAAAAAAGACTCCAACTTTTTTCTTTAAATTCCTTCCTCTGATTCAGCAAAATATGCTTACGAAACGCCCTTAGTTCGCATTTTAGTTAAACTCTCCGAATTTTCGAAAATTCCAAAACTTCAATTTTTGAGGGCAGGGAGGGGTCGCACACCTACCGCAATGAAGATAAATTCGTTTCTGTAATGAAATCTGTTCTTCAAAAACCCATATTGAAATGAGGTCATGTTTAATTTTTCGAAAATATGCGTACTTTTTGCGTGAAACGCAATTTTTAAACTTTTTCTCAAAATCGGCTCCAATTTTTTGTCTTAACATCTTTTTCGCCGATCGAAACGAAGAACAGTAAAGAAAGTGGTGCTGGTCCTATTTTGGATTAACACAAAGCATTTTCGAAAATTGCAAAAGAATAATATTGATGTGAGAGATTTTTATTACTCGAAATCTGTTCTAATAAATCAGTCCTTTAAAAAAGTTTATGTACATTTTTTTATTTAGGTTGTTTAGTGTAATTTTTGTACATTGTGAAATTTGCAAATTCGCATGTTCCACGCTTCAATTGCAAGTCTTGCACAAGGTATCAGGTTGCAATACATATTGCAACGCCACGCCGCGAATCGGCAGCTTGAAATTCTGAGAATTCCTTCTCATTGTTGGGTGATGTTTATGGCAGAATTAAACACAGTTTTAATAGTCGGATTTTTGTTGGTATTAGCTTTAGAAGAATTAGTTCTCGCACCTAATGTTCCACAATTTGTAATGAATTTTACAAGTGATGACTGATATATGTTAATAAGGAGAGAAATTGCGGTATTATTACATTAAGTAACCGCGTACATTAAGTTTACATTAAGTTAAGTAAGTTACATTAAGTAAGTACGTGAGGTTGTAGCACCGCAAGTTCTGACGATGAGATCACATACCGGAGCCAAGGCTTTATTTTATTTATTTATTTATTTATTTATTTATTTAGTCAAAAACTGTATGTGACGTATGGGGGGAGAAAAATCATCTGGCTGATTGCGATGATATACGGGCGGGGGTGAAGAAGGTCTGAAGAAGAACGCGGTGTGGAGCGGGGCGACACGAAAGTTGCGAACGCAGCGGAGCCGCCGTGAGGGCTGTCCGGAAGTCGACAGGATGCGAAGGAGGCACCTGACGTCACTTCCTGCGCACGAGCGGCTGCGGTTGCGGTCGGGGCGACGTGACAGCTCTGAGCACCCGCCCTCGCCGCCGCCCGCATACTTATAAATAGAGCCGGAAGTTTGAAAAATTACCTTTTTGTTATTGTTACTATTTAATGACTTTTAACAACAGGAATCAATTGAATTTTTGGAGTTTTTTAGTACATTTTCATTTTGCCTTTGTTGGCCCATTTTAGCTTCTGATGTATATTTTTGCATTTTGTCTCATTTTTGCCATTTTCCTCATTATTTTGCTTTCTTTTTTTCCTGGCACCGATCGCGATCAAGCTGGATACCTGCAAGCCTAGACAACACTACGAAACAATCGTGATTTTAATTTTCTGTGGAAGCAGAGGTTCTATTAAAAATCTAAATTAAAAGGATGATTCCAGTCAATATTTTTTTCATTGATGCCGATAGGCTTTGTTCGCTCACGAGAAATCCTATCCTAGTTTTGAGAATGGCATTCGGTCAATTTTCAAAACAGCTCTCTGAATATGATATACACTTCCCAGTTACACAAGCGAAGAACGAAACATAATTTCATTTTCACTGATGCCATTTCAAGCTTCAAAAGGGAGTCCACAACAGTACTTTACAGATACAGCGTCACAACTAAAACGAATTCGTATCCATTATATAGGATGGTCATGTGGATGAAGCTTACAAAGAAAAGATAGTTCCCTTACACGTTAAGTGCTAATGAAGATTTTAGAGTAAGAATAAAAATATGAATCATTTTAATTATAATTTTTAATACCAATTTCTTTTCAATGGATGTTTTCATTGTCTACATGCCTTTCTGCAACCGTACTTTAGCTAGAATAAATACATTTTAAACTATTTTTTAAGTAAGCAAGCTAGTGGATAAAGTAAATGATTCCACGTCCAAGCTCCACTTCTAATAGTGGCATCCAAGTAGCCGACTTGCCAAACAAATAATATAATGTTGTACTAAACTAGTATTATAAAGTTGTTCACAAGTACCGTACTCGATTGCCAGGGATATGCAAGACACATACGTGCACGATCCAATATTCTTTTTATATGGAACGTACTCGTATCTATTACTTATGTACTCGCATTATTTGTCATCCAGACCCTTTCTTTCTTCGCGTCAGTAAAACCACGAATAATTTATAAGCTGGAATTATTAAACATCACTGTCGCTGTAAGTCACATGGAAAAAATGAAATCAGCTGCTTGTTGCACAGTGAGCGCCCCAGCCATCTTCCCTGGTCGTTCGGCGGCACCCTCCCCGCCCCGCCCCGCCCCGCCCCGCCCCGCCCCATCTTCGCTCACCAGGAGGTTCTACGCTTCAGCCCCGACGCTGGCGGACTCCCGACACTAGCTGGATAGCGAGGTCCAATTCAGCCGCTGCCTGGAGGAGATTTCTAGCGGGCGGCTCCTCTGATCTGTAGTTTACCGTGGTTTCTCCGATCAACACAAAGCGAATGCCGGAGCAGTATCCTAACAAATGGAACACGGACCGCTCACAATCTTTCCTCCCTCTTCCTTGGCCTTTCCTCTCTCCTTACATACATGCACTTACAATTACTTGTATGTAATAGTCCCCATATGTCAGAAGACCAGTCGGAAGCTTAGAGCTTATTCCAGCTGGGGCTGTAATGTCGTAGACTCTCTCATCTCTTTATGAGAGACGGTCCCGCCTGACGACCATCACAACAGATTACCAAGGTGCCATATCATTGCGCGAAGATTGTTATTAGAGAATCATCATCTGTTTCCCGCAAACGACACGCGGATGATATACGCTCTGAACAATATTAAGCTATCCGTGTATATTATGTACAAATTAAATGTACTTATTTGAGAATCCTGTCGTCTTTACTCATCACGACGCTATAGGACGGTGCCCCGCTGGTGGGAGATACCCGTTTGGGGGAATCCTCCTGAAGCCGACGGGTAAATCGGCGCCAGACTAATCATCCAACAGGAGAAGAACACCGCCACCTCCTTGATAAAACCATGCACTACACTAACGGGTTTAATGACCATAGCGGTACCGGGAGCGGTAGCTCACTGCATCAACTGATGTCACTGCAGCGCCTCTGACCGGGAGGTCCTAGGTTACACTCCCCACGGCGGCAGTATCTTCGACACTAGCTCTTCAACTAGGTCGAATTCAGTCGCTGTCTGGAGGAGAATTCTAGCAGCCGGCTGCTCTGATCGGTAGTTTTTCGTGGTTTCTCCGATCAACACCAGGCGAATGCCGGAGCAGTACCCTACCAAAAGGGCCACGGACTGCGCGCGATCTTTCCATCCTCTTTCTTGTCCTATCCTCTCCCCTTACACACACACTTACATTAGCATGCACTACACTACCACATATTCCGGGAGACCGGTCGGGAGCTTAGAGCTTGTCCCGGCTGGGGCGGTGCCCCGCTGGTGGGAGAGTCTTGGTTAGGGGGAAACTCCACTAGCCGACGATAGGTCAGCGCCGGATCTCGCCATCCAGCGGGGGAAAATCACCGACATCTCCCGAGAAAAAAATGCACTACTCTAACGGGACTAATGACCACAGTAGTTGACGCGCCCTGAAACACAAAAAAATCAATCAATCAAAACCATAGTGGTAGACGTGCCCGGAAACAATCGATCGAACGAATAAATTAATTCCGGGAGCGGGCGTTCGAGGTTACTTGGTGGCGGAGAGAGCAACAGACGACACGAGCACAGGCGCGGCCGGGAGCAGTAACAATAGCGGTGAGTGGCAACGTAAAAGGCGATGAGAAGCCACGCACATCACGTCTGGTTCAGGTGGCAGTTGCGGCGGCGAGTCGGCAATGGAAGCCAACATTACGTCAAGTGAAGAGGATCTCGAGAGAGCAGGAGAGGTCGAGCCCTGCTCCGCGTTCTATTCCGCTGTAGAAGTTGCAGTTAGCGTCGCGACGTCTCATTCCGAAGCCTCATGAGAACGCACGACCGCCATACTTCTCCCGGAATGGGTCGCCCCCTCACGACGCCTCGACGCGAACGCAGCGCTCAGGGGCCCGCGTGACTGTACGCACTCCAGCGGATCTGCGCCTCCGAAATGTTCCGGCCAGAAGCTGACTTACGGTAAGTAATATGATGAAAATGGGATGTTATATCTCAAAAAGTACCGAGAGCGGTAGCTCAGTGCATCAACTGATGTCACTGCAGCGCCTCTGACCGGGAGGTCCTAGGTTCCCACTCCCCACGGCGGCAGGATTTTCGACACTAGCTTTGCAGCTAGGTCGAATTCAGTCGCTGTCTGGAGGAGAATTCTAGCGGCCGGCTGCGCTGATCGGTAGTTTTCCGTGGTTTCTCCGATCAACACCAGGCGAATGCCGGAGCAGTACCCTACCAAACGGGCCACGGACCGCGCGCGATCTGTCCTTCCTCCTCCTTGTCATATCCTCTCCCCTTACACACACATTTACACTAACATGCACTACACTACCACATATTTCGGGAGACCGGTCTGGAGCTTAGAGCTTGTCCCGGCTGGTGCGGTGCCCCGCTGGTGGGAGAGTCCTGGTTAGGGGGAAACCCCATTAGCCGACGGTAGGTCGGCGCCGGATCTCGCCATCCGGCGGGGGAAGATCACCGCCATCTCCCGCGAAAAAACATGCACTACACAAACGGGAATAATGACCAAAGCAGTTGACGCGCCCAGAAACACGAAAAAATCAATCAATCAATCTCAAAAAGTCACATGACACGTTTATTTCTCACATATATCTCTGAAAAACTTAATGCTCGGAAAGTAATATTCAATCGCGGGAACTCGTGCAACTCTATAATTACTTTACCGACAAAATAAGACTGAACACTCTTATAGCTGAGGCTGATTCATTGTTATTTATATACATAACTATACGAAATGTGTTGATACGCTTTCGTATCTTGCAAGTAATCCTAACAATACTACATTGTGCTAGTGATAGAAGCTGTCTAACAAAACAGATATGTTAAGATTCATATTTCACACACGCTTCACAAAAGTTGTGTCAAATACGTGTCAAACAATATGGTGTTATTCAAATTTGGTGACGATATAAATCAACCACTTCATTTAAACTGCGGTTTTTAATCTACGTGTGATGTACGCATTCAAAACCATATAGTAAAACCTGGAAGAGGACTCATTATCTGCTCATATGTAAAATGAAAAATTAATTCCAGATATACTTTATTCATGTGCCTACGTCTGCTTATAATAATCCTGGTCGTGAATGTCATTTCATTTTCTGTGTTATCGTAGCGGTCAAATACGAAATTAATAACTCCATGAAGTTTTATTTTGAATTATTTCAAAATGAAATGTTAAAAAATCAGAAGACCAGATCAAAAAATTCAGAATTAATATCAGAAAATCTTCAAGTACGCTTCAAATTCCAATTTCTATAATACGAATGTAAATATTTCAGTATTCAATGTTGACAAAAGTGCATTACAGATTTATAAACGATGGTAATGAGAAAGGTACTATTTTCTGGGAAGAAAAGTTTCTCGTGACCACTATAAGAATAATAGATTAAAAATATCATTCCTTTGTCACTCACGATTTGCATGTGAAAATGCAGAAGAGACCTGAAGCTTGTCCTGTAGGCACAATAAAACACCCGCCCGACAGTGCATCAATAATACACATGTCACACAAATAACTCTGCCAAATGTCACGCTACACCATCTCAAGAAAAAAATCACTTCGTACGCATACAATTCAATAAGCAAAGGACGATAGCTTATTGTTGGGCTACAAATGTGAAGAAATATTCTATAAGCTTTACAAAATTCACGATTCTACTTGTGGCACTACAAAAGCAAAAGTTTTCTCGCTTTTTTGCAATTTTTTTAAAATGCAGAATGTTCAAAACAAATGAGACCTGTGTCATTTTTTAAGCGTGCTTTGCTCTGGCCGTTGAAAAACATGAAAGAAAAAAGTGAAGTAGATTTCAGAATGTTTATAAACAGCATTAGTTTCAAGCAGAAATCAAGCAAAACTTTTATTGTTGTTATTTTCAAAAAATGAAGATGATTTATTTAAACATTTATTTTTAAATTGATTTTATTTAAGAAAAAAGTCTATCAATAATATGGTAATTTTCAAGCGTCATTTTTTTACTGCTTTCAAAAATACAGACTTTTTGCTGTCAATCGAATTTTCTGTTAATGTACTCACAATCCGTGGATTCTGACAACACAAACTGGAAGTATTTTACTACATACAGAAACAATATTTATCCACTTTTTTTCCTTTCAGGGCCCGACAAGAAGAGCTTTTCTGTAGGAAAATCGTTGATTTTCTCTGCACGATTACAATACTTTCTCTTTACTACGAACGTGCTAAGGCGAGAAACTAAAAAATATACTTGTGAAATATGTTTTAAATTAAATGAGTTTTCATAGCGAGATTTCAACAAAAATAATCGAGGTAGGAAATGCGACTGTCAAAAAATGTATGCGTATTCTCGGTTACATGAAAACCCGAAGTTACAGGATTTAAAAGTGTCTACAATGGTAATTAGTTGCTATTTGTATGATACATGTCGAAGACTGTAAATCAGTGTTCATTATCAGAAAGAGCACATCGAATACTCTTATCAGTGACGGGACGTAAAACGCATCGATCACCCACAAATCAACCCAGACGCATGAAACTTCGTCCGTGTGACAGCCGAAGAATGGAATGTCGGCGCAGGTCTTCACCAACTGAACGTCAGGAGCAAACAGCGAGAAGTACAGAGGATCTAATATGCGATAGGGTGGAGTTTGAAAAGCGGAAGGATGTGGAAGGGAAGATGATTTATCATAGACGTGCTCGAAAAATGGCAGTACTCGATAAAGCGCGAACCCGCTTCGAAAAGAAGGTGAAACTGCCGGGAGCGAAGCGGCAGAAAAGAGACAGTCGGCTTGTGAAGAAACAGCGAGGACCGACTAGAGAGTGATGGGTGGAAACCGCAGGTTTGCAAGCGAAGCGAGGGCGGGGCACAGAGAGAGGGAGGGAGAGAGAGAGAGAGAGAGAGAGAGACAGAGAGTGTGTGAGAGAGGGGGAGGGAGAGAAAGGAAGAGAGGGAGAGGGAGTGACGGAGGGAGAGAGAGAGAGAGAGAGAGAGAGAGAGAGAGGCAGAGACAGACACAGAGCCAGAGAGACACAGAGAGCCAGAGAGACAAAAAGAGACAGACAGAGAGTGTGTGAGAGGGGGGGAGGGAGAGAAAGGAAGAGAGAAGGAGAGAGAGCGCTCCAAAGCGTCACGGCGACGGGCGCGCAGGTGCGTCGCGCCGGATCGACACGCGACGATAAATCGCACCCCAACGCAAACGACGCGTCGCGACGGCGCTCGGTGACGGGCACAGGGAGGGGTGGCGGAGGGAGGGAGGGAGGGAGGGGCGGGCGCGCCCTGCGTCTCACAGGCCGCATCTGTCGCCAGCAGCTAGAGGACAGATGCAGGAAGAGCAGACATAAGGCACTTAGACATTTCCATGCTGAGCATATAAATGTTTTACGTGTCTTCAACGCTGCGTTCTTCCTTACTCTTCCGCGATTTTCTGACGTTCTATAAAACGTTACATTATTTTCCGCGAATTTCCATCTATAAACGAATCTATAAATGCTGAGGGTTAATCGATTAGGAAACAAATATGACTACCCGTAAAAAAATTCGAATGCAGCCACAATTCCATATCCGTAAAACACACATGAGCCGCTCATGAGACTAGTGAGCAATGTCACTGTGTGGATAGATTTCTTAAAAAAGGAATAGACTTCTAACTGATATCACGCCCCAAACACAGGAAATTACCTTCCTCTTTATATTAACTTCCTAAATTTGTTTTTCAGGTTACTCCCTACATACGATATAAATATTAAAAGAATAATGGAAATGATGAATAACACAGTAGTAAGACTGAAGAAGAGGAAAATAACACAATTCCACGAACCACAATAATATAAAAACTGTTATCTTGAGAATAATGACTAATTTTGGTGTTCCCTGAAATGCAATGACACCTATACGGAGTATTGCTTTACACAAAAATCAACGCCCTTTGGAAACCCAGTTGTGAATAAGGTTATGGACACAGCACTGGCAGAAAACGTGACATAACAGCAGTAAGCTTGATCGCTGATGCAACTCATCATTTGCTATGTTTTATGTGGCCAAGAGGAACTTTCCGGGAGGGGCGGGGCGGGGCGGGTCGGGGCGGGTCGGGGCGGGGCGGGGCGGCACGGCGCGCCGTACGCCCCTGAGCGCCTCACACGTCGCGCAGTCGCCCTCGCGAGCCGACACCGCCAACCTGCTGCGCGGACGCGCCTGTACACAAAGGGGCACTCGTATCCTGAAACAAATTTCCCTGACTTTCCCGACTTGACAGATATTCGTTAAAAATTCTTCAGAGTTAAGATTTGTGGAGTATTTTACACTAAGTAAAAAATTCAAACAAGTCTGCAACTGATATGTGAGGTCCCTGATTTGGCTGTGATACTAATAAAGTACAAATTAATACAAAATAGGTTTAAAAGTACTAAAAGTAGAAATTAAACAAAAAACATTCTGAACTACTGTTTAGGAATAATGTTTTCTTTTATAACCATCTGAAAATTTTCCCTGACTTTTATCGATTCTTCCACAGACTCCCAGATTTTCCCCTGAGTTCTCCAGAGCACCGAAATCCCCTGATTTTTTCGGGTTTTCCATATTTTCCGGAAAGTGGACACGCTCAAAATTGTACCTGGTCCCCGCTGCATCCATACGACTGCGCTTATTGCGTTTTAATCGCATTCAGCCAACGCTGAACGCAGATATTAAAACAAGGTCGGATTGGAATGACCATTATTCAACGTTTCCTGAAAATTCGGGCGCTAACAGCCGGTTTTATCAAATAGTTTCTGGACGGAATCACAGTTCACTCAGCAAATTACTAACAGTGCGCCATGTCACAAAATGGTAACTCACCATGGAGATCAATTCATTACAAAACTATGTTTGAGATTCGATTTTCGAGATAACACATGACGAGAACAATCGTTCTATTTCATATGATCTAAATCAACGAAAATTGAGGGTAACCATAACGGTTCGTCCCTGTCCATTTATTCATTTTGATTACCTTGAAAAAGATTTCTGACCTTAAAGAAACAGACATTTATAAAAGAAAAAATAAATTTGGAGATGTATAGGTAATGTGAAAAATATAAAGATATGCATAAATTCATGTGATGTATATAAGAATTCCTGATGTTCAACACCTTGACTTTTGCGTCTAAAATCGCATAAAAACTTTCACTGCTTCCCCGATCGCACGTCAATTGAGATAAAACTACAGAATGTGGGAAGACTCGTAAGGGGCTCTTACACGTGATACTCTGCAACTCCCAAACAAAAATCGCAAAATCATACATTAGCATTTTTGACGGATTCTACAACTCCGCGCTCGGTTTAAAACAGCAAACAAGCACATCGTCATTAGAAGGATAGAACGTCATCGTATTTTGTAA
Source organism: Teleogryllus occipitalis (assembly GCA_011170035.1). Taxonomy (NCBI): domain Eukaryota; kingdom Metazoa; phylum Arthropoda; class Insecta; order Orthoptera; family Gryllidae; genus Teleogryllus; species Teleogryllus occipitalis. The sequence goes on along the minus strand of BLKR01000648.1, from coordinate 172,062 downwards.
GTAAATCTTTGACGTAAACAAGGTACAGTAAATTCTGCCCACGCAAAAAACATCCCCCGCAAAAGCTCGTGTCGGGCGCGAGCAAACGGAAACCTCCGCTTGCTCCACTTTGCTAGTCCCTGGCCCTCTCCCCCTCCCCCTTCCCGGTCTTTCATTTCCCTTCCTCTACAGCGCGCGTTGCGGCGCGCCCCGCCACAACCCCCTTCCCCTCCCCTCCCCCTCCCGCGTCGTGCGCTTAAGCCGGATCCGGAAGCTTAAAAAATTTCACTTCGCCCTCGGTTGAATGCAGCGGCGGCGCCGGTGAACCCCCAGGTTGCGAGTTTTGCTTACGTGGATGTGCCTTTGCTTTCTCCTGGCTGAGGGGCGAAGAAAAGCACGTGAACCGAGAAGGAGGGAGCGGCGGACCTTTCTGCGTTCGTTGCCCCTTGCTTGTGTTCCCCTTTCCTGTATTTCGGTGGCAGCGGGCCCAGTTATCGACACGTTTTCATTCAGAAAAGGTATAAAGACACCAGTGCTAGAACGTACACAAGCCGGATCCCATTATTTCAGAGTGAAAAATCCTCGGCTCGGTCATCTACAAACATGTGTGCGTACGCGCGCGTTCTCGCTATTTCGTCTACGAGCGTCTTATCTGCATCTCTCTCGTTTTTTTCTTATAACTTCGTTCTCCCCCTCCTGCCCCCGGAACCACACGATCTTTCCATGTCTCGCATTCTTCATCTTTCTTGACGAATTCCTGAATTTCCTTTTCCTTCCTCTTTTCCCTTCTTCCGAGTGATTTCGTTCCTCCACATAGCTTCCGTTTTCATGCTGCCTGATCATCCCATCCCATTTACACTAACAACCACCCCACCTTTTTTGTCGTCTACCTCCTCCGTCTAAACGCCGATTCGTTGAGCCGCGTCGGTGGTCGTTGGCTGCGCCGCCCGCCCCCCGTCCTGGCGCCGCGTGCACTCGTTCCTCTCTCCCGCCCTTCGCTACCTGCGAGGAAGCATCGCCCTGAGGAGCCGCCTGCACACGCGCGCCGCTGGCAGCCGGGGCTGCATTTGCGAGTCAGATGAGGAGCCCCGAGATCAATGAATGGCAATTAGCTTCAAAGACGTTTTTATACGCGGGCGAAAGGAAGCTGAATGCAGACATTAGGGCCGCGGCGCGGGGCGGTGTGGGGGGGGAGGGCTTACATGGTTAGGCGGAAAGATACTGCGCGGTAGACGAGGGGGCGGCGGCGGCGGCGGCGGCGACGGCGACGGCGACGGCGACGGCGACGGGGACGACGTCGGCGCCGCGTCCTCTCCAGGCGCTGGCGGCGGCTGCGTTAATGTTGTAAGTCGGAGGAAATTCACCCTTCGTCGACGGGCTCTATATTTCAGAAGACTCGTTCGGAGACTCGCCGTTAGCGTTTGCCCTCCCCGAGCGACCGAGCGAATGGGCAGAAGCGCGATGGAAATGGAGAGGAGGGAGCGAAAGCCACAGAAAGTACGGCAAGCAAGGGCGGTAAAATCCACAGAGCATACGGCAAGAGTAAAGGCGGGAGTGGAAGACAGAAGGTTCGACTGGAGCAAGGACAGGGAGTGAAAGCCATAGAGCATACGACAAGAGTAAAGGCAGGGAGTGAAAGAGATAGAAGGTACGACAAGAGTAAAGGCGGGAGTTGAAGACAGAAGATACGACAGGTGCAAGGGCAGGGAGTGAAAGCCACAGAACATACCACAGGACTAAGTGCAAGGAGTGAAAGACATAGAAGGTACGACCGGAGCAAAGACAGGGAATGAAATACAGATGGTACGACAGGAGTAAAGGCAAGGAATGAAAGACACAGGGAAGGTACGATGCTGTGTATAGTGAGAACGTACGTCACTATCGGACGGGCGTCCAGCCATAACAGGAGATAAGTAAGATATTCAAATAAAATTTTGTGTTTGAACAGGCAAGCCGATAATTGAAGAAAAACTGCAACCTTCCTTATATTTGACGGAATGGAGAATTTCACTCGTGCAAGAACATGGCAGGAGGAGCAAATTCATGAACTAGCAACATCAGGAACTGACGGGACTGCTACGCGAAGAGTGAAATAGCAAGTTTTGGAGAGAGAAATAGTGAAAACCATCTTGAAAATCAATATTTGGCAATATAAGAAATTGATGTCATCGTCAGGTAATGACAATCTTTCACATGATTTTCGTGGTAATTGGATTGATTTGACAAAAGTTCCGTGTACTGAATCAGACCGCCTGGTCTGGCATACACTATCACGCCAAAATATGTGTGAAAAAGAACTTCTTATTAACACAAGTTTGATCAAGTTTATTTTTGTAATAGAAGTGGCACGTTAAAAAAAGTTTTCAAAATCGTATAGTTAGAAATATCCTTGCTTCATTTATCTGCGTTCATTGTCTACAACTGCACTCTAATAACGAATGAACAAAACAAACAGTTACAATACTTTACATACCAGAAATACAATGCCGCATGCATCGATTTTGCCTTCACATCGCGCACCTGACTTTGAAAACAATCGCATAGAAAATGAAAAGACAACGCTGTTTATTTAAAATATCATAATACTCCATTGTTGATTTTACACAAACGCTGGCGTCTCTTCATTTAACTAACAAAATATATTATCTGAATTACAACATCAACGTGCTTCAGGGAGGCAGCGACGGATCTCTCTCCTCTGGTCACAAGTACATCTCTTCCAGTACCCCACGCCCCTCCCCGTTCGCTGAAATGTAAACTCCCAGGCAATAAACGCAAGCGGGCGTTGATAAGGGGCGCGACGGAGTTCCCCGGAAGTGAAAGAGCGAATCTCGCCGCGGCACTAACTCCACCGCAATAAACTTTAATAACGAGGTGTAATTTTATATAAACCACGCACTTGGGACGGCATTTTTCAAGTTGCTATCCCTGAGATCGTGTCTGAAGGGGAGGATGCAGCGACGCCGGTCGTAGCCGTTGGGGGGAAGGGAGAGGGGGGGGGGGCGAAAGCAAATGTCGCAAGAACAAGAAATTAGCAACTTCGCTCATTCACGGAGCGGCTCTGCAACGAATGGAGCCCTTTCGAACTGCGATTTTTTCTTCCTACAGCCTACGCCGCGTTGCCAGTGCTAGTCATTTCTCTTGGAAATTATAATATGCGGAGGCGGATGAATATTTTTACGATGCAGGAGTGGGGCTGCGGTATATTTTCCAGCCGACTTGATGTTTTCTTATAACGAATATTTCAAATATGGTGAATGTAAAGTGTATTTTTGTTCTCTTATTGTTAATATTTGCCATGTTAACAATTAATATATTGAGTGAATTTCGCTAGCACAGAAAATAAGTAAAATCCATATCTTTCACTTGTATATCATCGATGAAGAAACAATACCGCGTAACAGATATCCTTGACACCCTTGATATCTTGACATTATGGATACCATTTAATAGCATGATAAATGTAATTTAACACTATTATGAGTAATATTACATTTCTGACACTATCAATTGGAAGAGTTATGGCCATTGGCATCAGGGACTGAAAAAAAACAACTGGTGCCGGTTTTGAGAAAATGTTGAAAAAGTTTTTGAGGCTTCATGTGAAGTACTCTCAAATATCAAAATATTCGTTCGACCTCCCGAAGACAGAGTTCATTCAAATCGATTGGGGAAAATCAATTTGGAAAAATTCGACTCAATCGATCAATCGACTCGGTTTAGGGGCTAGTGTTGGCCACAGACGGACAGACAGACGTTTTGCCGTCTATCGATTTTTCGGTATGAAGAACCAACAAACCATGGATCCTGGCTACACCACGTGTAGAGTTTTTTTCTTCTAAATTTAGTAACAGGATTTATTCACTTTCTCGTTAGCAGAGCCTGGCAATAAGAGTTTTTCTCGCGAAAATTCTCCATTTTCCGGCAAATGATTGTATAACTTTCTCGTCTTACGAAGTATTCGTAAGGCGAGGACGTAAAATATAAACGCAGAAACTCAGTTCGTCGGTATTGTTTCTTCAACGATGGAGGGAGGGAGGGAGGAGGGGATGGGAGAAGCTGCATGAGCGCCCCCTCCCCTTTGTTTACGCCACTGATAATATGATTCTGACCCGTCAGCAAGTTGAAACATTTTAATATACGTACCATTTCCCCCGACTATGTTTTGAATTCAAAGCTTTCATTTCATGTTTAGTTTTGTGCGTCCCCCGCCCCGTTTTAGTGGAACTAATTCACACAATTTGTTTGCGTATGCATAATTATATTGTGCATACGCGTGCTTTATATCATTTAGAGGACAATAATGTACTGATAAAAAAAATTCGTGACCGATGAGTTCATCATGTAGCAGGAAAATGACATTATTTCGAATAACAGGAAGAAGCGAACTCGAAATTTCACTTATTTTAGACCACCTCGTTTCCTCAAATGGAAGAAATAGCGATTATGAGACAGGAGAACAGAACTACGAAAGTTTGACGGCGTGTTTCGCACACTGCGTGTGTTTTTAAAGCACAGCGCATTGTCGATTGATGTTAAGAGGTATTCAAATCTTGACAGAAGTTCGAAGAATTTTCTTCTGGGAAGTAGGAGAGAGCAAGCTGGGAAACTTGACAAAGCGGTACCAACAACAGAAGAAGCTGAGATCTCCAATACATCTAAAAGTAAAAAAAAAAAAAAAATTCGTTCCTCCTACCCGTGCTGTGAATACAAATACTCATTATTATTCATTCAAATTATTTTCACAAATTTTGTTAACAATACGCATACCGTTAATACAGTAATTAGAACATAATTATTCCGCAAATGATCTTACCGAGCAATACACGCGCTAGAGCGCTAGATGAGAAATGTTTCGAAAGATGCTTCAAACCGGGAATGCAGAGGCAAGGGGAAAAGGAAAGGAACGGAACGAAACGCAGACGATGCGAAGGCAGCAGCGGCACACCAGCGAGGCAGAGGCGTGCGAGGGGCGAGGGGCGAGGGTGGGCGGGGCGAGAGGCGATGGTGGGCGGGGCGAGGGGCGAGGGTGGGCGGGGAGAGGGGCGAGGTGCGAGGGGCGAGGGACGAGGGTGGGCGGGGCGAGGGGCGATGGTGGGCGGGGCGAGGGGCGAGAGGTGAGGGTGGACGGGGCGAGCGGCGAGGGGCGAGGGCCGGGTGCGAGGGGCGGGGGGCGAGGGGCGAGGGTGGGCGGGGCGCCGTTTGATATTCGCAGCGTGCGCGCCGCACGTGCGCCATTGGCAAAGGCGTCACGCACCTGTGCGCCTGCGCTGCGCCTCCTGTGCCGCGCGCGGCTCCGCCCGAAGGCTTCGGCCCCAGAGGGCGCTGCGAGCGGCGGCCCTCGCTCAGACGCGCACGCCAAAGGATTCCACGGACCAAAACTAATGCTCACGAACAAAAAAAGGATGCTTATATCGGTGAAGTCAACGGCACAGGTGGCTCAGGCATCAATCCATGTCATTGGAGTGCCTCAGACCGGCAGGTCCCAGGGTTCGAGACTCGATGATGGCAGGATTTTCGATTCAGCCGTTATCTGCAGGAGAATTCTAGCCACCGACTGCTCTCAACGATAGTTTTTAGTGGTTTCTACTATCAATACCAGGCGAATGCCGGACTAGTACCTTCACAAATTGATCGCAAACCAAGCGCGATCTATCTTTCCTCTTCCTTGATCTATCCTCACCCCTTACACTCAGTCACAGTCACTTGCTCTACACTGTAACACTGTTCGGGAGATCAGTCGGCAGTTAAGAGACTGCCCCGGCTGAGGCGGTACCCCGCTGGAGGGAGATGCCTGGTTGGGGAAGACCCCACTAGCTGACGGGTAAAACGGCGCCGAAATTTACCATCCAGCGGGTGAAAATCACCGCCACCTCCCACGATAAAACATCCACTACACTGATTGACAACAGTATTTTTCGCGCCCAGAAACACGATTCAATCAGTGAGGACATGTGCATGTGAATCACAGGTGTGGAGTATTAAAGCTGTACACTGATGTGTCAAAAGTCATGTAATATATGCAAGGAACTACTTCACTGGGCGTTGGCATAGCGAACAATTCGTGCAAATGCACGAAGCAGCATTGCTGCCGTCAATTCCGCGAGAAATCAGCAATGTCGCCTGTGCTGATGTCTAGGGATGAAAATTGGCGCAGGAAGCATGAGACTGAAGTATGTATTCTGAAATCTTGGGATCGCAGGACTGAGACAGGTGGGCTGTGAGTCACGCCTTGGACGCATTAGGGACCGCGCTGAACGCGGTCAAGTGAATCCAATGTCAGCGACAGACATCGTCTGATCAGAATCGCCCCCGCGAATGATCACGCGACAATGCGGGATCAAGCAACAGCAGGACTTTCGATGTCTGACAAAATGAAGTATTTGCCAATATGTCACGATTCCCGGTATAATCTGACGGTAGCATTTAGGGGTGGGACACAACATATGAGGCCATAGGCTAAACTTGTCAACAGGGCTGATCGTAACTCCGTAACAGTCGCAGAGTAAAACCATTCCAGCACGCGAACAGCAATAATGAGCGGAGGATCAACGCCTAAAATACAAAATAAAAATAATTTTAAAAAATTATGTATTTGAGTATTCATTCTACATGTATAATACAATAAAAGAAATAAAAGTATAACATACGTCGCTTGATTTTAAAAAATCTTATTCGGGGGTACCCTTTGTAAGCCAAGGCGATAGCATATGCGTACCCTACTAAATCCATTATGTATGGTATTCACCGTGAGTTGTTGAGTACGTTACGTAATACCTTAAATGATTAACTTTACAGAAATAAAAAAAAATACATTCTTCGGATAGGAGCACTTGGACGTAATTTTGAGATGAAATGGATTTGAATGGATAGTTCTAAATGTACGGTGGACAATTAGAATCGTTAACGAACACTGGCCGTTAAGAATTTTTTTCATTACTTTTTTGATTCCGTAAGATCGATTTAAGAATACAATTCTACGAAAAACGAACTTTAATTTTGGATGCTGGTGAATAGCGGGTTAATTGATACGAAACAATAGAGGCATAGTACACAATATAAATTAAGTGTTCGAATAATAGAATAGCATTAAGAACCGAAGGAATAATTGAAAATTATGAAACATGCAAACATCGGGCTATTCTCGAATATCTGCCAAGAAGATCATGTAGTAAAACGTACAGACAGAACGGAGTAACCACAGAAATTATTAAAATTATTTACATTTTTTTGTTTCCTCCTAAAATATTCATGATTCCAAAGAAAATGCTCATCTACCACAGAATCCCCAAGAGAAATAGTGAGAAACTGTGAAAATCTGGGAAGAATATGGAAGGTTGCAACAAGGGCTCTTCATAGAGAGCGAGGGGTCGAGGACAGGAGAGGAGAGGAAGCCCATGGGCCATCGCGCCCAAATTGCGGAGGCGGCGCTGATCCCCCACAGGTGGCCCATCGCCGTGCGCGCGCGCTGATAGGCGGCGAAGGAGCTTCCTGGAGAGGTCGCGGCGTCGCTGGCCAGGTCCGTGGCCGAGTGGCGCCGCGGGACGGCGTCGTCCTCGTCAGGCGGACGCGAGCGCCCTGGGCGGCGCGCGGGGCGACGAGATTCTCTGCGGCGGCGATGGTGGAACGGTCGGCGTATCGGGCTGTTATACCCAAGTTCGCGGGTTCAAACCCGATCGAAGCCGTGGATTTTTAAGGGCGAACAAATCCTTCGTACGCCTTCCTTCGGAGGAGAAGTAAAGCCGGCTGTCCAATGTTAGTAGATTTACTGCGTGTAAAAGATCCTGAAGCATAAATTAATCCTCTGAGCTAAATTCAAATTGCCTGATTCGTTGCCCAAGTAATACCTTCTTTCTCCCCTAGTAGATGAAAGGAGCGAAACGAAATTTGCGTGATCAGGCGGAAGAGCAGGCCTCATGGCCTGACTCTCATCACGTAAAATAAGGCATTGATTCATTCATTCTCCGCGCAGAGCTCACACAAACCGCCGCCAACACACAGGGGCATTTGACCGCTCGTGGAAGAAAGGCAGTAAGAAAAGATGACAGCGATGTTACTGTATGAATAATGCCTTGAAATAATGATGATGCCTTGAAATATTTTACGTGGCGAGACTCAGAACATGAGGCCTGCTCTTCCGTCTGACCACGCAAATTTCGCTACGCTCCTTTCACCAACCATGGGAGAAAGAAGGTATTACTTGGGCGACGGAACAGGCAATTTGAATTTAGCTCAGAGGATTCATTTAGGCTTGAGGATCTTTTACATGCAGTAAATCTACTAACATGGGACAGCCGGCTTTACTTCTCCTCCGAAGGAAGGCGTACGAAGGATATTTTCGCCCTTAAAAATCCACGGCTTCGATCGGGTTTGAACCCGCGATCTTGGGTATAACAGCCCGATACGCTAATCGTTACACCTTCGCCGCCGAAACTGCTGTAGGGTAAACATGGGAGGGAATATGACAATGGAAGTGATAAGAATAGGAAAATGACATGCGAGGAAGAAGTCAAAGTAAAAAAAGCTAACAGACAAAAGTCGCTCTGGGCATCAACTGATGTCACAGCAGTGCCTTTCACCGAGTAGTCCTAGGGTTAGAGTACTCGTGGTGGCATGTTTCTCGATACTAGCTAGAAAGCTAAATCGAATTCAGCCACTGACTGGAGGAGAACCCTTGCAGCCGGCTTTACTGATCGGTAGTTGCCTTTAGTTTGTCCGATCAACACCAGGGGAATGCCGAAGCTGTACCCTAACAAACGAGCCGCGATCTTTCATTCCTTTTTCTTGTCCTTTACTTACCCCTTACTCATACACTCACATGCACTTCACTACCCTTTCTCGGAAGACCAGTCTAGAGTCCTGGCAGAGGTGGTGCCCCGCTGGTGGAAGATACAGGTAGAGGAAAATCCCAAGCCGACGTCGGTCGGCGCCGGTTGTTGCCATCCAGGGGGGAAAGATCGCCGCCCCAACCCGCGATAAAAACATACACCACACTTACGGGACTTAAATCCTTAGCAGTTGCCGCACCCGGAGTTAGTAATCAATCGACCGAAAAAGTGCAGATGAGTCGCTTCTGTCGTGTTGATGCAGTAGGACGATGGTGGATGCAACAGGGTGTTGGCAAAGTGGTGGATGTGGATGTGGAGACATACTGAGCCAGGCCGCGCAGCGACCAATGCGAGCGAGGACACGGCGACGCAGGAGGATGACAAAGCCGCAATGTGCCATGGTCACGAGATAACGAGGTGATTAGTTGATAAGACGAAGTGGCAAGCGAGAGAGGTGGCGACGGGAGCCGCGTTGTGTGTCATCCTGTAAGCAGGGGGGGGGCGGGGGGGCGTGATCCCGCGTGAGCCGGCCGCACGAGCACCTGCGGGCGACGTGAGCACGCCCGCACGCGGCAGAGGCCAAGCGCGCGGTCACGGCGCGGCGGCGCGAGGGCGTGGCAAGCCGTGCTGGGCCAGGGGAGAGGGAGGGCGGCCACGTTAAAGGGGAGAACAGCGCTCCAACCGCCACTACGCGCCACACACAAGCACCACTCCCTCTAACCCAGGGGTGGCCAAACGGCGGTCCGAAGTGGCGCTTATTGCAGCCCCCTAAAGGATACTTGTAAAGAGTGGAAGTTCCTTGCATCCATGTCGGACGAAAATATTGTGCGGCTAGGGCACGCACCCTGTCGAGGTCAACACCTAAACATAAAAATAAGTTGTTCAGATTTAAGGAATTTTTTTCTACTAAATTCATAAATTCAGAATCACCCCAATGTGTGCACAGCATTATGCATGGTACGGCCAGTTATCACGCTCGGCTCCATTCCCCTCCCCCATTTCAGAGCAGCCGGACAAACTGCCGAGATCAACATTACAAGGAAGTCCGGTAAGAGGATCGCCCGCGTAATGAAAATACGTCCCTTAACCATATTAATGGTATTAATTGTGGCCTTTGAAGTCTTGCAAGTCTTGCAGTCCCTTCTCTAACCCCTTGCTGCTACGCAAAACCAAATGCGAAGGACGATTTCCATCCAGAAAGTAATAACAAGGGTCTATTGATGGACAAGTGAAAGAAATAACAAAAACCGCAAGCCTCAACAAAATATGCGCAAAAGATTGGTATCGTTTTCTAAATAAAAAGAGAACTATAGAAATAAATATGCTGCACAAAAACTCACGAAACGAGAGTTCTCTCGTGAAAGAAAAATGAGCATAAAAGGGAATTTTGCGTAGAAGAATGTTTTTCTTCAATTAAGAATACTGAAAGAACAACGCATCTGAATATTAGCTCATTTGTTTTTTACGAAATAAATGACTTCTACAAAAACGATGACAAAGAAAGGGAAATTAAAAATGATACACTAGATATTCTCTAAGAAAAGAGAAGCTGCTTTTCAGCGTCCAACATGAACCTTCCAGACACATTCCAATAACAATAACAGGAAACGACGCTAATTAGACGCAAGCTAGGAAGAAAGGCTTAATCCCGCAGTACTCTCATCCGTGTAAAGTTGGTCCGCAACAGGTAAGGGCATTCTCTTTACATTGAGTCCTTCGGATAAAACTTCATTCCATGCTGTTGTATAATGAAAACCACCATCCGCTAGTCGTAACAATGCTATACATCGGTCTGCGAAGTTGTTTTTTCGGTGAGGGTGAACGTGCCAAGTGATCATATGATTTAGTTACTCAAAATTAAAGCGGCGGCCACCTGTTTTTTTTTAGGTATTGGCGAAATTCAGATTCGAAGAAGTTTTAGAAATCCTTTTTCATGGGTATGTGAAACATTCCGTAGCAACGTACCCACCTCAAGCCATTGCCTTCAAGCAAATGCAGTATACAATTTTGAATAGAACACGTGGAAACCGAAAAGTTAGAACGCACAGCAGAACAGATAAACCCGATTATATGCAAATGCAAATATGATGAATGATCGTCTTCTCCAAGCAAACAGGCTTTGTAAGAGGGAGAAACTGATTACGTGTCATTCAAAAAAGTCACGAAGGGCTGCCAGAATGCCCAACGCCTCGCTACGCCATTCCGCTTTCGCGTGCCCACGGGCCCAGAGGCCCCTCCTCGCCCGGCGAATTCGGAGCGGTCCAACGACGGAGGGGCACGAACACTCCGCCGCCTCCGGCCAGGGCACCGCCCTCCCCACAGCCCGCCCAGCGCCCACGCAGCAAAGCGGAAATCCCTCCCTCCGCGCTAACCCCGTCGCCCACCGGCCTATTGAGGGTGAATTGTGGGAATTCTGATTTGGTGTTGTTGACGTTCTTATCAGAAGAAATAAAAGAGGTCATCTTCGTCAACATACTAGCTTTATTAAGATAGCCGGCTTTCGACGGCTTGTCAGCACAGTCTACCGACTTTTGCCGAAAGCAGCGAGACTGACGATGACGGCAAAGCCGTCGAAAGCCGGCTATCTTAAGAAAAAAAGAGTGTTTTAATAAATGAGAATATGCAAAAGTTACTAACAGAATGTCTCAGAATAATTTAACAAAAATTTAGGGCATGAAGATGGTCAGTGATCATTTTTCACAATGAATATGCGGTGGAAACTTTCATAGAACAAAGTTGTGCATGCGACATTTCTCGCTAATTCATCGGCAACTCTACATCCACCGCTATTCAGCGGGTGACGTTCGAACACAGTTTTCGTGAACCCGTCACACGCTAATGCTCGATGAATTACATGTAATCAGGGAGAATGTCACATGTGTCACTTTGTTATTTTAAGTTTCCCACATACCTACTGTCAATAAGAGATCGTATTCAACTCCCTATAAGCCAGAGATGTCCAACTTGCAAGGCCTCGAGGGTCCCGATTAACACTTGAACATGGTTGGAGGCCGTATTTTCAGAACTGGGGCGATCCACACCAGACGCTTCCGTATTGTCCTCGTATTGTTGATCTCGACAGATTGCCCGGCTGCGCTGAAACGCGAAGAGGGAGGAAGGAGATGGAATCATGCGTGATGCCAGGCTGTACCAGGCATGGCGCAGTGAATCACATAGGGATGATTTCGAATTTCTAAATTTCCTAGAAAAAAAACCTAAATCTAAACTTAACCTATCTTTAGATTAAGGGAGTGTTCTCACAGGACGCGTACGCTACACGCGCAATATAGACGCAAGGGGGTTTTACTTTCGATTGATTTTTTTGTGTTTCCGGGCGCGTCAACTGCTTTGGTCATTAGTCCCGTTAGTATAGTGCATGTTTTTTTCTCGGGATATGGCGGTGATCATCCCCCTCTGGATGGCGAGATCCGGCGCCGACCTACCGTCGGCTAGTGGGGTTTCACCCTAACCAGGACTCTCCCACCAGCGGGGCACCTTCCCAGCCGGGACAGGCTCTTAACTCCCGACCGGTCTCCCGAAATATGTGGTAGTGTAGTGCATGTTAGTGTAAGTGTGTGTGTAAGGGGAGAGGATAGGACAAGGAATGGGAAGGACAGATCGCGCGCGGTCCGTGGCCCATTTGGTAGGGTACTGCTCCGGCATTCGCCTGGTGTTGATCTGAGAAACCACGGAAAACTACCGATCAGAGCAGCCGGCCGCTAGAATTCTCTTCCAACAGCAGCCGGCCGCTAGAATTCTCCTCCAACAGCGACTGAATTCGACCTTGCTGAAAAGCTAGTGTCGAAAATCCTGCCGCCGTGGGGAGTAGGAAGCTAGGACCTCCCGGTCAGAGGCGCTGCAGTGACCTCAGTTGATGCACTGAGCTACCGCTCCCGGTGTTTCACTTTCGACCTATAACCTTACGCGCGCCACAACAAATGGCGCCGCGGGCCGCCAGACGGATAACCCTTCTGGAAGCCCTCGAAGAGACCTGTTCAACTCTGCGGCGCGCGGAGCAGCCATGAGCGACTCGCTTCTCGCCAACTCAGAAATTCGCTGAAAAGCTGCGTTGTGTCGAGGAGGGGATGGACATTTAGCGGCAGAGGAAATGGTTTCGAGTGGAGACTGAAAGGCAGATGAACGCATACAGCCATTGGCTTCGAAGTGCATAGCACAGTACCTGTGCGAATTAACTTTCGCTTTCCAGCCTTTGAATGCGACAGTGTGCGCAAACAACCAAGATGGTGCGAATAGAATTTGAAAACAGTGCAAAGGGTTCTGTGATTTAAAGTCCATGGTTAGTGATATTAAACTCTTGTTATTAAATCATTTTAAATTATTTTATAGTGAGCATCGCAAAATGCACATAACTATAGCATTGTGAATATTTGCAGACTGACATGCACATTGAAAAAAAAATTATATTACAATAAAACATACTATTTGAATAGTATGTTTCATATTATTCGAGCATGTATGCATTTTACAATATATACATCTTAAGAGAGAGAAAATTTATTTACAGTTATTGAAAAGTAATTTCATTAACTTCAAATCATTTGAACGTGTAAGAAAATAGAGCCACGTGTGTGCGCTAATGATAATCTCTGACATGCTCCTTGGATGAATTTTGAAACGATAATGTAATATTTGAGTGCTAAAATGTTTGCAATATGTTTTCAAAATTTTATTTTCAAATTTGTACTAGAATTTATTTAGAATGCACATTTAAACGTTTTAATCAACGTTTTTACTCTTATGAATATTTTCCTGTTATTGTGACATCTTTATATTACGATACAAAATGGGTACCTTGAAATCCCTGGTATACTAAACTATTACCCAACATAATTACACTATTTTATTTTATGAACTTGTAAGAGGATATTATAGGAGGTTAAACATCTCCGTGATAGAGGATGATGTTTCTAAGAGTACCTACTTTTAATTTACTCAACTTCTCGCAAGTGTACCACTCAGTTTCTTTCCCCCTCGATTCTGGGATATAGTGAATACTTTAAATTCCCTTTCGCGCATTACAGAAAGTTTTGTGTTTAAAAATTATATTCTTAGCTCAATGTGTATACTTTACTGTGTCTAATTCAATATTTCCAGTGTAATGAGAAATAATGGTAAAATGAATACACGCACGCGATTACTCATGTACGGTTCCATAATTTGAATTACAAGTAAAAACAAATTACCCAGAATATGTAGTGGAAGAGGGTGGAATACACATTCATTGTAAATGGTGCAAAGGCTAATACGCAGAAAATTACATTTTTTCCAGCTTTTTAAAAAACTGATTCCGTTTTTCTGAAACAAGAACAAACCATTCCTACAACTTGTGAACATTTAAGCTTGCAAGATATCGCATTTCGGTTTAAAAAAACAGTGCTAAAAATTCAGACACTGAGAAAGTATTTTCAAGCAAACATTATTGAATTATTAACCTAATCGTTTTAAATTATTTCTCATTTGTTATCATTAGATTCAAATAATGAAATCGAAAGTCACAAAATATAGTTTTGGATATTTCTGAAAAGAACGCATGGTCCTGTATAATAAATATGATCCCCTGGGCATACTGAGCATGAATACCTTAATGTTCAAACAAATTTGCCAGTTAACATATAATGTAGGCTTTCACGACCGGTTTCTACATTATTTGACATTTCTCGGTTTGTAGACCGTGCTCTAACGGAGACTTGCCCAAAGACTTGGACAAGTCTCCGTTAGATCACGGTCTACAAACCGGGAAATGTCGAATAAAATTTGCCAGTTATTTCCAAATACATATTGTGGAGGCGATCGCCCGTCCCCCGATGGTGACCACCCCCAGTGAAATAACTCGACGCGCGCCCAGCAGGGGCGCCACTTGTTGCCATCAGCCCCGCCCCCCTGGCGTCGCGTCGCGCAGACCCCGCAAGCCGCCCCCACAGTCCTTCAGGCCCATCACGCTCCGACCCGAGGCAATCCCCGACCGAAATTCCAACGCCGCAGGGGGCAGCGGACATCACACAAAGGGAATAAAAAAGAGGGCGATGTAGAAAACGCAGACCAGTAGAGAGCCTGCTCTTACAAGCGCTCCCCGACGGGGCTCGCGACCGGAGCGAGCAATGAAATGAGGCCGTGATTTCCGAACGCGTCCGGCCATGAAACGACTCACGCACGCGCACACACAACCACGCACGCACGCAAGGTATCCGCACGCACACGACAGTCACCGCACACGCACACGAGTGCTTACGCGTAAATCAAGGGGGCAATCACCCCTCGGGAGCAAAGATACGCGCGTGTCCCTTTGCAGAAGGACCTGGGCGTATGTACGCGGTCTCACATATGTACACACATTCAGCCCGTGACCTATGGCATAATAACGTTAAATAAACGGCCACGCATATTACCACGTAATAACACTCGCCTAAACAGCCGAGAGCAATGGGCCGTTAAAACTGACCTATGGAAGGGGCACGGCGTCGCCTCTCGCGGAACTCTCGCGCACTGACATTCCCAGAAACGACACGCGCGACGCGGTACAAGAACACATTTAACAGCTCCCGCGTGGAACATAAAACAGCCGCGAAAGATCCAGCTTTATGGCATCCCAAGCGCATACACACACACACACACACAACGCCGGCAGAGGAGACACCGCGACACCACTCACGCCGAAACGCGCACTGCACCATCCTTCCGAGCACACGCCACGAGACATCCATCGACGCGACACTTCATGCCTGCGAAGTCGAAGAAGCAGGCGCATGCAGTCGACACGAGCAGCCAGGGAAAAAGCAGCCTTTTGAAACGCACATCTGGCGAGCGCAACACTGCGCTGCCGGGTGGATAGCCCCGGCACGTGAGCGAGCGCCGTTGCAGAGCTGCCGGTCGCCCTCACTCACCCGGCGGCGGGCCGTGGTGCGGCGAGTGGGACGGCGACGGCGCGGGGGGGCCGGGGCCGGGCCCCAGCGCGCGCACGCGGTGGTGCGGCTGGGCGTACTGCGGCGGGCTGTGGTGCGGCGCGTACTGGGGCGGGCTGTGGTGCACGTGGTGCTGCGAGTACTGCGGGGGGCTGTGGTGCACTTGCGAGTACACGGGCGGATGAGGGTGCGGCGCGACGTGCGCCGGCGGGGGATGAGGCGAGTAGCGCGGGGGGGAGTGATGAGGCGCCGGGTGCTGGGGGACGGGCGGGTGTGGTGGGTGTTGCGGGTGAGGCGGGAGGTTGGGGTGAGCGGGTTGGTGCGGCGGGAGGGGCTGGTGCGAGAGGAGGGCTTGGTGAGGAGGCAGAGGTTGGTGAGGCGGGTGTTGCAGATGTGGGGAATGCGTGGGATGTTGGGAATACTGCGGAGGGCTTTGGTGCGACATCGTAATCCTTGCTCGAACTGCAGCGGCGGTCAGCGGCGAGGCTCCGCTTCCATTCCCGTGGACGGCAGCGAAGGGGGCGGAGCACAGCGGGCGCGTGGCCGGGCGGCAGCGCGGGCGAGGGCGCGGGCGAGGGCGGCGGCCGCGATCGCGCGCGGGCGGCGGCGGCGCAGCGACTGGCGCGCGGCGTCGGGCTGGCGGGCGGGCGCTGCGGGCGCCGCGACGCTACTGCGGCCGGCGGCGCCGCCAGGCCCCGCCTCCGCCCCCGCCTCCGCGCCGCGCCGCGCCCGCCACGTGCGTCGCTAGCGTCGCCCCCGCCGGCGCCGCGGGGGTGCGCGGGGGGCCACGGGGGGGGGGCGGCCGCCGGGACAGCGCGCGCGGCAGCAGCAGAGCGAACGGAGCGTCAACCGAGGGCGGCCGCGATGGAAAAACGGGTCAGAGCACAGAGCGTACGCCACGCGCAGATCGATGACGGGAAAGACCTGGAGGGAAAAAAGAACCCTGCAGAGTTCTGCGGTGAGACAAACGTAGACTCGGTGCCCGCTCCTGCGCTGCAACAGGAGCTTAAAATGAAATTTCCAGCTCTAACAACTCTAAACCTCCCGACTGACGAGTAAATCCCGATTCAGCAGAAAAAGAGTCTTTCGGAGTTTCCTCCCCGCAGCTTCTGTAATCAGATCGCGTGTCTGCGTTCGCACCGTCACCCTCATTCTGAGCTTCGAGCCGAAGGCGGCACACGATCGACGCAAGGGAACCGATGGGCGTGGCGCTCGGGGAGGAAAGGGAGGAACCTGACTACGGAGCGACAAACGAGCGCAGTCAAAACGGCGGGAAGTTACAGCGGGACACGGCGCGAACAAACATTCCAGTGAATCAAGCACGGCGCTAAGCGGAGAAATTGGGAGAGCATGCGGAGACGCAGCACGAGGTAAGGCGGGAGGGGCGGGCCGTGTTGGGCTCTGCTTCGCCGGAGGTTAAGGCGACGGGGCTTAGTGAGCTAAAGGACACGCGACCCCGGACGACTTAAGCCGCTACTTTCGCCTGCGGGCGAGGAGCACTCTCGCCCCAACAGAAGAGGCCGGGGCGGGGGCGGGGGCGGGGGCGGGCGATAAAACGTCGCCCCACCCCACCGCCTCCCGCCGTGGGCGTACGGGCTGCTAAGCTTCGCTTCGCCCGAGCCGTCGCCCGACAAAGGAAACAAACTCGGCAATTACACTAAGTCAAAAAGACAGCCCAATTAGAGAGCCGAAACCTCCGGGCTCAACCTTGGGGCTGGCGGCAGTGCGTCTGCGGAGAAGCCCGTTCGACGGGAGGCAAGAGAAAGCCCTTGCAATGCAACGAGCAAACCCACGGACTAACACAAGAGTTCGCTTTCCCTAGAGGAACACGGTGATAAAACAGAGCGACGGTAAAAACCCAACGATACAACCACGATTTGCAAAAAAAATTTATTGCAGAAACTTAAACGCATCTAGAAACATGAACGGGAGAAATGTTTGTTGGAAGAAAATCGTATAATGGACACAGATTCAGCAAAATGCCAGAATTATAAGTATCTCACGACGAGCATAAAATGTACATCTATTTATCAACGCAATAATGACAAAACAAATTAAGAGCAGCAGTACACAGCGCTAGAAAAAGTTGATTCGGATAATGAAAAGAAGACCTAATTAATTGTAATGTTACATCACCCCAATAAAAAATACATATACAGTAAAAGATTTAGAAAAAACCTAAAAGCCAACAAAATGAAGAGCGAATTCTCGCGGTCAATCCTGTCAAAAACATAGCAATGTTTTGGATAATATGACCACAGTGCCTGTTACACATGTTGGAATTCTACAGTTAATAGTAATTAATATAAATTACGAAATAATCAAATCACGACATTAAAAGTATTAATGTTTATAAAGGTACTAGTACCCAAATCAAGTTTCCGGAACACTTTCTTTTCGGAAATAATTTTTATGACATTTCATCTCATTATTTTTTCGTACAAATTTATTTCTTTTTTTTTTTTTTTTTTTTTTGTGATTCCATGCTTTATTTTTTGTATTCATTTCCTTTCGCATTCTTATACACCCATTGAAGACGGGGAAGTGTTCCCAACAGCTGACGTTGGGTAATAAAGTTTTAATAAATTTTAAAACTTTTATTGTTATGGTTTCATTATTTCAGAATTGATATTATTGAGTACTACAAGATATCTGCTACCAACACTTAATTCATTTCTAATTATCAATTCAACAGGGTTGCCACTCATTTCCAGGAACAAATTTCCCACTTTTATCGGGTTTTCACGCCAATTTCGTTTTATTTCTTTCCGAATAACACTTGTAATTTCACACTATTTAAAGCAAATAATTAAGCTACTCTGTTGGCAATTGATCAGCTCTCTAATTTGGCAGTGACAAAGTAAAAAATAACATTTTCTATCGAAATAAAAGCTATACAAATATTTTTGTAGTTGTAATGCTGCACTAATATTTTTAAGGAACTTTATAACTGTCTCAAAATGTTCCCTGTCCTTTAACGATCCTTCTACAAATTCCCTGATTTTCACTTGACTTTTGGAAAGCCATGAAATTTCCCCATTGTTCCCTTTCTTCCTCGTTTTCCTGGAAGTGGCCATCCTGTTCAGCCGAGCGGCACCATCCCAAGAAAGCTGCAACGCTGGGGCAGAGAGCGAGGCAGAAGGCCGGCGCGGGGCGCGCTGCTCTGCGCTCCGCCTGGGCGTCTCGTTGTTTGCGCCGCCCGCGTCGCAGTTTTCATAATTACGCCGTAACTTCATTTCCAACCGCGCCGCCGTGGGAAGACGCCCTGCCGCCGCCGTAATGAGCGCACCCGCCGGCGAACCCAGGCGCACGGGAGACTGCCAATGGGAAGGACAGACGCACGAGGCTAATGTCGGATGGGGGCGGGAGAGACCAAAGATAAAAGATGACTGAGAAAGGAACAACACAAAACAGGAAGAGTTTGCTCGTGAGAAGGTAAAGGTTTGTTTAACCCAAATTGAACGCATTGGCAGACAAGAGTCAGAGTAGTCTGCGATTGCAGCGCGAAGGTAGCCCCCTCTGCGTGATTCGGGGGGGGGGGACCTTGCTGAGATGAGAATTGGTTTGGCAGTTGCGGTCTCTTGACCGTTTCCGAAGCACGTCAACTATGGCCATTAGTCCCTTTAGTATAGTGAATCATTTCATGTCTGATGATGCAGAATTCTTCCACCGCTGAATGGAGAGATCTGGCTCCGACCTAGGCATTAGCTTGTGGGAGATTTCCCCCGACATATCTCACCCTGCGGGAACCGACCCAGCCTGAACAATCTCTACCCTTTCTTCATGTCTAGTGGTGATGTGTGTACGCAAGGGCAACGGATAGGTCAAGGAAGAGGATCCAGTTGTTACGGTACTGCTCTGGCATTTACCTGATGTTGATCTGAGAAATCACGGAAACCGACCAGAGCGGTCGGCCGCAAGAATTCTCCTCCAGACGCGGTCACAGAACAATGCTGGGTGGAAAGGGAGCGTATCCGCGCATTTCGAGATAGCAAAAGCAGACGTTCCTCCAACTCACAGGCGAACTCAATGACCTTATGACGAATATTCTCTCACTGTCCTTTTTAAACATGTTTACGACGAGAACAGAAGTGACGGCATGGCACCGTGACCAGCGACCCATTATAGTTGCTAACTATATTAACAGATGCGTTCAAAGAATAAACACCATTATTCATAGCTATTTTTAACAATACCTATTCTTTATACTTCGCCTGCCTAGGTGCCTTGGAAGCTAGAGGAAGTTTCTTGTTCCACGAAAGACAGCGTATTTGGGGCGTGGTTGAATTGTAATTACTCCATGGATAACAATCCAATTACCATCCCATCCATCTTTAACCTTCATTCACTCCTCGTGATCACCTCTAATATCAACCACTCAGCGGACCATCACTGTGATGATCTATCCACCACAAAAAGGAGGGCACAAACCGGAGGGCTTCCCACCTTACAATCGGCACTGACCAACCATTAGCATCACTATATTTTTTTTATATTACAAGATACAAAACACTAATAATATTGCAAAGTCAATGACTTATTATACCATTAATCTGAAGATATTCCATATAACGGATACATTGACGTACATTTGTGATGATGTTTAAAATATTCGACGTGCTTCGAAATATCCACGTACAACTCTTCGCTTTACTGGACTTTTCGAGAAAAACATTTTTAAGACTTCATGTAAAGAACCCCATGTATTTGATAAATGTATTTCATATTCAAAGGCTCTTGCGACATCAGCCAGATCGATCGTGCAATATAAATTTGGGTGAAAATCCTGTTTATGATTTAGCGGCTACCGTTGTTCACAGAAAGAACAGATAGACGGGCGGACGGATAGATATGACAAACGCTTTGCCTAATTTTTAACCAATGTTTCGGTATCCAGGATCTAGGGAACACGGATTCTGACTACACAACTTGCTCATGGAAGTAATTTACTACTGGTGGAATAAAAATTATACCCCCTTTTGGTATCAGAGTCCTAGAATACGATTTCTTCTAGCAAAAAATCACTTTTTTCGTAACAGCATTGCATTACTTTCTCAATACTACGTATGTGGTATGTGAGGGAGTAATAAATTGAAATTATCGCTACCTATCCAATAACAATTATAGATAGAAAATGCCTCAATCGCAAAACATTTCCAATGCTTAGTAATGAACTCAAAATCGAAAGAAAAAAAAATTCGACGCCGAGGAGGCAATTTATTTAAAAGGTCGTTCCGTTTGGCAGGAGGAAGTGAATGAAGCCTTTCATTGGATTCCGAACCTTTATATCATATGAAACTCCTTTTGAAAGCTCTTTAAAATGACGTGTTTTTATTCATAACATGTCCATACACAGCAAACAAGAGGACTGCAGTGCATTACGCAGAAAAGAAGCAACCTACGCTATGCTATATGCTTGTTCTAAAAACAACTTTTCTCTTCTGATAATTCCCGGAGACAAAAACATTTTCATTTAATAAAATACACGTAGCTTCGTAAAACTAGCAGACCAAAAAACGCAAGGCAAACCTTTCCTCGGTTAGTTCTGCACAGATTTTATTCCATAGTGTTCTTACATACTTTTGTTCAATGTTACGTACTTCAAACAAATTAAAAAGAATCACAAATTATAAAGAACAGATGCTATGTTAAAATGTATCATACCTCTATTTTTATGAAATCCAAAATAGATTGTGTAAAAATGACCCTCAAACAATTTAAGGACAAGGAATTTAATGCAGTAACGCTGGGGAGGAGGCAATAGCTCTATTTCTCGTGTCTTGTAAAACGTTCTATTACCATCTTTGGCTGGCAAAAATGAGCATGTTTCTTGTACGCTGGCTCTAGATACTCGCTTAAACATTTACAGCAACGACCCGAGGAGAAACTTCGTCTTGCGAGAGGGCAGTACACTCGGAGGTTTTGGCGACAAATTGCGCGGGTAAGGTCACAAACGTGTCTAGGGAAGTGCCCCATAACACGTGTAACGCTCGTAACAGTAGTTAATGACATAAAAGTGACGACAGAGAACAAACCTTTTTGAACACTGTTCTTGATCTACGCTTCTTCCCACCCCTTTGATTTAATCTTCTCATGTCTTGAGTAGGAACGTTTACGTACTGGCGCTCTAGAACTGCACCGACACGATCAGCGGCATTGGCATCGCCTGCATTCACTTCTGCACGTCTCTCTTGCATTCCCCTTCGACTTTTCTAAATAACGCCTTCTTTTTGCACGCGTCCACATATGAATCCACTGCACAATCCATCATAGCATCACAATATTGGACTGACATGTCAGGTTTTTCTCTGCGCCATTATCATTTAGTCTCTCCCACCTTTTCTGCCACCTCTCGCGATCGCCTTCTTCAGTATGTCTCACAGCGAGGTGTACGAGCCGGATCGTGCCAATGCCATTCAATTCACTGATGCCTTATTTTTACATCACGAGATTCATACCATTAGCCCTGCTCTTCCGTCTGACTACGCAAATTTCACCATGCCATCTTCACCAACTAGCTGAGAAAGAAGTCATTTGTACGACAAACAGGCGATTTGAATTTTTGCTCAGAGGCTTTTTCTTAGGCTTGAAGGTAAATGCAGTAAAATCTACAAAATGGGCAGCCAGCTTTACTTCCGCTCCGAAAGAGGAGGAAGTAAGTTTCGTACGAAGTATTTTGTCGCCCTTAAATCCACGTATTGGTTCAGTCGGCTTTCACAATGTTATCATTGAGTTTCACCTCGAAAATATTAAACTTGTGCACTCGATAGAAAATTAATCATGAAGATGCTAAGTATAAGGAAGGTTACAGCACTGGAATATGAGAAATTTTCTATCATATTTCTATTTCCGTCTCATAAAGGGCTAAAAACGACACTCTAATGGATGGCGAAAGAAAATCGATATATAATGACTCCCCCGAAAACTTTTCCAATGAGATAGATTCATCCCTCGATTCAGTACAAGAAACATTGATAAGCTTTCGAACTTATCCTCATAAAGAACTGGAGTCAATAAAAGCAGGGACAATTTAAAAGTTAATTCTAAATATGCTTTGGGGCACAGTTCTGAGATACTAAAGCGAACGGACAATGGACTTGAATTTTGCAGAACTTTGAACCGAAATAGCAGAAAGTTGCGATGGCTGCCTGCTCTCGGAACAATACATACCGAACCTCACGGAACAGTTCGTTAACTTTTACCAGTAATTCCGGCTCGGATTGTACTCCCCAGAGACCTGAACGATAGCGTATCACCACAAACTAAATTAATTTTCCAGGGCGTGTTGAACAACGCATGCACGCACATTGGGATAGGAAGTGAATGCCAAAATCAAAACAGAAGACAAAACGCACAACGCTAAAAAAAATACTACACGTGTGTAGTACAGCAACAAATCAGAATACGTAACAGGAAACAAATATTAGACTGACATCCATAATTAAACGAAGCCCATCTACAAGGTTTGAACATCAAAGAAGAGATTGCCGCGCCAGCCAATGTCGTCTGCGCCCCTCAAAGCCCCCCTTTACCCTTTCTTTACCCACGATGCGCGTTCCACCAGCTCGAAACCCAGACGCTAACAGAACCAACTTACTTCGTCATTCCTACTAATACAAAAGAAGTACGATTCTCAGACTTGCACCACCAGTTATGGTCTCAACATTTCAATTTATTACTGCTGATCATTCCGCACCATGCCTTGTCTTACAATGACTCATTAATCTCTAACACCGCCAACCGGCACTCATGAACGAGTTAAAATCAATTCAATGATGACTTATTTTACGTGGTGAGGCTCTCGGGCCATCAGCCTGCCCTTCCGCGTGAGCACGCAAATTTTGCTACGCTCCTTTCGCCATGTACCAGTGAAAGGAAGGTATCACGCCAGCGACTGTAGCGTCGTGATGAGTAAAGACGACAGGATCATGAAATATGTACATTTATTTTGTACATAATATACACGGATAATTTTATATTTGTACAGAGCATATATGAGCATATATCATCCGCGTGTCGTTTGCGGAAAAACAGATGATGATTCTCATAACAACTTTCATGTGTTGATACGCACCATGGCAATGTGTTGTCATGGTCGTCAGGCGAAACCGTCTCTCACAAAGAGATGAGAGAGTCTACGACGTTGCACGACGATACAGGCGATTTGAATTTCGTTCAAAGGCTTCTTCTAGACTCGAGGATCGTTTACATGCAGTAAATACACAAAATTGGATAGTTGTCTTCACTTCTCCTCCGAAGAAAAGCGTACGAAGGAATTTTTCGCCCTCCAAAATCCACAGCTTCGATCGGATTTGAGCCCACGAACTTGAGTATGACATTGCGATGCGCTAACCAAAGCCGCTGTAATGCTCATGTAAGACTTAAGACACAACCATTCACTTCCAAATTTTCCTTTTTCGTTGGACACATTCCGGGATGCCGCGCCGAGGGACGGATAATGGCGCCCGACGCCGGTCTCCAAGGTGCGCGCGAGGCTCATTAAGGTTAGGTCGCGGGAGGGTCGTTAAGGGCGCGCAGGCAGTCAAGGGGCGGGAAGAGCGGCGTCTTGCACGACGCCATAGGTCGCCCGGTCACTGGCACCACACTGGCATGCGAATATACTCCCGCGCATTAAGGACGCCGCTCCTAAGTGTGCAGCTGTCCACACAACCCCAACGTCTGCGCCTATTGGTTTACTGAAATGTGGGAACTTCTTTAGTGGCGTACTCTCCCACTCTCACCCCCTCGGAATGGTTTGGGCAGCTCAACACAAAAGCAGGATGCGCTAGTTTGCGCGCGGTGTAAGAATTCCATTCTGTGGAATATCGCTAATACAAGTACTACAGATGTCGTATGTGTACATATGTCATACAGATATCAATTATGTGCATACAGATGTCTCGGATTAAAAGTCAGAAATTTCTAGAGCATGTGGGGGTACAAAAACTATAACGTTTTCCCATAGAACATGCGGTGAGAAATCTCATATAACAGTTCCACATGACCCAACTAAAACATTGCGTTGCTGGTGGGAATGCAAGGCATCCTGCACTGGTGATTGGCAGGCACTCGAACCCTCAGAAACGTCCCGCTCACTGGCAACGACAATATCGAGATTTTATCGTTATTGTTCGGTTACGAGTACGTAACTTCCTTGACTTGACGGTTATGAGGTTTGATGCATAGCTGTAAATGCGATGCACGTACAAATGCAGTCAAAACAGAACAATTAAGACATAAATCTCAAAATTATCATTGCTAATGTGTCGCCCCTTTAGAGTTCGTGTACTTAGCAAACGCCAGTGCACGATACGGTGTCTACCAATCAGGGGCGCGAAGTCAATTTTGAATCACGTGCAATTTCATTGTACGAAATTTCCCACCATATGTTGTTTTGCACAAAATTATCGTCTTCAACCCTGTAAATCACCTGGAAGTTTCTAGCATTTATTGAGACATCCCCTATTAATTTTACGTTTCCCTTTATAAATGGCAGATAGTAATGGATTCACAAGAGACATATTAATCTACATAGAAATAAAACTAAATTAATTTAAAAATTTCAACGTACAATAGCAATTCGAATGTCAAAATAATGTCATTAAAATATAGTGATACATAGCTCATAAAGTGACCATCAATAAAATAAAATGACATTTTAATTAAAATTTGAAAAGACAAACCAAAAGTTGAAAAGCAAAGGCACACACTGTCCACGATATAAAAAAAATCATCTTCATTCAATTATCCGGATTATTACTGTGAAATCAAAACATTTGTGCATTTGTAGTAAAACGAAGGGAAAAATAGAAAAGCTTGAATTGAAATGACATCGGCAAACATAGCAGAGAATAAAGGACATAATCTAAATTATAATTGCATAAGCACAAATGTCTCTGGGCGACTGAAAATGGTCACCAACAAAATAATTAAATAAAAAATAAGAAGACACCGAATAACAGAAAATTTTGATTACTTGAACATCGCCTCTACATAAATATTGATAATAAAAACAATTACGTTGTATATAATATTACATTAACAACTGAAACAGACCATCGGGTCGGGCCCCTCTGTCTTCACGCAAAATAGTCTTCGAAGTGAGTTCTTAATTTCCTTCTTAGGTATTGTTAAGTTTATATGCGTCCAGCACGCGAACACTGGAACATTTGTTCTATATAAAAATCTATCGCGGGAAAAAAACGGGATAATGCATTTAACTGGTCTATAATGTAGTGGAATCTAATTTGCTTCAGGAATCACATTTACAAGAAAATCATATTTCTGGGTGAAATACGTCAGATGAAATTAATTAAAGAATGTTCACTGTACTTATTTATGATACAAGAGGTAAAAGTGGCATTTTATTTAGCGAGTAGGAAATGTTGTTACATGAGGCCGATCGACCGAGTGGCGCAATCCTGAGAACGAAATAAAATCACTTTTACTACGCGTGTCATACACCTTTTTTTTTTAAAGAACCTTACTGTCTTATTTTAATTGAAGTAGGTATGCAAATCACTTAATGATACAGTAAGTATAGTAGTAGCTGATGCAGTCAGTCGAAAGTATTTTGATATCTTTGTTGCATTCACAGATTTATCTGAATACTTGGACATCGTCTTTTAGCACTAGTGATAAAAATTGAACTTTCAGCATGCTATGCATGCACTGAAAGAACCGCTTTTAATCGTGTCTTTCTAAAAAAAATTCAAGTTATGAACAAACAATTAAAATGCCCAAAATGCCATAATCTTCAAGTGTTTTAGGAAAGCGGTGTTGTTGTTATTATTATCATTATCGAGCACAATGAAACTAAAATACAATTCTAAAAGTAAATGAACACATACTTGTTCCATCACAAACACTTTATTCAGTCCTTCTGTCGAACTTTGTATTACTTTATGCGCCAATGATCAAATTTTAAGAACAATAAACTATGGCATTCAAATGCAGTCAGTCAAGTACTGAGTTGTAGAATTTGATGAACCTATTGGCCAGGAAAACTTTTGTATTTATCACACAGAATAAACAAACAAACAAACATCACTCTCGCGAAACTCATTCTTCATCTCTTAAAAATACAACCAAAAATGGACACTTTTAACTCTAGTGCTTTGACATACATTCTCTTCACTATTCGCAATTCAGTATTCAGCAATTATATCAAAAAATAATTTATATTTTACATGATCAATTAATATATTGGTAACAATCACAACCCCATAAAAAATAATATAAATTTATTAGCAAGTCAAATTCTCACCAAATTTCTACGTTTGTAATATATTTAACATGTCAGATATACAAAATATTCAAACAATCTAATTCATCCCGCATGCGTTCTTTCCTAGTTGGTTTTCAAAGCTACCCAGGGCACAAAATGGCGCCGGCAAGGGTGCACGTTTAACAGCCATGTTACTTCGATACTTGGGTAAGTGTATATTTGTATTTATTTAACTGTATTCATTCATTTTGTCCTTCTCTATATTTACATTGATTCTTCTGTAAATATTTTTGTTTTACTCTATATATCTGAAAGGAAACACTCGAGATTTTACCTCCAGATAAAACTTCTCGAAACATGTATGCTGGAATGTAAGATCTAAATTTAGGGTAAAATACATATATTTTTATAGTTGAAGATTATTTCTATGTTACCTATTCATGTGCATTTTCAGAATATTCTGCAGGGACCACCGAGTACATACACGATCCTATCACTCTTTCTTTAAAATCCTAACATCTTCCTTTCTCTTCCGGAGTGATTTACCGAAAGGAGAGGAAGGTCAACCCAGGGCCCTTGGCAGGAGGTGCCGCAACCAACGGGAGCACGTGTGTGGAGGCCTTCGCCCTCGCCGCTTCGTAAGGGCGACCGCCCGCCGCCGCCACCTGCCAGGGGCGACCGCCGCTCTCGCGCAGCCCCCCCCCCTCGGCGGCGCAAGTTGCCGGCGCGGCTAACTCGGCTAACCAACTTCCCTGGCAGCTGAATAATTTATTGTAAATTGAGGAGCGCTAACTTGATCAACTCCAGCACGGATTTCCGCTTCACCTCTTCCTCCCCCCTCCCCCCGCGCGGCAATTAGCGGCGCCAAAGAAGAGGCTGCGGCGAGGGAACGGGGTGGGGGCGAGGGGGGCGGGGGGGGACGGGGGCGTGGCGGCCGGCGGCTGATGGACGGCGCGCGGTGGCCGGCGGGGAGGAGCCGCGCAGGATGCAACGCAGGGGAGCAGCACCACAACTGACGTGGGCTCGGGGCACTTCACTCGCTCTGAGCTGCGCAAACTCAGCTGCTGCGACTCACGAAGGCCAGCGCAAATTCATAACAGACAGGAACAAGAAACACGTTGGGCAAAGGGTCACGGCTGCGGCAATGAAATGGCGACTCCCTATACGAGGAGGGTGCTCACAGACTTGGCGAAACTACAATAGAGTCTGGTACGCTCCGAGAACACGAGGAGTCTAAACGGAAAAGGACGGCGGCCGTCCGGAAGAGAGGACAAACGCAACTGGTGACGGAAGGCGAAAGATAAGGTACGGTGGCAACAATGTCGAAGGATCCTCGGAAACTGTAAGCACATGACTACAAACATCCAAGATGAGATTCACGCAACATCTAAAACACCGTCAGCTGCCAGCTACACAGGTATTGTAGTCTCCCACTCCCTTTTATTTCAATACAAAAGGTACAGCCAGCGCACTATGTGGGCTTTTGGCCTCAGGGTATTTCTTTGTTCTTCAGCGCTCGTGGTGTAGGTTAACTGGTTTCGAGTTTTCACATCAGTAACGCCACAAAGGAGACATTTTCCACTGTAATTCTAGCAAGTACCGGAATTCTTTTAAGAATGAAGTCAAACACACAAAGCTGGTTTTTTGCTACAGTTGTTCGCATAAAGTTCATGTTACAACGTCAAGAACACGTGATAAAGAAACTCTTAAGTTCTTGAAAAAATACTGCTGAGGGTTTTGTAGAGAAAAAATACACTTTAAAAATAATTCGTTGAAAAGGTGAGCAGAGATGTTACACCAACGTTTCTGTATACGAAATTTATATTCTAATATTACTATTTTCCCTCAGTATATTACAGTTTAGCAAAATATAACATTCCGGGAAGGGTAAATAATGTAAATAAAATAAAGAAACATGTCGATTTCCAAATGGCATTTTTAAAGGATGTTTATTTAATATATTTTAATTTTATCCTTTCAAACATGTTTAAATTCGCTTAAACAGAAAAAATGACCACCTACTGATTTATTTCCATTAATGCTGCAACTATTGCTTAACGAATCGGAAAAGCTCTGAATATCGGTTATGCTAAACCTCTCTTCTCTCGGTGATGATTGCAAAAAGATACGTTATTGAATACAGCTATTTCTACACCTGAAATGTAATAACCGCACAAAGGCCTGGGACGAGCCAGTTGAATTCGCGGTCACGTCAAAGAATACCATTCTTTTGAGCAGTTTCGAATGAATCGCAATATCAGACGTCAAGCCGGGAAACGGCGCATTTTTTTAGAACAAAGCCCGCTCGAACCCGACCCTCTCGCCAGGCTCCCGGCACGGCGGAAGAGGACTTTTCTTCGACCTCCTCCTTTCCCTCGCAATAGGGCGTCGACAGGCCCGGCGCGACGACAGCGCCGGAACAGCGCGTGCGGGTGACTCGGGAACCGCAATTTAAAATACCAGGCGCCCCGGTGGAATCCGCCCTCCAATGCTCTCCCGGCCCGCAATGTCCTCGTGCAACGGGAGCGCGGCGCCGCGCCGCGTCGCGTCGCCTCCCACGCGGTTTAATAAAGAAATATCCCGCGGGGCATCGACCTCCATACCGACGCTTTAATAAAGCCCCCGAAGCGCGCCCCGCGGCGACTAATGAAAACGCAGGAGCCCGCGCTAATGCGCGTCCAATCGCCGTTGTTTATGGACGCGCGCGCGCGCGCACTCCACGCCCAGCGGGAGAGGGGCGGGGCGGGGATCGCTTCCGCTCTTCAAGACTCGCAGTTGAGACGCGAGGCGCCTCAGGGAGGAGGGTAACATCTCAATCTTCAGACCGGTAGCGGTAGCTCAGTGCATCAACTGATGACGGCGGCAGGATTTTAGACACTAGCTTTTCAGCTAGGTCGAATTCAGTCGCTGTCACGAGGAGAATTCTAGCGGCCGGCTGCTTTGATCGGTAGTTTTCCGTGGTTTGTCCGATCAACACCAGGCGAATGCCAGAGCAGTACCCTAACAAACGGGCCACGGACCGCGCGCGATCTGTCCTTCCTCTTCCTTGTCCTATCTTCTCCCCTTACACTAACATGCACTACACTACCACATATTCCGGGAGACCGGTCGGGAGCTTAGAGCTTGTCCCGGCTGGGGCGGTGCCCCGCTGGTGGGAGAGTCCTGTTTAGGGGGAACCCCACTAGCCGACGGTAGGTCGGCGCCGGATCTCGCCATCCAGCGGGGGAAGGTCATCGCCATCTCCCGAGAAGAAAAACATACACTACACTAACGGGACTAATGACCAGTTGACGGGCCCGGAAACACGAAAAAATGAATGAATCAATCTCAATCTTCAGAGCGACGCAGTTACGTTATCAACATCCTGTCGATCGTTCCTTCTTTGAGACATAAAGGTCTTTCTCGATAACAAAAAATAACAATTTATTTGCAAGACTTGTCTCACAGTTCACAAGGTACAACTTCTTAACCACTCAGAAGTTATTACTGCTAATGTTCCTAGCATAGCATCCACACGTTTGCATACGTCAAAATCCAGTGGATAAGAGAATCTTTTCAACATCGTCTTCACGACCTCGCAAAGCATTATTAAGGGTACTCTATCATAATACCTCGATGTCAGGAGAAGATGACAGCGATAACCCGCAGCCTTTTAAAACGATGCCCTGTTGCTATATGGTGACAACTGACAACGGTAACACAATACATTACACGAGGGGGCTAAAGCGGCGCAAATGATCCAGTGAGCTCTCATTAGCGCCAGAATTCTAGGTCAAGGAGATCAGGTGCAGAGAGGAGGCATTAAACCGGGAGTGCTACCTAGAAAACAGAAGATATGTTTGCATTGGGGGCGACGATAGAAACAAGCCGGCACATTACCTTGATAAGACGTAGACAGCCATGACTGCTAAAATGCCAAAGTCGAAGCTTTCAGAAAATGACTAATGGGTGATAATAAAATCTAATATAGTGATAAATAAAATCTATAATCATAATCGATATAACACAGTGCGTCAAATATCAGGGCTTCCCAAGAAACATGCGATATTCAGTAATCGTTGAGTAACACCGACAAGAAGTGATCGTAGCAAAATTACATTGGCACATTTTGACAGAAAACATAAATGGAAATGTTGCTGGTGATGTTTGTACGGCGTAGGATCACCAAAATTATTGCAAAGTACTGCGGGACTGAAACGCCTTAGATGGTTCAAAATCACATAGGACAAATAAAACTGAAGAGCGCCTAGATTTTGCAGGCTTATCCTATCTCTCGTGCCTTTTGTCGTGAAGGACCTCGCATTGTGTTGATTCCAGCTCCCAGACGCCGGAGAGTATACTACCACGTACGGTGTTACCCATGCGATGAATGGGAGGGGGGGGTGACTGCCGTTTGAAAAGCTCTCAAGAAAAAGGATTTATATTTTTGTCACAGAAAATGAATCACACTTTTCTTTTAATTTGTTGCGTCGTTGTTGACGCAACGCGTCTCTTAACCCTTGTTGGGCGTTGAGCGCTTCAAGTAGAATTGCACTAACTAGCCTTAAGCAATGAAGATTTTTTAAGTCTACAGTGACAATCCATTTCTTTAACTAGGTACCTGTTGTGGGTCGTGTCGTTCAGTAACAGTTGATTTTAGCATGGACGTTTCGTTAATTTGTTTACATTTTCTTTCAAATAAAAAAATAGCAATTGATTATGCGAAAGGGACTTCGAAAATTGGAACGAATAATTTATTATAATCTTGATTTTCAGGATTCTGAGGAATAATTTGTTTTTGAGAATAGTGAAATAACTCGATCTACCCAACACAGAACTGATAACAGGCAACTGTGCTCTGCGCACTCTGAAACAAAGCTAAATTGGCGTTTATTACTGACAAAATCACGTTTGTTTGGAATAGGACTCTAATATGTAATAATTACGGAATTTTGCATTATATATGCATTTTGATAAAAGTCTTGAAAAAGAATAATATACCGACATATTAACGATAATAATAATAATAATAATAATAATAATAATAATAATAATAATAATAATAATAACAAGAATAACAACAACTTAAACCCATGCGATTAAATCTCATGGGAAATTTAACGCCAAATATTTTTGCTTGTCTGGATAATTATTTACCTTATTCATTTACTCAGAAAAATAAATGCATTCTGCGTATAGTGCCTCTCCTTCGTCTGACCAGGGGGTTTGCTCTAACCTGCTTTGCCCTGTATATCTTGCCCTGCCCTGCTGAAACACACCCTGCTCCTTGCCACTGTCCTCGCCCAGCGCTGCCTTGCCTGTCGCTGATACTACCCGCCTTACCGCCCCGTCGAGCGTGATGTAGACATTGTAAAAAAGGTGTTTTTTTCATATTAATATTTATATAATAAATACAAAAAAT
This sequence comes from Teleogryllus occipitalis, assembly GCA_011170035.1. Taxonomy (NCBI): domain Eukaryota; kingdom Metazoa; phylum Arthropoda; class Insecta; order Orthoptera; family Gryllidae; genus Teleogryllus; species Teleogryllus occipitalis. Next base: position 139,707 of record BLKR01000648.1, on the reverse strand, counting down.
GTAGTACAGTCATCAGGGACTTCCAGCGTTGAAACGACACCTTATTTACTGCGATTGACTGTGTAGTTCGTCCGGAAATGAATGTTTAAATATCACGTTATAGAAATAATATATGATAGTTAATAATAATAATAATAATAATAATAATAATAATAATAATAATAATAATAATAATAATAATAATAATAATAATAATGCCCAACGTTGTTCGTTTGCCTCTTGGGCGCAGTGAAGGGGGCGTGGTCAATGAATGAGACGGCCTCGTGCCCCAGGCGGCAGGTGCACACGTGGGGAGCAGCCGTCTATAAATACCTGGAGCGTGGCCCCACGGGCGGTGTGCGAGGGCGGGGGCGGGGGCGGGGGCGGTGCTCGGGGTCGCAATCACGCGGTCTGGCGATCAAGAGGGCTGAGAGGCTGCCCGCTCGCCCGTGCCCCGGGGGCAGGAGGGGCCGAAGTGGGGGGGGGGAGGCTCTGTGCAGCCGTGTCGTGCCGGGGGCGCCCGCGAACGCAACTGCTCCATGATGGACGCTGCGGCACCGCCCCACCGCACGAGCAGCCATTTGCGATCCGCAACGGAATCAAAGATCTCAGCGTGCGTTCTAACTGCTTGTTTCTGAAGCACTCTCAGCCCTACGCACTATATGCATCAAATTTACTCATCAACATTCATATTTTAAATGTAACACCATGAATATATGGAGTAACCGTTTCAAAGAAAACTTCAGAACCCAGCTCTTAGATCAGTTCAGAATGAAAAAAAAGCGAAGAGGTACGCGAAATATCAACCGATTTTGATAATAACCCGTTTTCCCGAGACGTTGAGATTTAAACAGAATCATTACAGGAAATAGTATTTTTTGAGCCGTTCAATCGTAATATTATTTTCCAGTGTTTGATATTAAAAAGCAATTCTTTCAGTTCTGGAGGTCTCTAAAAAATGTAAAACACAAAAATGTGTTATGAATTCCAACATTATAACGTTTTTTATTGGAATTGTTTAAATTGAAGTTGACATTGACAGGGTCTTTGCCTTCGCGAATAACAATTACATATTGAATATTTCATTCGAATAGTACACATAAATAACACAATACACGAATTCACATAAAGTATTTTCAATATTGAATTTCATATTGAATATTCTTTACCAGAGACGCAACGTTAACAAGGAGCATTAAAGTGACTTCGAATTTCCCCTTTCTTTGAATATTCTTAACCACTATTTCATCTCGCGGTATCTAAGTATGTAGGGTATGAATTTAAGGATGTTTTTACTTTCTCGCCGAACTACATCATTTCTCAACAATTCTGATTGTTCATTTACGTTGTTGTGACTTAAAAGACGTAAGCATCATTCCATTAATTTACCATTATTAATCTCCCATAACTGAAACGTACGTTTAATGTACTACTATTTCAAACAGTAAACTTATTTAGAAGTGTGAATATAAGCACAGGATATAAAATATATTGTAAACTGAATCCAGTGGATCCTGCGACAAAATGAAGAAGACACTAGCGTGATATACATAACACTTGTTGCCACTTGGCAAGTATGATCGCAGTAACAGGGCGCTCGGATCCTGTCTTCCAGGGGACCCCCCTTTGCCACGCATCGCTGCTCGGCGCCTCTCAAACCCAAATCCTGAGCGAGTGAAATGAACGTTGAAGAACAACCACGTAGCCCTTCACGCAGCTTCGCTTCCTATTCGGAATATCAACCACTGTAGCGAGGCGATGAAGGCAAACCGACCGCACTGAGCCGCGAAAGAAAGGGGAACGGCAGGAGAAGAGGCACGGAAGCGAACGCGGCGGGCGTGCGCGGGCATGCGCGGGCGTGCGCGGGCGTGCGCGTACGTGCGCGTGCGTGCACGTGCGTGCACGTGCGTGCGCGTACGTGTGCAGGCGTGCATGCGAGTACATGCGCGTGCGTGCGAGGACATGCGCGGGCGTCCGATGGCGTGCGCGGGCGTGCGAGAACGTGCGCGAACGTGAGAGGTACGAGTGCGTACGTGCGTGAGCGTGCCCAGGCTTGTGCAGTGATGGCGAAGGCACAAAATAGTCAATGATGCGTGATGATGATTCGCGAGTCTGGAATTAAAAGCGAAGATATTCCGGCGTCGTCACCGAATAGCGAGACTTTTCTGACAAGCAAATGCACGCATGGAAAATGTGTGATATGCGCGCATTGAATCAGGTGGATGTACGATGGTACAAGTTATGAGAGTCAAGTTTGAGCGTAACTCCATTTTGACGTAAAATGAGGTTGTTTTTTTTTTACGTAAAGTGGAAGCGTTGTACGTAAAATGAGTTTCCTGGTGGCAAGAACGTTGTATGTTGATCACTAGGGAACGGAATATATTGTAATAAAAAATGCAAAATATGTATTTATTTTTTCAATACTATGTAAGAAAAAAATAGAAAATATGTGAAATAAAAATTCGTTATAATGTTTAAAATTCCATTCCTCAAGCGTTTTCCGAGCAGAGTACGTTGCCGATCAGATCTTAACATGGATTCAGAGAGGCTGAAAGAATGTTTCACATCTACAGAAGAATTATTCGCTAGTTTCATCCGAAATATATAATACTTTCGTATTATATACAACGTTGTTTACGAGGAGCCGGCGCTCAAGTGGTTAATAGTACCGTGTAGCCTGTGATAAAAGAGGGGGGAGACAAAGGGAGTATAAGTCCCGCCCACCAACTCCAGAAAAGGGATAAGACAATTCTATGAATTTTTATATCGAGTTACGCATGGGGTCTATGAAAGTCGAGTAATCACGTGGTTAAAGTTCCTGCTTCACATACTACATCCGCGCTCATCCTTGATCATGACTACGCGGTTTCCAAGAACCAGATGGGGGCATGGAGAGGTATCGATGGTCCGGTGTTAATACACGCACATTGCGTGTTTTTCAAAGTATTTCAGTAACACAGTTAGTTTTCAAGTAGTATATATTTCGAACATCGCATGTGAAATTTCATTTTCGACCTATAAATATATTAAAATACAACGAAATATGTGTCAATAGATAAAAAGATTTAAAAATACGTAATTATACCAAAATATGTTTAAAAAATGGTTCTAATTCGTTCAGAATGTCGTGTTAAGTCTAGAAAATATTAGTGAATGCAGGTATCTTGTTCCCGTAAAAATATGCAATTTACATGAAAATCCGTTCCCTATTGATCACAGTGGGCGAAAGCCTCGTCGTTGACTTGGAAATGTGCGAGAGAAGTGACTCAAAAGGGCCATATCAAGTTGGCCTATTGACAAACAGCTGGTGTAACCCAACCATCTTCACTCGTACAATCCTTTACACGCAGCGCATTCCCTAAGAATTCCATTTACCCTTATGATGTAGCTGTTTTTAAAAACAGCACTCGCCGGGACAGTTGGAGACAACAGGGAGAATACGAAAACAATGTGACGTGCGTGTAGAGATCCGTGGGTACAGTGAGGTGCACAACGAAAGGTCAACGTTGTCAGAAGCCTCCTACGACGAGGCGGCGACGGAGGCGCGTAGAAGAGGCGGCCAGGGCGGCGGGGCGGTGGCTAAAAATAGCGCGGCGAAGGGGGGTCGCCACCTCGCGGGCCCTCGCGCCCCCCCCCCCCGCGGCGAGCGGAATGGACTGGAGACAGCGCGCCCCGCGCCCCAATTTGCGTAATTGCCTCCAGTGCAGCTCTGGGAAGCGGCCCCCGGCCCTTCAACAGACCCAACATCCTTTCGCCGAACATCGAACATCAACAACCCTCAATTTTCGCTCCATAGTGAACACAAGCCCCGAAAATGTGTCTGAGAATTGCTTTTGATCGAATGAAAATAAATTCAAGTGAAAAAAAAACAAAAGCTAATTACACTCCATTAACAAGAATTCACACAACAAACAAATATCTCGTTATAAATTCAGGAGTAGCATTAATACGAAAAGACAGTAGCACTGCTATTATTATGTGATGAATTTTTTTTCGTGTAAAATATCGTTGACTCATATTTGGGCACTTCAATTATATAGTAACTGATGATGCTAGTCCTTTGAATCGCACTTCGAATTTTTCTTTCAATCTCAAAAAAAAACATTTAACTTTGCTGATATCAGAAAACTAAAACATGAAAGACATACATTCTCTTTACAAATACCTTTCAGCTGAAAATATATTTTTGAAACAAATGTTTTGGAGATCAATTACTAGTCATTTCTGAAACCGTGTGACCAGTAGTCACAGACCACGAACTCAGGACATGGTAGCCAGCGAGGAAGCGTGAAACGACGAAAGCGTTTGGTACGAGTTTAAACAGGCTGGCGGCGCCACTTCAAATTCCTATCAGCAAGTGGGCACTGGGGTTGCGCTGCACCGCCTGCGGGGACTCCGGAGCAGAACTTCCACATCTCTGGAGATCGTCCTGGATTAAAAAACCACGTTTTTACGCGATGGTTACAAGCCTCCGGGGGTCGGCCGCCATGTCAAGTTTCACTTTGTTAAATCTGGTATTGAAGAACCGGAAAGCAGGCCAAAGCTAGTTCAGAGGCACAAGATATGACAAGAAGCCACATCGCCTGATGAATAAAATCGCAATCAACCTTGCTGCAAGAGCCACGATAATTTGCACGAGAATGTCTGTAGTAATTCTGTATATGAATTGAGGATTTAAATGATTTTTCCAAAACTACTTAACGTAGAATTAAATGTAAATATTATTAAAATAAAAAAACAACATTTAAATCTACAAAATTAAGATTACTAAACAGCTTTTGTGCACTTTCATTTTGAGCATTTTTTGATTATTAAAGAAACAAATGAAAGAAGAGAGAAATACAAATGAATCAGAAATGATCTTTTGTGTCTAAGCGGGAAAAAATGTTGCAATTTACCATGTTCTCATAATGTCCGCAAAGTGAATCAAACTTGCTCAAAAATAATGCAATGACTTCCGTGAATGGGTCTAAAAAAAAAATTAATTTATGAACGAATACGGAGAATATTCTCGTCTGGAATGCTGTACCAGAAGTCAAAAACTTCAATTGAATGATCCTGAAAGGTTCCCGCGTCAAACTACGTAAATATCTGTTAGAATTAAGATTCTCGTGTAATGCATAACATTTTTTTTCTATTGAGAAAAAAACATATTGTGGGAATGATCTTCGTTTTCCATACACAACTAATATGGCGTGAAGATATGTAGCAAAAAAAAACAAAGCAAAAAACAGTAATGGCAGCAGAGCGTATCCAGATGCCATGTCCGTAAATTCAAACGCAATACGAGATGGAACCCGTTCGTAGCGTGCGTATCCAGATGATCGACGTAGAGCTACAGTGAAGCAAAACAAGCGTCTCGCGGCCCCGCGAGGCAGAATGAAACACGGCGCAACAAAAACAAACGACATGTGACAGCGCCCGCGCGGCGGAGGCGGCCCCGGCGACGGCGTGTCGATGGCAGCCATCGATATATCGAGGGAGGCAGTGATTCATTCCCCACGCCGCTCCTCCTGGGCTGGCACTGGCGCTCCGAGTGCGTTTAAGCCGCTCCACAAGTCAATCTACCGCACAGCAGATTGGGCTGGGAAAACGCGTGCAGGGGAACCGCGCGCCTCGCCAGCGCCCTCACACGGTGGGGAAATGAACGGAAAGCTGGCCTACAGTAAATAAAAAAACAAAAGCCCCAATCGCGTGTAAAACATGTTATCTACGGGTGGGTTTGGGAGGGTCGCTGAATGCGAATGCGAAGCTCATTCAACAAACTCATGCGTGGCAGGTCGCATTTAGTTGCAAGCTTCCAGATCTCTCCGTTCGACGCCAATTATACGCAACTATGAACTCAAGAAGCCAATTATGAAACGCGGATTCAAAATTAATGGTGATCACGCAGAATTTTGTCTTTGATTTGATTTTTTCGTGTTTCCGGACGCGTCAACTGCTTCGGTCATTAGTCCCGCTAGTGTAGTGCATGTTTTTTTCTCGGTAGATGGGGGTGATCTTCCCCTGCCGGATGGCGAGATCCGGCGCCGACCTACCGTCGGCTAGTGGGGTTTCCCCCTAACCAGGACTCTCCCACCAGCGGGGCACCGCCCCAGCCGGGACAAGCTCTAAGCTCCCGACCGGTCTCCCGGAATATGTGGTAGTGTAGTGCATGTTAGTGTGTGTGTGTTTGTGTGTGTGTGTGTGTGTGTGTGTAAGCGGAGAGGATAGGACAAGGAAGAGGAAGGACAGATCGCGCGCGGTCCGTGGCCCGTTTGGTAGGGTACTGCCCCGACATTCGCCGGGTGTTGATCGGAGAAACCAGGGAAAACTACTGATCAGAGCAGCCGGCCGCTAGAATTCTCCTCCAGACAGCGACTGAATTCGACCTAGCTGAAAAGCTAGCGTCGAAAATCCTGCCGCCATCAGGACTCGAACCAAGGACCTCCCGGTCAGAGGCGCTGCTGTGACATCAGACATCAGCTGATGCACTGAGTTACCGCTCCCGGTGAATTTTGTCTTCTTTTATACAATTTTGTATACAAGTCTAATGCTAGAAATACATTTTTTAGACTTCAGGTGGGGTTTTGGGTTGTTTCTTCCGCGGCGTGCGCCCCGTTGAGTGCACTGGCGTGCGGGGGTGGGGGTGGGGGAGCTTCGTTGAGCGCCGCTTGATTTATCTTAATGACACGCGAGCGGGCGAGCGAGCGGGCGAGCGCGCGCTCCTGCTCGCGCGCCGAGAGCGCGCTCGGCTTTGAAAAAGCCAGCGAGCGGCGCTGATTTGTAGGTGCGCTGCTGTTAATTATCGCGCATTCATTCCCATGTTTGACGCGCGCCGAGGGCGTCACTCGGAAAATGAACTGCTCGATACGCCGCTTCCGCCGGAAGGTTACTTTCGACGCATTTTTACACGCGTTCGCTGATCTCCACAACCATGTGAAGCACTATTTTTATGCAAAACCTAAAGATGACAAATAATCCGCCAAGTTTCCATTAATACTACGAGAGTTCACAGCTGTTCGATGCAAGGCATTACAATTCAATTGAGTGAAAGTTTTGGGAGCACATACAAAGCCTATTTGGATTATTTTCCCTTACTCTATGTTCAAGGAAGAAGAATTTCGAATAATACACCAAGGAGGTCATCTAATTGAAGAGACAATGAAAGGAGAATAACTCTCTCTCTGATAACTGTTAAATCATGGTCAATAAACAAAGGAATTATGGAAACTTTGTTATCTAGATTTTGTTTCATAATACAGCAAATTATCCACCCTCTTAACAAAAGAAACGATTCAATCCATTTTAATTGGATATTATACTGTTGACTATTCAAAAGCTAAGTTTCGACGGTTTTTATTTTCAAAACGAATCACTTATCAATGGCATAATTTGCTTTAAATAAATCTACACCAAATCTACTTAAGGCACTAAAAAGCACTACTTTAAAATATTAATTGTATTAATAAAATGCCCCTTTTCACGAAAGAACATTTTTTGGGATTTTTCTAATATATATAACATATTTACCAATCTCCGTCTTAAGTCGCCATCCTCGTTGACGATTACCTGCAATTCCTCAATCTTTTAAGGCGCATGCCGGGATGGTCTCATCCTTGCTATCCCAGGAGTGAATCTAGTATAAATCGTTTGCTTAAGGGCGTGACATGTTGGGTCGGATTTTTAAGTTTTGGGAATATTTTAAATCTTTGTAAAAATGTCCGAAATTGAAATGATCATGTCTACTTGTTTCAATTTTTTTTTAATTTAAAAACGAATAAACTAATATTACATTTTTATATTATTTATATTATTATGATAAAGAACACAAAAAGTAGTTTAGCACAACTTTTCAATGTATTCCGTTTCTCTCTAAGCTTGAACTCTTGTCTTACTGTGTTTTCGCTTGTAAGCTGACAAGGTGCCGTCCTTTTTCAGTTTTTGTTAGAAGTAATTCAAAAATACGTACGCATTACTCTAACTTTTTCAAAACCCCTTTGTAACATTGAGAAGTACTTAAGAACATCCCACTGAGTTCAACGCTTTATTTCCATTCCTCCCCTATTCCTCACTTGCTGATTCACGCAAAGGTATTTGCAATACATTCGAGTAAAATCTTTTAAAGTATTCAGATGTAATTACTAAATATATTTCTAGTCAATTTCAAATTTCTCTAACTTGAAGTTAATAAACATATTCGCACACCTGAGAGGGTTTCACTTCCATCAACCCCCTCCCCCGCTAGTTTTCACTCCTGTCGCATTTGGGGAGACCCTTCCCCCTAATTGTGTACGCACTTTCTAGAATAATCTAATTATTATGTGTTATACGAATATTACTTTCGAAAGTGCATAGATGAAAGAGCAAGTCTAATGAGCTGAGCTGAGCCACCAACACAAATATAATAACTTATGTGTTTCATTAACCATTTATTTATACTCTACTCCTCAATAAAAAAACAACTATTAATCGTTTTATCGAGAATTAGAACAGATATTTTGGTTCATAAACAAGTCAGGCAAAACAATCTGGAAGTCAGTTAAGAATCACTCTTCATTCAGCCAATCAGGCTTCCCATTAACGGTGGGTCAAGCAATTTCGCTCTTGAATGGAAATTTCCAAAGGCGCGTTTCCGAAAGGAGCGCACGACAACTTCGGAAGCAGATGGATCGCGTCGGGGAACACGCTTAACGAAGGCACTCGTTTAATGGGGCTCGAAGCGCGGGAAAAGGGCACGGAACGGCGACCTAATTAGGGCACAAATCAATAAGCAGAGGTAACGAACTGACTACATTCAAAGTCCTCAAGAATTTGGGCACAGCTGTCTAATAATCTCAGATCTAGTAATCTTCGGAAAATACTCTCCATTTCCATGAATATTTGAAAGCTGGTTAGCAAAAAAGGGTACATTTTTTTACCTTCGTCTCGCACCAGAAGCTTCATGTTATGTTATATTTTTTTTCGAATGAAGTTTTTCCCTGAAAAGGAAAGCATGAAGGAAAGGAACAATGCAGGGAGTGACGATGCTGCACTCTTTGAAGAAACAAAGGGTGTTGAAAGCCAACGCGGTGCAGAAGGGGTTTCTCACTCACCACAAGACAGTTTAGCGCCACACGCAACCACGACACTCACCTGAAAGCAAAGGAAATGCATCGTTAGAACCAGGCTGAAGTCACACAAATCTCTTTGCACGAAATGCAATTAACACTAACATCCGTAAGCATTGAAATGAGGCATGGGCCCTTAATGCTATCTTTTTTCTACTTTCAAAGTCACTTCAGGTGTGCTTGTGTGTGTGCGTGCGTGCGTGTTTGATTGTTGTGTGTGTGTTTGTTGTGTGTGTGTTTGTTGTGTGTGTGTGTGTGTGTGTGTGTGTGTGTGTGTGTGTGTGTGTGTGTGTGTGTGTGTGTGTGTGTGCAGAACTTAAAGTAATGGCCCAAAACTGTAAAGCAGAAAGGGGGACTTGTGTGTTATTTTCTTCGACAGTATGCATTTTAAAATTTCTGGAAATCGTAAGTAACTATCGCCAATACTCGAAGAAGAAAACTTAAGTTTCTTTTATGTACTAAGGAATGGTGTTTTATGACTTCAGGTATTCTTTCCTACATTTATCTCTCAAGTTGCATTACAGGGACTGTTTATCGTTCGCTTTTAAAACGAACATTTTAGATAGCCAACAGTAAAACCTGTTCTTCCAGAGCATACCTAACGTGCTAAAAGTTCAATTTTCAGCACTAGTGCTAAAAACGAGACAATGTTCAAGTGTTTAGATAAATCCGTACATGCAGCAAAGAAAACAAAATAATTTCATCTTCCCTCATCAGCTACTACTGACCTAAATGCCCTTAACAAAATAACATTTATTTTCTCACTTCATTAAGACTTTTCACCTCGCGTATAAACCCCATATAACTTTTAAACATCAATATTTTTATAAACGTTAAATATAAAAATCACTTTATTATATTAAATTCGATTAAGTTTTCTTCGAAACTCCTGAAGTCCGGCATTCCAGAATCTGCTTTGATATTACAAAACTTTAATAAATGTAACGTTGCTACACGGTAACTATGAAGCAGAGGATTGGAGTGACAAATTTCAAAACTAATGCCAACTGTCACCGTCAGAACAGTATTTCACCCACATTTAAGCATTTTCATTCAACATTACCAGTAGACTGAGAGGAATGTATAGAAAATTGTTGTTTGTACCTCGGTTAAAAATTAAGTTTTTCGGACCAACGTTTTAGCATTACAGAGTGTCTCAGTTGGGTTAGTTCATTCCTGTTCTGAAATACAATTGCACAAGCCTGATTCACCACACCGATTTAAATCACCAATCATTAAAATAATTCATTCAAAAAATGCAGCCAATTCTGCACCGACGTCTCCCGATGATGACTTCACTTCGGAAGCTAGAGTGCTTTACAAACACTGACGAGGAAAGTTCTACCATGGATATAGTCAAACACTATTACATCATCTTATTTTGTTCTTTTTCCTCCCTTTTCCTGTTAATTGTAACAGTCAATGTGTTTTGTAATTTTAATCAAAATGTTAGAATATTAAACTGTGAAGATTTTGTAAGAGTATAAAGATCTTGAACCTATCATTGTATAGGTAATATAATATCAGGTAATTTATAATAAATAACCTTCCAAAAAAATATTATGAAGTAAAGACTCCAAATATAAGTTGAAACATAGATAAATGTGACGAATCTTTAAACCAATCGCTTAAAATCAAATTATGATTTCAATCAATAACTTAAAGTATTTAAACCGAATTATATGATTAATTCAATCATGTAATCCACAAAACCTTTTTCTACTGATCAAAATTTTACGTAATATTCAAAAGAAACAGACAAAATTCAGGAGCCGAAGTATGTGTAGCACAGACATCAAGTGCTTCCAAAGCAGGTCAACATATTTTCCAAAGAAATTACTCTCGGGAGAGAAACTTGGTCCACAACTCCGGGAGATTCGCATCTGCGGCTGGCCGTGTCGCGGCGCACGAGAGGCAGCGCGCCTCTCGCCCGCCGCCCGATCCCTCGCCCGGCCACGCAGATTGCATCTTGATTTACTCCGGCGCCGCGTAACGCACGCGTGCGCGTGCGGGAGGGCGGGGCGCCCGCGGCAGCTCGCACGCGCCGCTCGCTCGGCTTCCGCTCCCGCTCCCCACGCACCACACGCCCCGACGCACACGCGCCGCCTGCTCAACCGAACACTCCATCACACACACCTATCTGTGTATTTCTATTCACAACACCACAATATATATATATATATATATATATATATATATATATATATATATATATATATATATATATATATGTGTGTGTGTGTGTGTGTGTGTGTGTGTGTGTGTTGTATATAAAATATTATAACATACTATATAATATCTCGTATCAAAAACATATTTCAATGGCTTAGAAAAAATGGGTCTTCAATGTAAGAACAACACCTACACCAAAGGAACGGTGTTTGAAAGAAATTAAGGGGAACCACAAACTTCATAACACCCCCTTTTTTCGCATCTCTTTAGAAACTAAGGAATAAGTATTATTTAATGGTATTTTTCAACGAATGTTTCGCTGAGATGGTGCCCAGTATATCCCACAATTCTTACAACTTAAAAAATAACTTGACACAGTGGGCCATATGAGTGAAATGGCTAATTTTAAATTAAAACCATACAAGTGGACACACTTTGAATGGCCATAGCTTCGTAAATTTTCATCCGAATTAGTTGTAAGTGGTATAAAATTAAAGCTTGTAGTCTCTACCTTAAGAATCGTGTTTCGAAAAACTTAACTATTTTACTGTAAATGGCTAAATATGCAGCCACGCGCAGTGGGTGCCATCACTGTTGACGATTCGCATTTGAGCCGCGTTGCTTAGATTTCTTTATTCATGGTTAGACTGTGTTGAACACACCTGTGGATATATGGGACAAGTTCAGAAATTACTAGAGTTCAGAGAACAATATAAGGGGATTGGAAGCCTATGAGGCAAGAGTTTCCCTCTCTGTTTTGGTGCATTCATCCGCTCATGAATACCCTCAATTACAAAGATTGTGATTCTTTCTTCTTCATGTGTTACTACACCGCTACTCCACATTGAAATACACTACCAACACAAGCTCCCATTGCACAGGTCCCGATATTACAAAGACTGCATCCTCCACATCCATCCCACTACCACTATCTCCCGCCTCTAGCGAAATCGCTTGCGTAGCGCATACGCGGTGCGGGCTGTAAAAAATGCGAGCCCGTGGGGATATCGAAATCTACGCGGCGCGCTGCAGCCTCCCAGAAGCGGAAGCGACGGCGCCGCGGCGCAGGCCACCGCCTGATGGAGAGCCGAAGCTGCAGGCGCTCGCGGCAGGCGGAAGCAGCGCGAAACAAAGGGTCTGAATGGAGTTTACGAAGACAGTCTGGGAAGTAATAAGAAGAGGAATATAATGTTAAAAACAGATAACCCCACTTTCAGTTTGCAATCACTTTTTTTGTACAAACGATCTCGTACAATGTAAGTTTTCTCATTAATCCTCTCCATGTATATTGTTACGAATGTTAAAATTATTGAATTATGATTGATTGATTGATTGATTTTTTCGTGGTTCCGGGCGTCAACTGCTTCGGTCATTAGTCCCGTTAGTGTAGTGCATGTTTTTTCTCGGGAGATGGTGGTGATTTTCCCTCGCTGGATGGCGAGATCCGGCACCGACCTACCGTCGGCTAGTGGAGTTTCCCCGTAACCAGGACTCTCCCACCAGCGGGGCACAAACCCAAGCCGGGACAAGCTCTAAGCTCCCGACCGGTCTCCCGGAATTGAATTATGAGTAGCCACTTAAGCAATAAACAGATTTATGAAAATTACTAATGTACTATGTTTACATACACATTTACAACCCCACTTTCAGTTTGCAATCACTGTTTTTGTACAAACGATCTCGTACAATGTAAGTTTTGTCAATAATCCTCATCATGTATAATGTTACGAATGTTAAAATTATTGAATTATTAGTAGCCACTTAAGCAATACACAGATTTATGAAAATTACTAATGTACTATGTTTACATTTCAATAAACGGGTGATACTACAATAGTCCGTACTTTCTCGTATTATTGTGACAGTTTCGTAAAAACATTATTTAAATCCGCGTAAGTGTTTAAACCCCGAAGAATTTCACTCTGGAATTCGATTTCGCGCACACAGGTTTACCAATGAGCATAAATGAGTGAAATATACCTTATTGCAAAGAACATCAATGTACGCGTTTCATCCAGCAATAACACCCTCCCACATTTTAGAAACAATATTTATTTCCAGTCTGGCCGAACAAACAGTCAAAAAAAACACAGGAATTTCGTTTATCACAACAAGAGAATTTGCAAAAATCGAGAGAAATTAAATCACACTACATTTCCTCTCAAGCTGATGTACGGAATCCTCGTTTCAATTTAACATAAAAATTCAATCACAATAATAATTTCAAATAATACTGAATTATTTCTATTCGAGTATCTATTTCTCGCATTATGACGTTACCTGCAGCATCTTTAACTTGCCCAAGAATACCATTTCTGCTAATATTCGACAAGTACTTTCGTAATCTAAGGCTTTATCAAGTGTCACAGTCTTTCTCCAACTTCGACCTGAGTGCCGTGTTTCAAAACAATTCGGAACGAAAAATACTTTTTAATCCCCCAAGGCAAGATGCTCGCCTATCCCTGTCCGCTCTTCCGCCCTTAAATTAAGGCCCGCCGTTGGCGATGCAGGGTGGAGCACTTATCCCGATGGTCCCCAGAGCCGCATTTGCTACGAGAAGGTGTTGCCCGTCCCCTACCACTTGGTAGGGGTGCGGTTGGCATTTTCCCTTTATCGGAGGGCATGGAATATCATTGCGCTCCTCCTCGGGCGCCCAGGGAAGAGCCAAAACTTGTTAGCAGACCACAGATCCCTAACTACTGCATGCAAGCAGTTAGTGAAAAGCGGCGCAAACGTATATTCAATTTCATTACTTGACATTTCCGGGTTTGTAGGTCGTGGTCTAACGGAGACTTGTCCAAGTCAAGTCTTTGGACAAGTCTCCGTTAGACCACGGCCTTTAAACCCGGAAATGTCAAATAATGTAGAAACCGGCAATGAAAGCCTACATTATATATTCAATTTACTGAAATATCATGGACTATTATTATATAAGTTTACAGTGGATTCACTTAATAAAGAAAGAGTTCGATCAAATATTCGTTTTCATCAAATACGCTTATTCTCTGGCAACGCCTCCACAGTCGGTCGCTTGATTTATTGACTGATTTTTTCGTGTTTCCGGGCACGTCAACTGCTTTGGTCATTAGTCCCGTTAGAGTAGTGCATGTTTTTTCTCCGGAGATGACGAAGATCTTCCCCCGCTGGATGGCGAGATCCGGCGCCGACCTACCGTCGGCTAGTGGGGTTTCCCCCTAACCAGGACTCTCCCACCAGCAGGACACCGCCCCAGCCGGGACAAGCTCTCAGCTCCCGACCGGTCTCCCGGAATATGTGGTAGTGTAGTGCATGCTAGTGCAAGTGTGTGGGTAAGGGGAGAGGATAGGAGAAGGAAGAGGAAGGACAGATCGCGCGCGGTCCGTGGCCCGTTTGGTAGGGTACTGCTCCGGCATTCGCCTGGTGTTGATCGGAGAAACCACGGAAAACTACCGATCAGAGCAGCCGGCCGCTAGAATTCTCCTCCAGACAGCGACTGAATTCGACCTAGCTGAAAAGCTAGTGTCGAAAATCGGGCCGCCGTCAGCCCTCGAACCTAGGGCCTCCCGGTCAGAGGCGCAGCAGTGACATCAGTTGATGCACGGAGCTACCGCTCCCGGTATGTGTATGTGTATGTGTGTGTATATATATATATATATATATATATATATATATATATATATATATATATATCAGTGTACAGTGAATTCACTTAATAAAGGAGTTCAATCAAATATTCCCTCGTTTTCATCAAATACGCGTATTCTCTGGCAACGCCTCCTCGGTCGGTCGCATTGCTGCGGGTTCGTCGTCCGCGGGCGCTGGCCGCTGTCGCCGTCGCCCTCCCCGTCGCGCCGCAATCTGGCGCCGACCGCCCGGCCGGCACGGTCATCAATCGCTATCGCCCCGGGCGATCGGCGCTAACGGGCGCCTCGCCCCCTCCCCCGCCCCCCGCTGCCTCGAGGGCACGCCCACGCCCGCGCCCGCGCCATTGTTCGCCCTCCCACCCGCTCGCGCCGTCTAGATGAAGCGCAAGCTCCCTTCAGATGCTGCCTCTTGTTCTCCGCTCAACTAGCATTCCTCATCAGAGTTTCGACGACGCCAAACGAATGCACTGGATGCGTCGATTCAAAGATTTACAAGCGCCAAGAATTGGAAACTGTCGGATACACATCAGATACAATACGTCACTTCTCTTAATCTTAATCTGAAAATCAATATTCACATATTCGTAACAAATACTCTTCAAAACTTGTCCCGATAAAGTTCATTGCACAGCGGTTAATATTGCAAATTATTAACAACATATTGTTCGTTATTAATATAAGTCAATCATTAAAATACGCTTTGCGTGCACGTTTTTATTAAGGGTCGCTGTAGAGTTATACATTAATAATATGTATAGGCAATCCCAGAAAGATGGCAATATTATCGATTATTGAATTCTACGTTAATGAAGTGGCATTTTTAAGATAAGTTTTCTTCAAGATTCCGTCTTACAAGAAGAAGTTCACAACAATAATTAGGTGAAACCAATAATTAGGACCATATCGCACCTTCCACAATTGTAATAAACCTTACTACCACAGGAATGTTACACTCTTCTGAAAGATAGAATGAAGACTCGGTCTTATTTCTTTAC
Source organism: Teleogryllus occipitalis (assembly GCA_011170035.1). Lineage (NCBI taxonomy): Eukaryota > Metazoa > Arthropoda > Insecta > Orthoptera > Gryllidae > Teleogryllus > Teleogryllus occipitalis. The sequence goes on along the minus strand of BLKR01000648.1, from coordinate 123,849 downwards.
CATCAGAGCGAACCACCAGTTCCACACTCCCTACAGCCGCCCGGCGCCTCGCACCTCTTCTCTGTATTCCTTCCGCAGATCTCACCCCCACCCCACCCCGCCCCACGTCTCGATTCCACATCAAAAGAAGACGCCCGCCTCAGAAAGCCTCAGCCCGAACACCCGCAAGTCGCGAAAGGAAAACCATTCCCGGAGTTCGGGTTAGACAAATACCGCCACTGTTTCCTTCCGCCGCGGCGCGGCACGGCGAGGGTGTGTTTGTATTTGGGAGGAGGGGGAGGGGGAGGAGTCGCGCTAGGGAGGAGGAGCGAGCGGTTTCACTCGCGGGCGTCACCTGCTCCGAAGCGAAGCGGGCTCGAGAACCCAAGGACGCAGCGCACACCGTCACGAAGGCAGGTGACGAGTGAGAGGGCAAAAGGAATGGTAGGGAGGCAAGGTAAAAGGCGAATGAAAATACACAAATAAACTTTGTTCCTTTGCGGGATGATTTCATTTATAATGACGGAGGAGGTAAAGAGTGTTACATAATGCTGAACACAAATTATATAGGGAGACATGGTAAAAGGCGAATGAAACTAGACAAAAAAACTTTGTTCCTTTGGGGGACGATTTCATTTATGATGACGGAGGAGTTAAAGAGAGTTACGTAATGCTGAACACAAATTATATTTTAAAATAAACATTCTGTAAATACCGAAGACAACGATTGGCTTTTATTTTCCATCAGAACTAATAACTTTTCAATTCTTATTACAAGAAACGTCATCACAAAACATGGGTTAACGGATGTGAAAGAAAAGAAAACGAAGAAAAGATCACATGGAAAAGAAAAATTACTGAAGAAAAAATACGAGCTATGTATACAAACCACAAAAACTCAAAAAATAAAAATGACTAAAGAGAAATCAAAATAGAAGGAAAACAAAAACAAGTTTGACAACTTGCGATTCCAGAGAAACGCATTGTATCACCATATTCGCAACAAAAATTCGCAAAGCACCAAGTGAGCAACACATGAAGACAATCTGCTTCGTAGATCGCAACGAAACCGGAAGCAAACCGCTCCTGAGAGAACAGCGCAGCAAAGACGCGCCGGGCGCAGTCCCTGCAGGTGGGGACGGCCGGGGGACGCCCGAGACAGCGCAGCGCAGAGCAGCGCGAGAAGAATAACAGGCGCCCACGCGACAGAGCAGAATGAAACGAGGAGCGGCGGGGGCGGGGCGCGCCCCGGGCGACAGGTTCGGAATTAATGTCTGGCGGCGCCTCGGGAGAGCGCGCGAGGGCGGGCGACGCCTGGCAGGCCGGGCGCCCCGACGCCCGCGGGATCAGCCAACCCCAGGCAGGGGCGGCGGCGGCGAACATTATCCAGACGGCGGAGGGAGCGGCTGCGGGGGAGCAATCCACGTACTACACACATGAAAACTTCGCCCATCCAGACATAAATACGTTGGTCACAACGAACAACAGACAGCAATACCAAAGTGTCAATATCGAAGTATATTACTGGCTTATTACTTCAGACTGAGAGCGGTAGCTCAGTGCATCAACTGATGTCACTGCAGCGCCTCTGATCGGGAGGTCCTAGGTTCCCACTCCCCACGGCGGCAGGATTTTCAACTAGCTTTTCAGCTAGGTCGAATTCAGTCGCTGTGTGGAGGAGAATTCAAGCGGCCGGCTGCTATTATCGGTAGTTTTCCGTGGTTTCTCCGATCAACTCCAGGCGAATGCCGGAGTAGTACCCTACCAAACGGGCCACGGACCGCGCGCAATCTATCCTTCGTTTTCCTTGTCCTATCCTCTCCCCTTACATGCACACTTACACTAACATGCACTACACTACCACATATTCCGGGAGACCAGTCGGGAGCTTAGAGCTTGTCCCGGCTGGGGCGGTGCCCCGCTGGTGGGAGAGTCCTGGTTAGGGGGAAACCCCACTAGCCGACAGAAGGCCGGCGCCGGATCTCGCCATCCAGCGGGTGAAGATCACAGCCATCTCCCGAGAAAAAAACATGCACTACACTAACGGGATTAATGACCAAAGCAGTTGACGCGCCCGGAAACACGAAAAAATCAATCATCTATCAATCAATAGACAACAATATCAAAGTGTCAAATCAAAGTGTCAATAACGAAGTATATTACTGGCTGGTTCCTTCACAGACAGCATTCCCGTTTCCTTTCATCACTGACCGGGAGGTTCTAGGTTTCGAATCTCAACGATGGCAAACTTGCGACACTAGGTTCACCGCAAGATCGAATTTGCCCTCTGTCTGGGGGAGAATTCTGGCGGCTGGCTTCTCTCATCGGGAGTTCTTCATGGTTTATCCGATCAACATCAGGTAAATGCCGGAGAACTATCGTAACAAACTTGATACGGGCCACGCACGATTTTCCGTTTCCAATCCTTGTCCCCCCTCTCCCTTTTAACACACAAGCACTACACCACTTCGCATACCGAAAGTCAGGTGTGAAGCTTAACTCTTTTCCGGTGGAGCGGTGTTCCATTGGTGGAAATTCCTGATGGAGGAATGCCTGCAAACCGACGTAAAGGTCGGCACTGGAGCTCACCATCCAGAGGCGGAAGAACACCGCCACCTCTCAGGATTCAACATGAACTACACGTGCGGTATTAATGACCACAGCAGTTGACGTGCCCAGAAATATCAATCAAAGAATATTAAATGCCCATATACAGGAATAAGTAGACAAAAGGTTGTGAGTTCGCATTTGACTAGGCGGAAAACATGAAACGAGGTGAAGAGCACATTAAACAGAAAGGAAACCGGAAAATACGAATAAAAATATTTATTTACCAAACCTAAATGTGCTTGGTAGTGTGAGTTGAAACTACCTTCCACTACCAAACGTAGCAGAGGAAAGAAATAGAAGAGTGTAGTACCGCAACGTGATCGAATTCACTAGAAACAATCGGTATAAGTCACGGCACCCAATAACTCAAGCTGGCCCTACTAGATTGCCAGTCGTAAACAGCTTTACACCACTTGCTTGCACCCTGTGGCGCGTCCGTACTTGTCAGTACCTGTTGCTGGACGTGGCTTTCCACACGCGGTGCAACAACAGGACATAACTCTACCGTGCGCGCATCGTACGAAATACAGCGGAGAGGCCGAAACGTTCCTGATAGTCACAATGCCCAAGAGGCAATTATCAGTGTCATACTATTTTCGATAACATAAAACATGCAGTCATGTCGCAAATACAGATAACACAGTACATTTTAAAAAGACAAATATATCAATATCACACAAATAGACGAAAAACTGGAGTACAATTACAAGGTAATATTGTATCAACCACTTTGCATTTCAGACTTTAATCTCGGTAAAAAATGCAATACCCTCAAATGTCATTACCATAAAAAATATTTCGTTACTTCCAAAAAATAATTTTTTGCCACGTTTGTCTGGGAAAAGAAAAATACAATTTGAAGAATGTAGCTTTAAAATCTAGTAACCTTAAAGAAAGTTGAGCATGTCGACTGGAGGTGGCTTCAGAGACTGAAACACACCGAACATTTCCATGCTACTCTTTGATACCTCAGCCTTCCGGTGCAACAATTAAGGTTTGGACTAGCAGGCTAACTACCACGAGAAGTAATTAGGACCAGTACGTTTCTAATATGTATCCATAATAATATGCTACAGAAAAAAATTGTATACCTCGTGTAACAAAATTGCAATTATACTTTGTCCTTAAAAAACGTGTTAATAATAATTTCCCTTCTGGCGCCGCCTAGATTTCAAAGCCTTAAAAACTGACATAACCAGAACCAAAACTTGAACAGGTATACATTTTTAAAGTTATTAGAAAATAATTTCAAAGTTTCAAATGGTATCGTTTACGACACTCGATTTCATTTCCGAACAGTTTCATATATTTTTTGTTATAGTATTCTGGGTTAGAAAACTCCCTGTTCCGAAAACGGTCTACCCCTACAGCACCCTCAACAAACTGCGCACCCAATGTCTTGGCTTCCCTGAGGCGACGCCAGAAAACCCGCGCACCCGACAGTACCGAAGCGCATATCGGTAAAGATGTCAGCCCGGGACGAGCGCGCTGCTTCCAATTATCGTAAAGGCAACACTAGACCCTTCGAAACGACTTTTGATCTCGTGAGCCCGAATCGATAGCGTCACCAATAACGATATTCCTCTGTGATATAGCCGAGCCGTTAAAAAGGCAGCGCGAGGGAAGCCCGGGCGCTGGCGCGGAATTTATGGAGTGGAAACGAGGGGACGCGCCTTGCCTTGCCTTTATCTCTGCGCGAGGGTCTTCAGACACGATGGTGCGGGTTAAGTGGATGCGCGGGGTCCGGCGGGCATGCCGGTCCGTGTCCGCGTCGCCAGCCGAGCAGGATTAGCTCGATATGTAAACTTGTAACGGTAGTTTGGATACCTGCTATCTCTCGGCCAACAGCCGCTGTTATTTCGGTAATAGCCGGCGCCGCACGCGGTACGCGGCGTGGGTTGGGGGCGATGCCTCGATAAGGGCGGGCGTCATTCGCGTTTCACACCGCCCTTCCGAGCCCAACAGCCCTCGCACGGAACGCCATTATGCCTTCAAAAATGTTGGGGCGTATGGTGTGGGACGTTGGCAAGGAATTACACCCACGGAAGGACCGAGCCACCGGGAAGTTCTTTCAGGAATTCCTAAAACCTCCAATTACTGCTTCATACTGGCGTGTACACATTAAAATCACACCGCATCTGGAATAAAATAAACAAGATAGTAACACCATAAAGCCCAGCCTAGCATTAGATGTAAATTTACAAATATATTTACTGAACACCATGGCAAAGTAATGTTTAATTCACTGTAGTGCATATTTTATCACCACTGGCATTAGAATGGGCAGAGAGGGAACTAAGAAGCCCACCGATCATTGGGTTATTTTTTTATAGAATTCATTTTTTTAGGATGTTGCAAATTTTTGATACAGTAGCAGGTGTGCTTTTTGTTCAAAATTCGAAGTAATTTATCACAAATGTTTCCTACAATTTGGCTTCTTTGGATGTAGATAAAAAATCCGACGATATCACACGAAAACTGAACATTCAGAGTACATTTAGGAAACATTTGAAATGTTTAAGTTTTAGTATAATATAGTTAGACACGAATATGCCATGAAGATACACCGGACCTTTTTGACATCAAAATGTAGTTGGCTTGGTCATTAAATAAAAACATCGATGTGAAAAAGATTATTTTGGAAGTGAATTCGGTGCAAATACATATCCCAAAGATAGTTAATTTTCGGCGTGCTCCTGGAACTTTTAAGATATGTTCCAACTTTTCACGCCATTTTCCATTGATTCTTGTGACTTGAATGTTATCTGCGAAACTTCATTCAATTGTAGTTCTTAAAATGATGCCAAACCCTTTTTAAAAATACAAATGAGTAATTGTTAAGTTCAATGGAAGAGATTCTCTATGCCGTACATTCTCGTAGGTTCCATTTGTAGAGCTAGAAACTGAACAATGTTTGTTTCATTTTTTGTATAAATGAATGCACAGGTGTATTATAATTTATAATTTTTTTATTAATTTATCAGAATCGTCAAAAACAAATATAATCAACATTTAGGCTGTGTACTTGGGATCCTATCCTCCCTGCCCCGATAATGCACAATTTTGTTACAAGTGGGTTATCAATACTTTTATCTTAGACTGGTTTGAAAATCAAGTGTTTACGAAACTAAATAATATCATAAGACTACACACGCAGAGAAACTATTTAATGATTACTCAGCAATGAAGATGTGGAGGTGTACAATTGCCGTGGGTGTCTGAAGAATCTAGAACAAGCTTGCTACGGCTTAACCTCGCCCTTGTCAACAAACCATTAAGAGCGGATTCTCATTGAACAACTCAAAGAAAACGGGTTGATTAAGTAAGCCGGCGCCTATTCTTTAATTCACCTATGGGGGTCTAAGGACAATGGGGAGGAAACAAACTTGAAAAATACCATGCTAGTAGGAAAAAGGCGGACGATTGGTCAGATAAAAGGCTTAATCATTATAAAAACGCTTTAATACCACTTGAAGATGATAACACGTGCTTGTTGGCATGGAATAATGTGAAAAAGGCCTCCACCAGGGTCGCGCGCAGTGCTTGCAACGCAGGGGTAAGAAAACTAAATCCCACAGAGCATCGTGGATGGAAGGGGCCCAGGTGCTGCCCCAAATACACTCATTGCAATGCCTGATCTACAACAATAAATGACCTTTATGCAAGATAGTGATTTATCACTTCAAAAACAAGAATAAAATTATATGTAAGGTACACGTACGTTTAAGATCATAGTAGTAATAAAAATAACTTAACATAAATGTAACTTCATTATCTGTGCACGTCTTCTAGAATTCAGTGAGAAATACAGTTATTCAAATTATCGTTTCCATGTTGTCGCGGCAGGAAGTATTATTCCGAAGGACAACATGGATAAGAGCCCAAAATTTATTGCATATTTATCATTGAGAATAGATTTTATTACATCGGAGCTTCTTTTTAAATTCAAAATTCAAGTAGTATATGACAGAGTAGGGATCAAAGAATTTTGAAAATGTGCACACAATTCACTTCTCCCCATAGTACGTCATATGCAGTTTTTTACGTAAAATAAATAAAAATAAATAAATAAAACATTTTTCCAGATCCTAATCAACTACGTTTCATTCAAAACGTTTGTATACATACGCAAATATTATATGTCGCCTTCAATAATATAAGTATTTTTAAAAATTTCGTCAAAAAATGTCGCGTAAATTTCTCTAGTAATCCACTATTATTGAACATTATAATCATAATTCTCGAATGAAATAAAGTTCAAGTAAACACTTTCACTTACGCATCAAATCAATTATATTTTTAAAAAAATAGATATTTCACATACAAGCTGTATCTTTTGATAAAAAGCAAGCCTTTCAAACTTATTTTACCCTCATGGCGGCAGAGAGCAAGCTTCTTCGGTCAGTAACGTGCTCACACAATTCGCTGAGTAGCTCTAATATCTGCGGAGCGTCCAGCCCTTCAGCGCGGACGAAGCAGTTGGCCACCCCATTGCCAACACTATCTGCGATTTTCCACAACTTGCCACCCCGGCCGCGAGCGCTCTGGGCGGCGGCAGCGCACGGCAGGTGCCGCGCTCGGGCGGTGGGGGCGGGGCGGCAGTGGCATTGGCGCGGGGGTCGGGCGTGCGGCATTTGCATGTAAATGAGTGTCTGGCCTGAGAGCGAGCGTCGGCGCTACAGTGGCGCCGCCCCCGAGGGCGCGGCCGGCGCTCGCATCACAACGTCGGCATTCGGCGCCGCGCGGCCGCCGCCGCCCCCAAAGCGCAGAATTATTTGAATATTTAATAGGCGTGGGCCCGCTGGCGCTTGGCGGCTGTAGAAAATGTCCCGGAGACAAAAAAAAGGCATAAAGCTGGAGAATTCTGTTCGAAGTAAAAAAAAAAAAGCATCACCACTCAGATACCCAGGCTTTTAAGGTACGCGAAGACTACAACCATTCTAAAAGAGAATGTGAGATTCTAGGAACAAAAATGCGAAACACACTGCGTCAATATTCTGCAACACTTAGATCTGTGCATTCTAAAATCCAGAAGAGAGCTTCGCTTCTTATGTCGCAATTGAAAGACTTATAATGTTGTTTCAATGATAAGGTAAATTTCATGCACGAAACTTATTTTTATTATACATAAACATTTATGCTCTATCTGCGGCAGATGGAGTCAAGAATGTGGAAGGTTACGATTCCATTATAATTAAATGTGAATAAAAGCTAGAGAAGGTCAAAAATGACTAGTGTTCTGGTGGAATAGACCGATTCTCATACCTACACCATTACATATCTGAGAAGCCCCCCTGCCATGGAGTACCTAGACCGAAGAGTGTTAGAAAAGAGCAAACAAGAAAGGAAAGGTCAGGCTCTCTCCTGCTCTTCGTGGCTCCTGGGTACTATCTGCGATGCCATCACAAAGAGTAACTAGTGAGAGATGGGCAAGGGCAAGTTTCCGGCACCTACAAACGTGAATTCTGGGCTTCAGGAAGGAAAAATCTTGAAACCAATGGTGGAAGGAGCTCCCCAGAGAAAAGCCATTCTAGGGGAACAACCCTGAAATAAAACGCTTGCTGCCTTGCAGATAGAAGTCGGATAGCCAAGGGTTACAGGAAGAAATCCTCGATCACAAATCACCAGGCTCTCCATGACTCTCTGGATCATGCTATAGGTTGGTAACCGAACTAGTAAAAAAGAAGTCTTACTAAGACGTCTCTCACCGAGACTCGGAATAAGACAGAACACGGAAGACGACCAGACAAGGAGAAGGACAATAATAAAGGATTGCCGGATGTACTGAATATGGCCACGTGAAAAACACAAGGAATAGCTGCTCTAAATAGAATCCTCACAGAATATTAAATCAGTACAGCTGATTAGTAAAAAAATCTCAAATGCCCTAAAGACCTTTAAGATTTGTTACGTTTTACAGTAGCACAAACAAAAAGGACGTTGTGGAGTAGCTGTACAGATATAAAATGGAATAATACAGTCAGGAATATATAGAAGAAAACAGACTGAACACCATCAGAAATTAAAATCGGACCTGGATATATTAAAACATCTTCTTTTTTAGTTGTGATAGAGTAAGCATAGAATATTACAAAGACAAAAATGCAAATGCTTTAGAAATGAAATTTATTGAAACGGTGAAAGGCTGCACCAAAGAAGACCAAATCCGAAATGAAGAAATTAAGAAAGAAATAGGGATGCAAACAACAACTGAAAAGGCGATCAATCATAAGGCAAAATGAAGAGAGCAAGTCCTTCCTATGCCACAAGAAAAAAGTGCAAGACAAGCTATAGAATATAATCCACTTGGCAAATGAAGTGTGAGAAGGCCGAGGGAGACATGATGAGATCGGAACAAGATTCTAACCTAGCTCTGGCACGACAGAAGAAGATAAATACTAGTAGAAAACGCCTAGGTCACACACACAATATATATATATATATATATATATATATATATATATATATATATATATATATACATATGTGTGTGTATACCATGGAATTCAGTGACATTTCAATATTATATACATTTAAAAATAACATTTTTTTTTGCAAGAGTAATGAACTCTCTTTTCTTTTCGGTATTTTATGTATTTGTGTAACTTTTTTGCTCATCGAATCGGGAGAAATTAGTCTGCTAAGAGAAACTCCTCGAGAACACGCGAGATTCATTCACTCCCAATCCAAGGCACTCAATTCTTCAACAAATAGTAGAACCAAAAGTTTCACAATTTATCTGTCGCGTTCTTTTTTCGTAATCTCCAGCGCTTCGCGACTTGGCCGTAAGTCAGAGCGACGAGCCGGTCGTTGTCGGGAGCCAGCGGAGTTGGTCGGCGCGCAGGCGACGCAAAACCGCGTCTCCTCGGCGCCCACTCGGTCGCGGCGCGGCGCGACGCGCGGCTCTTATTTTACGAAACAAAAGCCTGGCGCCGGCGCGCCGCCGCCCTCGGCGCCAGGGATCGCTTACGCCGCGTCTCCGCCGCCAGAGGTCGCGGACGCGGCATTGCGGGGCGCGACGGCCGACGGACGGACGCCCCGCCCCCCTCTCCCACGGCGCCGCGGCGCCGCTCCGTCTCCTGGCGAGGGCAGACGACGACGATGTTGGCGCCGGCAGCCCGACCGCATTGCTCGAGTCGCATTGCCTACATCTATAATGCAAGACGCCGATTTAAAACGCCTTGGTTTGGCAAAGCACAGAGCGAGGAGCCTTCAGCAACGGAAGCCAGGCAAAATAAAATAATAAAAAGAAATCTACATTGAGGCGTACACATGGCACTAAACAAATGTGTTAGAAGTACAAATTGAGAAAAACAATACGAATTTCAAATACAATGTATCTGTTACAAAGAAGATCATAAAATATTAATTGCACAATGTTCATACAAAAATTTCATCCCTCGTATTTATTTTAAGACTGCGGCTACTGATATTTATTTTATTCTACGACAGAGTCATTCGCATCGCCAAGTTTGCAGAAAGCAGCTGAAGGCAACTCGCCGAGTCCTCCCAGGGCGCCATTGGTTGGGACGCGCGCGGAAATGTTAGCACCTAACGCCCCCCCCCTCACACACCAAGCACCGACACAGGGGAGTGGATCTCCCAGCCACCCCACTCTGCACATGTTTGAATTGTGATATTGAAGAAATGGAAGATAAAAAAGATGCACGGAAGAAATATGGACAGGATAAAAAATGTTATTGCTTAAGAAGAAGATAGTTAAAAATAAATGGGTACATAGAAAATGTTTGTAGACACACATACGTTGTAGAAACAAGACTAAGGGAAGTTGGTTATTCTTGTAGTGACAGAAGCAAACTCAATTAGTTAACCCGAATATATACGAATGCAAACAGAAGGTTGGTGACTGAAGACGACGAATAAACAAAACATGCGGCGGTAGAGACCAGTGTGACAATATGCGAAGGCGGAGTAATGCCAGAGGAAGGGAAGCTAAAGGGCGTACGAGACGTGTGTTGGAAAGAACAAGCTGCTACTATCCCCCTCGCGCAGGTGTGCTGTTGGGGCCCGCGCGGCAGGCGCGAAGGCCTGCCCTCTAGCGGTGGCGGCAGACGCGAACGCAGCGGACGCGCCAACGGCCTCTCCGCCATTCCGCGCGTTCCGCTGCGCAATTGGCCGAATAAGGGCGGCGGCCTCCCGCCTAACGCAGGGGGAGGAGCGCGTCGGCGCCGCACGCATGCACGGCACGTCTTGGAGCGCGTCTCGGGGGCCGCCGCTCGCGCCGCCCCGGCCACGCCCCACACCCTCTCCCCTCCCCTCTCTGCGGGCGCGTGCACACCCTCTCCCCTCCCCCCCACGGGCGCGTGCACACCCTCTCCCCTCCCCTCCTCTCCCCCCTCCACGGACGCCTGCACACCCACTCCCCTCCCCTCCCCACCCCTCCCGCGCCGCGTTCGCCCGCCCCTCGCGCGTCACATTCCCTACGACACTGCTTGCATTCCACTTCCTTCTTTTCCCCCTCGTATCAATTCCCCCCGAACTAGCAGACGTTTTCCTCCATTTTCATTCACAGGCCTCATTCATCATGACACCAATCATCTCCACTCTCTCTCACTCACCGGGAGCGGTAGCTCAGTGCATCAACTGATGTCACTGCAGCGCCTCTGCCCGGGAGATCCTAGGTTCCCACTCCCCACTAGCTATTCAGCTAGGTCGAATTCAGTCGCTGTCTGGAGGAGATTCTAGCGGCCGGCTGTTCTGATCGGTAGTTCTCCGTGGATTCTCCGATCAACACCAGGCGAATGCCAGGGCAGTACCCTAACAAACGGGCCACATATCGGGCGCGATCTGTTTTTCCTCTTCTTGTCCTATCCTCTCCCCTTACACACACACTTACACTAACATGCACTACACTACCACCTATTCCGGGAGACCGGTCGGGAGCTTAGAGCTTGTCCCGGCTGAGGTGGTGCCCTGCTGGTGGGAGAGTCCTGGTTAGGGGAAACCCCACTAGCCGACGGTAGGTCGGCGCCGAATCTCGCCATCCAGCAGGGGAAGATCACCGCCATCTCCAGAGAACAAACATGCACTGCACTTACGGGAATAATGACCGAAGTTGTTAGCGTGCCCGGAAACACGAAAAAAACAACCAACCAATCTCCCTCACTCCCTCCCACTTTGTTTGAATTTCTAACTTCCTTTAATTCATAACTTCATCAAGTCGAATCCCAGACACTTGTGCAAGTAGCCATATCGCACTCCACTTTTCCTACGACGAATCGGCTTCCTCCTCCGCGTTTCCTTGCTCTGAGGTCCGGCTCATTCCTTTCTCCGTCTGCCTGCGGAGCCTCCGCTTCCAACTTGCTCCCCGCCCTGCCCTCTTCAGCTCTGCCACGCCCCTCTGGGGAAGCCGGCTACCTGCTCGGAATGCGGCGCGCGGCGCAGAACCTCGTGGCTGTTAACGCAGCGGCAGCGTCGGAGCTAATTCCGCGCGTGTTCGGTACTTCGGCACCGGGCGTGCGATTAAGGACAGCTCTTTTCCCAAATGGCACGCCAAATACGGACGGCTGATGTTTGGTAATTCGAAAGTGCGATGCGTTCGACGCTGTTTGTCGAGCTTGGTGCGTGAAAACGCGGACTTCGCTGAGTCTCGACTGTGATCTGCATAAGCAAATACGGCGGAGGCACAGGAGCTCGCACGCACCTTTCATTCCGCCGCAGAATGTTTAATAAGTTACGAACACACAAACACACGCACAATGCATCAAATAGCATTACCTACGGTACGAAAATAAGAGTTGGAGAGACACTGTTATAGATCGTTGACTTCCATCACCAAAAACACTGTCATAGTAATCGCAAATTTTCTCTCATTCATAACCATTCCCACTAAATGCAAAATATATTTCTACACACACATTTCGGTGGAGAAGTTTTGCAGCTGAATGTATCTCTAAGAGTACAAAATTGTTGGTTACGCGAAGAGATGCGCCTACGAGTTCCATACGACGAGCTGGTATGCAATCCGCCTAACACACGTGTATTGGGAAAAGCCTGTGGGGTTCTTAAAGGGATCCCCTGACTCAAAATGCAAACAGAATCCAATTGTTTCTCAATGCGTCAAAACACATACTTTAATCAGATAAATTAATAAATACTGTCGTGAAATAATTACCCTTAAATGAAGCAAGAATATATAATGACGTAAAAGTATCCCAGAAAATTGAAACTCCATTTGACTGAACATTTATAAAACGAATACGTCCTTATATGAAAGGAGGAAAATGATAATTTCCCTTTATCTAACTTTCGGCAGTTTCGGGCTGTCCTTTGGTATGTGAAGTCACGTGCGTTTAAATGTCTCTTTATTGATGCTGACAAGCACCGCAAATCGTTTGTTCCATAAATCGATCTAATGGTGGTTACTCATTTCAGAAGGCTGCTTGTAAACTAAATTTGAGAACTGTGCAAAAAATACAACAAAAAATGTGAAAAGCTAAAGAGCAATTATTATCAGCTTAACTATATGTATTTAGAGTAAGTATCTGAAAACACTTTTTACTTACACTTACGTTTGCCACTGCACAAGCTTTGCTTGATCCAACCTTACAAAGTTTTCACAGCACGAGGGTGTGAGGGCTCTTTTGCCCCATACCACGGCGCTAGCATATGGAATAAATGCCTTGGTCATGTTAAGGAACTCTTAATATTATTTTACCCATTTTATATATTTACAAATATACTATATCTGCAATATGAGTGAAAACATTGGAGTAATTCAAGACAGAACAGCATACTATTAATGTAACGCCTCATACGCCGCCAAACCTAACTTTTCAAAATGATTAAAAACCATCGAGTCGTTAAACCGATATGGAAATGATCAGTATTGGTAATTTGGTTGTCTCTGTCTAGGGAGATCGGGTCTCAATCCATCTAGCGCGAGGAACGCTAAGGTTGGATAATGTTACACTTGGTTCGAAAACATTTTGAATATATTTTGAAGTTTGATATATCATTTTCCTCTTTTCTTATAGTATTGTTTATATTCTGAGCAATTATAGTTATTCTTTCTTGTTTTTCTTCCTTCGAGATATGCTATGTCCGAATTCTTAAGGAATATTACCATCGTGAAGGGTAAGATATTAAAAGGAGCAAAAATAAATTAACAATTTTCTCAATTCAGAAGCGTTCGTAATGATGTATGCTAAAAAGATTTATAAAATGAAGATTTCAAAGAAAACTGGCGATAGAGATTCAATATTGCTGGCACTTCTGTGACTACTAGGTGCATAACTAATTTATTCTTTGGCATTCCGACTATTTCATTTTCCACGCATACATGGCAAGAATGCCACACTTTTATTAGGTTTTATTGCTGAACTTTAATACGCAACAAAAAAAGAACGTTCTATTATAAAAGTGTAGCAACGAAATTCTTTCATTCTTTCCACCAGAACGCAATATCGGAGCTTTCTTCCCTTCTTCGCAGTGAGCTACTTGTAAAAACAAGTGGCCCGGATCCACAAGCTCCTTCCTCCACGGCGCGGCGAGACGCGAAGGCAAGAGCGAAGGTTGGAAAGACGGACGAGCGGAGAGACGAGCCGACGACCCGCCCCAGGCGACCGCCTGCGCTGTCAGCCCGCCCCTGCTAGATTGATTGATTTTTTTGTTTTTCCAGGCGCGTCAACTGCTTTGGTCATTAGTCCCGTTAGTGTAGTGAATATTTTTCTCGGGAGATGGCGGTGATCTTCCCCCGCTGGATGGCGAGATCAGGCGCTGATCTACCGTCGGCTAATGCGGCTTCCCCCTAACCAGGACTCTCCCACCAGCCGGGCAACGCCCCAGCCAGGACAAGCTCTAAGTTCCCAACCGGTCTCCCGGAATGTGATAGTGTAGTGCATGTCAGTGTAAGTGTGTGTGGAAGGGGAGAGGATAGGACAAGGAAGAGGAAGGACAGATCGCGCGCGGTCCGTGGCCCGTTTGGTAGGGTACTGCTCCGGCATTCGCCTGGTGTTGATCGGAGAAACCACGGAAAACTACCGATCAGAGCAGCCGGCCGCTAGAATTCTCCTTCAGATAGCGACTGAATTCGACCTAGCTGAAAAGCTATTGTCGAAAATCCTGCCGCCGTGGGGAGTGGGAACCTAGGACCTGGTCAGAGGCGCTGCAGTGACATCAGTTGATGCCCTGAGCCACCGCTCCCGGTGCCCCTGCTAGACTTTTAACTTCCCATCTAATAAGAATGTGCAAAGCGCGTCTTCCGTTTTCGTTTCATCGCGTTTCACACTTGCGTTTTTATGTTATTGTTGTTTGGCAAGAACATTCAAACATTGTATCAATGTCAATGCCACTGAATGCAATGGTACGAGTCAATTGACAGCCGTACCAGGCAGTCTTGCGCTAACTACTGAATTGTTTAAATTTTCTCTTGAAAGTAATAAAATGAAAAAATTATAATTTTGACAAGCCCAAAGTTATCAAATATGAGAAGTAACGAGAATTGACAAATACTTATGCCATATCAGTTTTTATAATAAATCAAACTCTCGCGTTACAAAGAATTATAAATACACACCAGAAAAAATTCTAACTTCATACATATTAGCGTACAAGTTATCCAATAACAATGAAATTTCAGTTCACACATAACTATGATGCAGTCTTAATTCAAATGCAGCAAACACGATTAATACTAATTCTTTGAAAACACAAGACCATTGCCTAAAGCTCAGGATTCGGTATCTACAAATACTTTACACGCCATAACCGTGTAATGTTAATAACTTACTTCAGCAGTAAGGTAACTGTTAAACAAAAATTAAGTTGTTTCAATGTAGTCATGCTAGACCGCGAATAGTCATTCTAGTCTCGCTTGAGTGATCTTCCCCAAATATTAGTTCAACGCTAACGAATAACACCAAATTTAGATTTTTACTTCTTCCCGTGCAACTGTGCGATGCACCTTCCCTTTCTGACTCGCTAGTTCCCATTTTAACGTACTACCGACCCTCCCGAAGGTTATAGGGCTTATGGGCCCAGAAAATTTCTGTGTACTGTAAGCATTTTTTCTAATATTTTGAAGTTTGGTAAATCCTTACACCTTCAACAGTTCTTTCGAAGAAATAACCACAGCGCTTCTGAGTAATGTTGTCATGTAAATATTCACTTTTTCACGATCGTGACTGTAGTGAAGTTGAATATAGTTAATGACAACGTAAGGTTACGTGAAAATTGTGACTGACTTATTTATTAAAATTAAAAAAAATAGTAGTCTTTAATTCTGCTAAAGAAATCACCTGACGCACGCAGCTACTGCGATCGCCGCGGGCGAGTCCAATGTCAACTACCTATTCCTTGCTGAGGGGCTTCGTGAAATCTAAGCTCTCGCTCCGTAGGGAACAGTTACACTGGAGAGTGAAGGGAATTACTGGGCTCGGGATGAATCGTTCACGTTTTACCCAATCGTGTAGTAAAAGAGCCCCAATCGGGGCTGAATGCTTTACCTCACTCCGCAGCAGGATTGAGATTTAACTTGCCCGCTATTAGGCGGATTGCCGAACAAGCCCTCTGTGACGGAGTTATAACAACAGGTGAAAAGTTTATACTGGGAAAGTGAAGTAAATAACTGTATTCCAATTAGCAAATTTCCTAAATATCAATGCCATACTGTAATCTGGCAAGGCAACTTTTTCTGCTAGAGGTACGCAAGAGGTCCGCACCGGCAGAGAAAATCGAGTAGACGAGTACCCTTTCGCAAACTGAAAAACAGAGTTCTAGCGGTGAACTTTGAGCTACTCAGTTCTCTGCATATAGAACATTAACCTGTCAAGTGAAAATTCCCTGAATGTACTGAGTGGCGTTGTACTATACCAAAATAATTTACCGCTTCATGGAACCTCTTTAATTCGATAAATAATGGAAATCGTCTGGTCCGCCCGCGCAACGGAAAGGTCATCACTAGGGGGCGGATTTTCATGACCTAAAACATCGCCAAAAATGATCAATAAAATTCTGTTAAAATGTTTTAAATATGCCCTAAAAGGAAAGAAAAATGTAAAAAATGTGATCAAAACCAGTTCGGATGAACAATTTCAGCTGTTGGATACGTTACTGATGTAATCGAGGCTGCTTTTGTTCCAGTGAATTCAGTTTTCAAACTTCTGGTTTGAACTGTTCTTTACCACAATATTTCTGTATTTAGTTATCCCGAAATGGGCTGAACCGCCAATGGCGCTGAGAGGTATCACAGGAACCGAAAATTACATGCTCACAATGGCTGACATTACAACTTCTGAGCGAAGAAATCGAACAGGCTACCAAGTATAAATACTCAGGAATTCTGTGGACAACATTTGTTGCATCTCGTAAATATTATTTGAAGCAAGTACCATTAAAAATTACGGAAAATGTAAAAAATGAATTTTTATTCAAAATCGATGAAAAATAAAAAAAAGTGATCTATAAAAATGGGTAATTTCCTTTTGCCAAAACATATAACGAATTGCTATACTAAACGGCATTTTTCTAAAGTGAAAAGAAAAAAATAACATTTCATTAAAATCCGTGCCCTAGTCATCACCATCAAGCATCGGGTGAGAACCACACAAATCCAAGAAGCACTGAAGAGGAAAACCCTCAAATGCTGAAACAACAACGACAGGCGAGTGGGATGCTGGAAAATGAAAGGATCACTTTACGTTAATTTCGTGCACGGTAGGGGGGCTATTTCTGAGAAGTTTACCTCCTCAATTTTTTATTTTTTTCTTTCCAAGAAAAAGGAAAAGTTTGCGGGAAAAATTTAATAACACGGGCGTGGCCACGGTGGCAGGTTAAGGGTGGGAGATGAACATCACTAATAGCTTTAGTGCGCTGTGGGATTATCCGGGCCAACGCACGGGAGGGCGACAGCGCAGCCTCGACTTCAGGTCGCTTCAGGGAGACCGCCGCGACGGAAAAAGGGACCAAAGCAATCTTGAAAACAAACAGGACATTTTTCAGTCACGATTACTCAGCGCTCAATGACGAGATACCTAACAGGGTATCTTATCTTCAAAATTGCAGCAAATTTTACTTTTTTGTACAATTGCTATTCGTTCTCACAATCGCAATAAAAATGGATCCCTACAAAATTAAAAAATTAATTGTTGAATTAGTTTAATGGAGAAAATTTAGCTTATTCGATTAATGAAATAAAATTACTTCAAATGTAATAGAAGATAACAACGACCATTTTTATTTTTTATTAAACCTTAATTTATTAAATAACTTAAAATAATGTGAAAGTTTACTTAATATTTAATATTTTCTCGATAAGTAGCAATATCTTATTTTGTAACTGAGAAATAACACTAAAAAAAAAAAGCAGTAGTATACAAACGTTAAAACCTAAAATTGCATAGTATTTTCCTCATACTAAGAACATTCACAGGTTTTCTTCCAATTGTTCTCTTAAAACAATAAAAGATATCTGATTGTACAAGAAGTAAACAATTTAGGTTACTTCAATTATTTTTCTATATGAATTTCATCCAACCGACAGGCGGTTACCCTTTATGTCCCGATGGGACGCATATTCGACCATACACTAGACCAACATACTTGCGAGCTCCTCTGATCTGGGGTCAGCAGAACGCGAGGACCTCCGCGACAACACACACATAAGAGACAAGGGACAAACAACCATGCCCAAGGCCGGACTCGACCCTTCGGACCGAAGAGCTGAATCAGTACACGCTTTTAGCCACCTAAGCCACCCAGGCCGGCTACTTCAGTAATAATAGTTTGCGTATCACGACTCAAATGTGAAGGTTTTTTTGGAGAGGTGTGAAGCAGCCAAAGAAGAGTGGACTCGAGCTTGATAAATGATCTAGTCCAGAAAAAAAATTCGGCTGAGATACATTCCAACCTTTTCGCACAATTGTCTAAAAAAAGCGAACTTTTTTTTTCTTCCGGCGTGCACACCACACATTTTGCATTCGAAAAGTAAATTTGGTAGATTTATACTTTATGTTGTCATATTCATTGATCACAAAGGATTATAATGTTTACTAGTCTAGTCCAATAAACCTCACCTTTACGGTAGATTAACAGAACAGAAAGGCAAGTTAAACGGGCGAGTGTACGAAAAAGTATTTCCTGCAAGTGTGACTTGATACATAAAGGTTAATTACGTTTTTTTTAGTGAAAACAGTTAAACTATTATATTATCCATTTTTAATCAATTCCTCTATTATAATGGAATACAGCGAGTATGGGTTCGTAAGTATTATCTATCGTAAATAATTAAACTGTGGCGCACAACTAGCTGTAGGACGTCAGTCAAGACCACGCCTTTTGTTTCGTCGGTACAAATTCATAGAGTCAAACCAAATTTTCTGTTGAAGTAATAATGTTAATTGGGACAAAAAGTACAATATGTTTATTAAAATAAGGTAATTAGTTGAGAAAACTCATAGAAAAAGCGATTCAATTTAAGTGGAATGTAATTCAATTCGAAATTATTAAAACATTTCGTTTTAAGAACAAAATCTACTTGGAGCTTGAAATATTTCCAGTCCTTATAGTACGACATTCGAGTTTTCCAAACGTATTACCCTACTCAACGCTTTTCTGTCTTGCTGGGGCACGCGCGAACAGTCTCCCTACTCACGTCCAATCCCTAACGTTCCTCCTTGATGTGAGAACAGGTGCTTGCAACGCATGGCAAAAAAAGGAGCTGTTAACAAGCGATTCTAAAAACAAGCCCGCACTGCAACGTGCGCCCGGCAGCCGGCGCGGCCATCTGGGGACCTCGAGCGGCCGGGGGGTGCGGGTGGGGCGGGTGGGGCGGGGTGGAGCGGGGTGGCGCGGGGTGAGGCGGGGTGGAGCGGGGTGGAGCGGGGTGGGCGGGGCGGGGTGGTGCGGGGTGGGCGGGGCGGGGTGGAGCGGGGTGGAGCGGGGCGGGGTGGGGCGGTCTGGGGTGGGGCGGGCTGGGTCGAGCTGGGGTGGGGCTGGCTGGGGCGGGGCGGGGTGGGGAGCGTGAAAAAGGCGACGCTGGTGAAGCGACGTGGGCTTTATTTGTGCGTCGTCGCGGCGCCTGGCCAGTGGCGGGCTCTGCGGCGGGGCGGCGCACTCCGCCGGATTAACTTGCGGCCGCCATCCAATTACACGCACTCGTAAAACAAGCGCCTCGCGACGCGCGCCGAGCGGAAGGTGAAAGCGCCCGGGCAACGGCGCAGATGGAAGCGCGATAACCGCCCTAAGAGACACACACCCAATTTAAGAAAGGGCCAGTAGCTGTAATAGATTTTTCAATAAAAGAAATCATTTTACATTAGTGTCAAAACGATTAGCATGGAACTCAAGAGTTATACTGTTTTTTTTACTCTAATTTTATACGAGCTTAGGGTGGTACCGCCGGCGGGTATTTTCAAATTAAAAATTTTACTTGTACTTTAAAGTCCATAATAAAAATACATCTTAAACGTAATACAGTGGCGCAGTTCATCCATTTTCCGGCGTAGAAAGTTACATCACAAAGTGTTGTTTGGCTTCGAAAAAAGTGTCGATTAGCATCGAAAAGTGTCGTACTGAGTTAATTTTTTGGTTTCATTAAAAGAATACGTTTATTTTTCGTCAAACTGATGAATCAAGTCATGAAACAGAACGTACGATTCTTGTAAACAGCGGAAAAAAAGACCACAGTAATTCCTAGCATTTTCCAACTCGTAGGTGCAGTGAAAAACTCGTGTATTTCTACAACACTTGCAGAATATCATAGAGGGAACCGATTACAAATTGTGCAAATCCAAGCATTGTCGAAAGAAAGAGAATGAGTATTCATCACTTTTGGCTGCGTAAGTCACCCAAACGCTATTTAGTCGGTAAAAATTAAGGAAAATTTGAACTCTCTATAAACCTTTTTAGAGAAATATTTCTATGAATCTTCTAGACTTCGTCAAAAACAATAATTGTTTTCTATCAGAAGTCCGAGATGCGTTGAATGAATTAGTCTCGTTTGGTACATAGGTGGCCTAACCGTGAGTGAAGAACGGACAGATGCATGCAGGTTACTTGATTCTAACTATATCATGATGTACATTCGAGATTATTTGCACATACTAATTATCTGAAAGAGTATTATGAGGAAGGACATAATGTTCAGTATAATAATGACTAATATAAGATTAAACAACAATTCTGAATTATTTCGATTATAAAAATGAAATACTTTAAGAAAATTGTAATAATGTGGACAAAAAGGTGGCGTTACCTCTTCAAATAGTTTCTTCGAACTAGAGTAGAAAACACACAAAATGTGTTGTTGAATTTAACAATGACTTTCCCAGTGGCAAGAGTGTGGTCTCATTTCCCATCAGTAAAATTTTGTGGTGATCGATTGAAAAGCACGCCACACAGATTTCTTGAGCACTGAGCAACTTTAGAACTTCAGATAAAATTGTAAATAATACTAGCACAGCTCTTCTAAAAAACAGTTATTTTCAGTTAAACGGTTATTCACTGGATATGTATCGACAAAAGCATGTGTTGGAATAAAGGTGATATACAAATTTGGCACACATTTCTTTAAAAATGAGTATTTAAGAACTGTGGAGATAACGTACTTGTTTGCTTTTAGGAGTATTTATCGATGTTACACGTGTATCTCTCAATATGTTTACATCTTATTTGAAAAGTTCTACGAGGAAGGAAGATAATTTACACTTCAATAGAAGTCAATAATTATTAAATTAGTGGTTAATTTATTAAAAAAATTTCTGAAATATTGAGAAAAGTTCAACAATAACATTCATAGTTAAACTGATAATTTTTTCGATTAACATCGCATCAATTGTGTTCTCTTGCATGAAAAAGTGAAGGAAAAAACAAGGGCAAACCTCTCTCCTGAGATCCAACTATAATTTCTCTACTAAAAATATCAATTCTAGAGAGCTTCGGTGGCCTGAATAGATTAGATACAAAAAAGTCCCCGAGAAGAATAAGCACGTGTAACTCAGACAATAATCGCAGAATCACGTTGTTTGTTTTACACCTGCATAACATCTTCACTGAAACCAAATTGTACGTTCACCGCACTTTATATCTGCACGTACTATTCAGAATGATCCAGACATAAAACCGTTAGCACACAAAATCGAAATTCGCATCCCGAATGTATTGCAATGACTATTATCGCACGTGTCTGTGAGCACTGGAGAGACAACAGTTTACAGGTCCCCCGCAGAGTAGAAAATATCGTTGCAGAGTAGGATATATTTCGTGTCATAAAAAGCAGCCCCAAGTGAATGATGTGAACAGAAAGACATAAAAAAGAAAATAAAGGGATCCGCGGTTGGAATACATAACCTCGTGGTGTGCCACATAGAAATAACTAAAACTAATTCGAGAGAAAACATTTTCTGGGCTCTCAAAGTTTTTAGAAGTCATTCTGCAAAAGCAAGGTAATAAATATCAAATAAGTTATATTCAATGCCATTTTCAAACGTTACGATTTCAAATTGTTTCTTCCATTTCATTTATTTCTAGCAAGAAAGGACCCTTCTATCAGATATGTTTATGGGATATGAAGCTGAACCTTATGACTGGCATTCAACTAGTGGTGCTACAGAAAAGCACAGACTTTCTCCTACCAGTTAATTCTCTTATGTCTAAAGTCTGTGCTACCTTTTCGATTCCCCCCCCCCCTTCACCCCTCATCTTCCGAGCGGCCATCTATTACATTGCAAATGCCGTTTTTCTTCACATTCTCTCAATTTTTCGGGCCCCTAATTGTAGAATTGGAATATAACATTAAAATTAATACAAAAGAGTAAAAATCTGATCCTATATGCACCTTTTCAGTAAGGCATTTAAATTACATTTGGAGAAAATATCGTTTAAGCTTTTCTGAAAATGTGCAAATTAAAGCTTATTATCACACAAAATTTCGAGTTTTTCGAGAAACTTCATTGGATATTATTTGAAGCACTTCTACTCAAAAGTGCAATATCGTTTTTGATTGTATCTGAAAAAAATTAACAAAAAAATTGGAGCCACTTTTGAGAACATTTCGAATATGTTTCGAGTTTTTCGAGAAACTTCATTGGATATTATTTGAAGCACTTCTACTCAAAAGTGCAATATCGTTTTTGGTTGTATCCGAAAAAAATTAACAGAAAATTTGGAGCCATTTTTGAGAAAATTTTGAATATGTTAAGACTTTATGTAAAGTACCCTCTAAAATCATAATATCCGTCTCAAATTGAAGGGGATGCGACATCAATCAGATCGATGGGAAATTTCAATTTTGGTGAAAAGTCTTCTTACGGTTTAGACGCTAGCGTTGTTCACAGACAGACGCAAGGACGGGCGGGGATTTTGCCGAAGGTCGATTTTTTGTATCAAAAACCCTCAAAACAAGGATTCTGAGAACACAACGTGTTAGAGGAAGTAATTTAGTACATTTTAGAACAAGATTTATCGTCTTTTCTGTATCAGGAACCGGCAATTATTGTTTTACTGTCGGAAAATCACCTTTTTTTTGTTGCACCATTACAGTACTTTTCTTGCAACGCGAATTCTTCTTCTTCTTCTTCTTCCTCATTATTATTATTATTATTATTATTATTATTATTATTATTATTATTATTATTATTATTATTATTATTATTATTTATTGAAAATTCGTTTACAATTAACATTCTTCAGGTAAGAGTAACTGCCAAAATTAATAAATTAATATTATTACCTTTCACTTGTTATATTAAAGTGAAGAGTCCTAAATAAACAATTAAACAAAACATCTGCTCCTCAAATTTCAAATTTGTTTTCTGAACGTCAGAATCATCACCGAAGGCAAACAAAGAATCAAAAGAAAAGGAAGCAAGGCAAAGCTCATTTCCAACAAAGCGCGAAGGGGCTCCATTAATTTCACGGGCGAGACGGGGCGTGGCGTGGTGTGGCGTGGCGTGGAGGGGCCTCCTCAGAGGCGAGCGCGGTTCCGGCAGGCCACGGGCGACGAAATTGGAAGCCCCGTGGGAGGGATATGAAGCATTCCGACACACTTCATTTGCCCCTCACAAAAGAAGCGCCGCGTCGCGCCGCGTCGCGCCGCGTGTCGCGTCTTTGTGTGGAGCGCGGCCGCCCGGGGCGCGGGCGAACGCCCGGGGCGCAGGGCCGTGGCCGGGGGGCGGGGAGGGCAGGACGGAGGGCGCGGGGAGGGGGCGGGGCGGAGGGACGTGGACGGCGGGCGGTGGGACGCGTAGGAGGAGAGGTGCAGAACAAAGGGCTCAACAGCGGTGTCACAGGAGGAAGATCAGATAAAGAAAGTCAGAGACAGAGTAATGAGTAGTGCATATTACATTAAGCTCGATAAAGGTCACAAACTTACGGCGGTGGAGAGATCTATTATTATTATTATTATTATTATTATTATTATTATTATTATTATTATTATTATTATTATTATTATTATTATTATTATTATTATTATTATTAACAAACAGACCGAAGACTACGTACAGTAGTGTTGGAAGAAATAGAAGCGCTAGAGCTAATATGAGGCTTGTCTGATATCAAAAAGATGGATGCACATTCAAAATCTGATAACACGAAAAGGAAGAAGAATGGTAGGTTGGCAGACAGTTTCTGAAAGAATATTAAAGAAACATATGACATGTCGAAAATATTACGTTGTCTCGTATTCTCTGCGCAATATCGCCCACGACAAACGAAAAAGAAGGCCTGACGAAGACCACAAAGGTTTGGTCCACATAAGCTTTATCTCGTAGTCGGATCAACCTCCTAAAAACTACTTTAACCAACAATTATATCTTTAATATGCACGTTCTTGTCACGCACACAGCAGTCCAGCCTTGTACAACTTATAATTCTAATTTGTATCTTTACATTTAATCATTTATTCTAGCATTAAGATTCAGCCACACACGTGTGTCTCAATATTGTGCAGCAATCACGCCACTTCGTCTCGCCAGCATTTCCGTGAATTTCAACCCACACGCTTCCCCCGGTTCACGCGCAGCTGCGTCACCAAAATTTTTTGGAAGAGTGATGCAATTCATTCGTTTAACATTGTAGTTCTTGGACACCTCACCAAAAATTCTTAATTCCATCAATCATATGCTCATGCATCATTTTTAATTATAAAGAATTATAATCAGCTTACAATATTTCTTAATTATAATAAATAAAAGTTAGCTTCCTATTGGCGTATAGAACTCGCAACCGCGAAGATATCTCACCCCTCCAACCAAGTCTAACAAACTCCCCATCCCTCAGTCATACAGAGAAGACGCTTGTCTCTCTTGCTCGTACTTGTACATTTGTTAAATGTGTTAAGTTCACAGGACAATCTATAATATGTGCGTGTGTGCAACATTCACTTTCATTTAACATGTTTTAATAATTGTAACCAACTGCTCAGAGCACGGTCCATGAATAGATATGTTACGTAATTTTATGCAATTGCGCACGTTTCAAACTGCCTGACCTAGTGAACAATGTGCTGATAATAATGGCACTTAAGTGCAATCATTCATGTCGGATTCTGTGAACTATACGATTTTCAATTGCGTGAAAGAACTCAGTGCCCTGGAATCACATACTATTATGTAATCTCATTCACATCGCGAGCTGTGTTCATCAATCGCGCAATGACCAAGATACCGATAGTTACGTAACTGTGAGCTGTGCCAACTACAGTAAGTGGGACATTAAATTCTACCTTCCTTGGTGAGAAGCTGATTAACGTATCCGGTGATCCGGTGGTCAATCGTTAATATCGCGTGCGCTGCGTGTGTTAACTGGAAATGAACCCACGTCTCGCTGCGTGGGGCAGATGCTCTGCTGTTACTTAAGTGTTCTCCAGCTGTCAGTTGCGGGCACTACAATTCCAACAGCGTGCATTAGGCATACTTACTGCTCCCATGACATAAATTTTGGTATCAATTGTTATCGTTTGTTTGTTTTTCAGCATAACACAGAGACAGACTTTATTTCCACCTACCTATTCATACAATATGATTTTTGAGCATAAAGTGTTCTTACTTCAATTTGCGCCAACTTTAATTTCTGATAAGTTACCTTAACAACGCTAAAGCTGTGTTTTCCAATCAGCTGACCCAAGTGTTTAGTGGTTTCATTTAGTTCCAAGGGTAATTGACATTCTAATTAATCACCACTCAGTCAACCATCAAGTAATTTAAGTAATCATTCGCTTAAGTTTAATTATATTTGAGTTAAATGAATTTCATACTCTATGAATTTCCTTCCACGGTAGCTCCTTTTTACTAGAAACTTTTAGAAGTCTATTTCAGGTGATCCAAGGCGCCTACTCCGCCTCTAAATCGAATAGTGGTCCTTCAAACTAAATTAATGTTGAGTTGTCAAGGTAAGTGGTGAACCATACAATCTGCAGTCCACAGCTCCGCAACCGCTTGCTCCTCCACTCGTGTTGATATCTTAGACGACGAAAAGCGAAGACGACAGGTAACTTAAGGAGAATGATAAAGTACCACCAAAATGTAACAGTAAAAATAGCTTTCGAAATCTTTGAAAATAATAGAAACTAAAATATATCTTCTTGAAAAAGAAAAGGAACGAAATCCTCTCAAAGGAAACAAAGACTGTGGAAAAAAAATTATAAAAAAATCAGAAAGAAAGAAAGAATGTGGTATTGCAGGCATGGCATAAGGTTTCCTCTTGTGAATTTTTGAAATAGGAGATGTGGTTTAATCATAGGATTTGCTAAATTTTGCCTATTCAAAAAAAAACCTGTGCTTAGAGCTTGCTATGGGAGGGGGCTATGCCCCGCCGGAAGGAGGTACCTGGAAGAGAAGTTCTCTCGCAAAACTACGTGTGGGTCAGGTCCTGAAGAACACTGGGGGAGGGGAGAATTCTGCCTCTTCCCAGCATAGAAGTATGCTAACAAGACGCTGATCATTGTAGTTCAATGGGCCCACAAACATCAATCAATCATACCAGCAAATACAAAGGCCAACAGGTGCAAAATAACTGTAAAATAGGTTGCAAATCTCAATACACGCTGGAGGACGGGGGGTGGGGGAATAAAAATGAGTATTTTATAAGAAATAAATTCAAAAAGCAATATTTCCAAATAAAAAACAATTATTTTTTTAAAAAAATGTTCAACCTTTCAAATCGTCTCATTCGCATGTCAAAGCCACCTGTCCTTGGGGATTCTCGAGAATGCACTCGTATGCATATTAATGTAACTTTGATAACGAAATTGTGCTAACGCGAATGTGACAAATGTAACTTAATATTCATGTTTTAAGGAAATCGAGTTCCTGTTGTACACTGTGTATTAATTAGCTAAAAGGAAAAATGAAATTGTCGTGAACAAAGAATCGTTACGGGTCCCAATTCCCAACGGCACCAGCAACAAAACTCAGTCCGCAGGCGAGAAACATGAAATTCGCAGCCCCAGTACGCGTTGCGTTAGCGGCATGGCAACCTCACAGACAGCCAATCCCCCGTATATCTGAGACACGCACACGAAACGAGCGGCAGAGACGCGACCGCCCAGACCACTGGGATTTCATAAAAGAGGAAAACGAATGACAAACGGGGCCTGGACTTCGCTTTCAGAATTTAAAGCAATGTAAATTGGAGTACAAACGTTGATTCACCAGGATGAAAGAACGACGGCGCGCCGCGAACACACGCCGGGGGCGGTTCGGCCCGCGGCCGCGGCGGAGAGCCGGCTGCGAAAGCAGGCGGGCGGGACAGAAAGGGAAGAGGGGACTGGACTTCATGAGGGCAGAAAGGAGCAGAAGAGCCCAAGCAGCATAGCCCATGAAGGTACCGAGTGATGACATGAAAGGAACAAAGGGAAGAGTGTTGGTAGTGGATAAATGGAGGCAAAGAAAGACAGTGAAAGAGGGAAAGTACGAAGGTAGAATAAAATAGTGTCTACACAAATAAAATGATACAATAGTAAATTTACCAATCTTTCCAACCAAGACGCCAGAACAGTTTACAGCCAAGAGAACAGCAGCGGCTGGATTGATTAGAGATTCCGGGCGCTTCAGCTGCGAAAGTCGTCGGTCCGTAAGTGCAGAGCACGTTTCACCGCGGGAGGTCGCAGTGATCTTCCTTCATAGGATGATGAGATCTGACACCGACCTACACGCCGGCTTGCGGGGGCTTCCCCCACCAGGTATCTCCCACCAGTGCGACAACACCTCAGCCCGGACATGCACTGAGCTCACGAACGCTCTCACGCCACATGTGCCAGTGTGGTGCATGTTAGTGTAAATCTAAGAGGATGAGGATAAGACGCGCGGTGCGTGGCCCATTTGCTAGAGAACTGCTCCGGCATTCGCCTGGTGTTGATCGGAGAAACCACAGAAAAAATCAGAGAGCAGCCGGCCGCTAGGGGTTCCTCTAGACAGTTGGTGAACTGTACCTAGCTGTGTATGCGTGGACTTGCAACCTAGAGTCACACGTACTGCCCGGACATAAATTAATCCCCTGAGCCACATAAGCCAACGCAAAGAAAGAGAGTGAAAGAGGGATAATAAAAGAAAGGGAAGGGAAAAAGGGAAAATAAAATAAAATGCATTACATACAAATAAAATAACAAGATAAATGGTTAGTAAATAAAACCTTAGCACCAAGACGCCAGAGATATCGGCGCCAGCCACCAGAACGGCAGCGCACGAAGTGAGGCAAATGACGAGCGCAAGCAGAGCTGCGCGTGGGAGGGGGGTGGAGGGGGGGAGGAACGGCAGTTTTTCATCTGGATCGTTGCGTCGCTGCGTGGGTGGAAGCGGAGACTGGAGAGAGCGCGCGTGGGGGGAGGAGGGCAGCCAGATGCAGAGAAGAAAGGAAACAGAAAGGGGGCGGCAAGATAAATGGAAATGAGGATAAGGGGCGCAAAAGAACTGGAAGAAATGTGATCACGATTTTCGTGTGTGATAAAATGTCCAGTGGAAAGATGTGAACGGGACTTGTCCATAAAATGAGCCGCGATGGAACACAGATATTTGTAGCTTGATGTAAGCAAAACACGGAAGCTTAACAGAGTGGGTCAGAGGGCAATTAGCCTGAAATACAAGTGAGAAGGGGAAATATCCCGAAATTAAAAGGAGTAGTGAGTTCAAATTGTAATAGTTGTGACGGGACAAGGCACGGTGGAATCACAAAGCAAATACCAGCCATGACGTAGGAATAGTGTAGGAAGGAATTATTAAAAACTATTTGCAATGTTCCACTTCAAAGGTTATCTACATTTTGGAGATGCCGACTGTCTGATGATGTTTGCTTTTCCTCCCTGTACTATAGTTTTAGGTGGAAACGAATGGGAATCACCAAAACAAAGCGATCTCGAACATCGATCGCAACGTTCGTGTTTAAGGTTTCAGTGTAACTCGCATGCGCCTCAGGACTAGGTCTATTAGTGCTGTTCTAAAGATGGCTAAGATTGGTGCATGTGGAGAGGAGATTCATGCAATTTTGAACCAGAAAATTGATTTCGATGGACGGACGGATGGACGCACGGACGGATGGACGCACGGACTGACTGACTGACTGACTGACTGACTGACTGACTGACTGACTGACTGACTGACTGACTGACTGACTGACTGACTGACTGACTGACTGACTGACTGACTGACTGACTGACGGACTGACGGACTGACGGACTGACGGACTGACGGACTGACGGACTGACGGACTGACGGACTGACGAACTGACGGACTGACGGACTGACGGACTGACGGACTGACGGACTGACGGACTGACGGACTGACGGACTGACGGACTGACGGACTGGCGGACTGGCGGACTGACGGACTGACGGACTGACGGACTGACGGACTGACTGACGGACTGACGGACTGACGGACTGACGGACTGACGGACTGACGGACTGACGACTGACGACTGACGACTGACGGACTGACGGACTGACGGACTGACGGACTGACGGACTGACGGACTGACGGACTGACGGACTGACGGACTGACGGACTGACGGACTGGACTGACGGACTGACGGACTGACGGACTGACGGACTGACGGACTGACGGACTGACGGACTGACGGACGGACGGACGGACGGACGGACGGACGGACGGACGGACGGACGGATGGACAGACTCATATCCCACATTATAAGTCAGATTATAAGCTTTTGTCCTGAAACTGAAATACGTCTGGAGTAGGACCCGGTTGTGCCGTTCCAGCGATCATTAACCCTATCCGGAATACGCCCGATCGCCGCTCGAGCAAGCGCGCCAAGCTGAGCCGACGAAGCACGCGCGTCACTCGTTGTCATGTTACAAGGTTCGTACTGAGGAAACGGGGAAGTTTAACCAAGCGCCGTCTATTTATCGTGTGTGAGTAGTGTTTCAAGTATTTAGAAAAAATATACAATGTTGCATCACCTATCAAGAGATGTTTGTTTACATTTTATACTTGCTACTGAAACAGCTGATAGTTGCAGTTCAAAGATGGCTGACGCGAGTTTGCAAGATTATGCACCCTAAACATAGTAAAGAATTACATATTTTTCCCAATAAACCCCGAAGTATACATATTTGTATCACTGCTGATGTCAGTAAAATAATGGGAAAATAACAAATGTTTTTGTGTTAGAATTATGGTTAGATATGTGCCTGAAGACTTTCTTCCTTAATAAACACATTTTTCAAGTAGATTTAGAAAATGATAGAAACATCCTGTCTATTTATGAAATATGTCATTGAAAAGAGGAAATGGTACTTATAATAACATTGTAGTAACTTTAAAGCTCTATTTTTAGTAAAAATACAATAACAGAGAAAAACTGCCAGTCGGCTGAGACCAAGCACTACCCAGAGGGCCAGTCGAGTAAGTGTTAAGGTTTCTTAATTTTGAGGGATACATTGCAAGAAAATTTGAATGATTGAAATGTTTAGCTCATATAAAAGAAAGTCCATTATATGAATGGTCAAAATCTCTGACATTTAAAAAATTCTAAACACCTTTATATTGGAAACATTCAGGTTTTTCGTTTAGAAAGAGTTTAAGCTTTCCACTCAACTATACTTCGTGATTTTTGCTTTAAAAGAAATGAGGGCTTTAGATATTGAATTGCTTCCTATTAATAACTGGTTTTATAATAAAAACCACACATAAGAGGAAGGACAGATCGCGCGCGGTCCGTGGCCCGTTTTGGTAGGGTACTTCTCCGGCATTCGCCTGGTGTTGATCGGAGATACCACGGAAAACTACTGATCAGAGCAGCCGGCCGCTAGAATTCTCCTCCTGAGAGCGACTGAATTCGACATAGCTGAAAAGCTACCGCCGTCATGACTCGAACCTAGGACCTCCCGGTCCCAGGCGCTGCAGTGACATCAGTTGATGCACTGAGCTGCCGCTCCCGGTCTGAGTGCAATATCTGAAAGTTCTACAAGAAAGTGATGCGAGGTTACGCGGGACCACGAGCGCGACGCCGCGTCATCGCAACGGCCACGACTGCAGTTACTCTGGCAAGATGGCGGTGATCGGAGATTCCATGTTGCGATGAAGTGACGGTCTGTGTCGTAAAACGGCGTCGACGTTTCCTTCAATCCCGGAGGCGACATATTGCAGTATACGAACTTTGATCTGGAGTTAGGCTGACATGGATTGGGAAGCGACGAAGAGATATAAACATGAGAAAGTTGAATTCAGTATCGTTATTTGCCGAAATGACACCCAGAGTACACGGCGGCGTTTACAGCGCCGACGGATTTCTTCCGAGAATATTTAGATTTTATGCTCATAATGGTTGCTAAGTAATTGAACATATAAATTATTTGAAGCGTTTAATTGAAGGTCTAAAAAGATACCTTCCAGTTACGTTACTTCCAGCAAACTCTGCCATGCAATTTAAGTTCTGTTAAAAAATGAAATTTTTGCAATTATCAAAGGCGAGAAGATAAAAAGAAAAAGACGCAGGATAAGTTCATGCAGTCAATTGCATCTGATAAGAGTAGGACCTGGAGTAGATTTTTATTTATGAGAGAAGGAGAAGGGCGAACAAAGAAGACGTGCCAGCGATTAGAGATGACGGAGTTTGATTTTAGGTCACTTTTTAATCGATATTTCACTTCCGTGTTCAATGAAAATGTCTACGATCCCGATGTATCAACTAACAATGAGATACAGACTCCACTTCTGAAACGAAAACTATCAGACAAATACTCTCAAACATAGCAAACAATAAATCTGTTGGTCCGGACGGGATGTCCACGGATATTCTAGAGCTCGGATGAGAAGCTATGATTCCGTACCTATCGCGTTCAATGGACATTAAGTAACAATAGTACACCTTTTCATTCACATGAAGCTTTGGTAGTGCTGATTTCCAATGAAGAAGACCTTGAAGACTTTACAAACGTGGCCTTCACAACACGTAAACCAATGGATCTCTTAAAAGGGGAGTACTAACTAGAGGAGGGAATCTATGGAATAAATCAGGATGGATTTTTAAAGAACAACACAGTATTCTTCTTCTTTGATAAGCGTTACGACGCTTGTAGCTTTCCCTTCGCTTCCTTCTTCCCAACAATGTAATCAACCGGGTTATTATTGCAAAGTCAAGTCACGATTGTGTACAAGAACATTGCAGATAGTTTAGATGAGGCATGTCGAGGTGGCGGGCAAGGTAACTAGCTCCCTCGAGTTCGCGGGTAGTGCATCCAGAACAACAGGAACACGAGAAGTTTACGTGTAATTTCTTCTTGAAGTTAATCCAATACCCTTCATTTCGTTGAACCCTGTGAATTTTCGGAAGCAAAATTATGCGACAAAAAATGTGATCCAGCAGCACTACTAATTCTCCCTGTAAGACAAAGACTTCGATATACTTGCACACATAATGGGCGATCTGAACAAGGAGAGACGATCACCTATCGCTATAACGAGATTTTATAAGGAAGCGACCAACAGTAGTATATTATCAAAATGTGTCAGAGGGTCAAAGTCCCCAACAAACGAATGTCACAACACAGAGAAAAGGAGCGGAAACAACACCAGCGGGCGAAGCACAAATATAAACAATCAAGGGCGTCTCGCATAGACATGGCACACGGGCACGTCTTTCCCCCCATCCAATCGACATTACACAATGCCGCAGGCGCCACGGAGGGGCAAGGAACAAAGCTGACGAATGTAATAAAACACAACACACTGCCTACGCCCACGGTGGCGCCTTCAGTCGCACCACTAGCAGACATTTGGCAACGCGGCATCTTTATCGACGTCTCCGCCTCCGCCGCCGCCTCCGCCATCCACTCGCGGCGAAGGACGCGCTGTCTGAGGTCGCGCCAGAGGGCGTGGCCGCGAGCCATGCACGGAGGGTGAGGAGGAGGCAGACTGGCTGCTGGCTCAGACAACAATGCCGACACCCCCAGGGTCATCGGTAGAGAGAAGCAGCAGTGTGCAGTCATGTCATAGAGCCAACATTCAAGACAGTATGAGTGTTGTAATAAAAGTGTAGTTATACAACACACGTTCGTTGGCTG
This sequence comes from Teleogryllus occipitalis, assembly GCA_011170035.1. Classification (NCBI taxonomy): domain Eukaryota; kingdom Metazoa; phylum Arthropoda; class Insecta; order Orthoptera; family Gryllidae; genus Teleogryllus; species Teleogryllus occipitalis. Next base: position 90,779 of record BLKR01000648.1, on the reverse strand, counting down.
GTTGTGAACTGTAATTATCCCACTCCAATCTGTTTCTGGAAACCGTCGAGACCATAAATGCCCGCGAAAGCGAAGAAACTACATGCGCAGGCTTGAACACATGCATTGCAAAAAATAAGACGCTCATTTATATATTTCTCAAAATATCATAGCTGTGTATCAGTAGATAATTTCCAAATATTATCAATTTCCGCATGTAGTAACAACTACATAGTAATGCGAGGGCAAGAGTTAGCCAACACATCCTCTGAATAATAGCAATGTCTGACAACTTCAGAACAGGTAACTGATGTACAGTTCCACACACATTTTCATCACTTACTACCACTTACAGTTACTAGTCCACACACTCCTGCACAAAATTCAAATGTTCTTCACCATATTCACTTTTTAGTCTAATAGCGTTTTCCATTCGCCGTATTGGCGCTTACACAGGACAGCTTTTCTCGACCGCTAGGGCGCGTCAGTGCAAAGAATCGCATGCTCCGTTCGCACAATCACGCGGAACCAGGACACACTCGGGGCGCCCTAAACTGCACTGACGAAAGCGTCATTGTACCGTCCAGGTAATTGTACCGAGCCATTTTGAGATTAGATACGGAAGTGATGCATGTTGATTTGGATTCGTGATGAAAATGTGAAGGCAATTGAAGATCTTGTGTCACGCAGGGACACTTGGAATAAAGGAGAATATTGTGCTTTGCAAGAAATGTCTTAAAACAATTTTTGTGACTTACACGAAGTTCGGAAAATGAGTTTGTTTTTTCCTAAAATTTAACCTTGAATAATTTTGTGTTAACAAATCCAGTGCTATTTAGTAACCAACGTGTAGGTACGTGTCAATTTCGAAACGCTAATAAAGTAAAAATAAAAATAGTGACCATTACATTACACATATATGTACCAAGAAATGTTTCTCGCACGCCCATACATACACCAGCGGAAATGCTCATGTTAATATTTTTATGGTTTTCAATATCCAAATAATTCTGCAGAAACCTTTCGGTTCAACATCTTGTTTACTATATCGATCACTGACAAATCTCGAAAAAAGACGCACTTGAAATTTTCGTGATTTTTTTAACAAAGAAGCTATTATTAATAATTTATGAATTAATGAGTAAGAATTACCAAAAGACTTCATTATAACTACGATCATAATTCAAAATTATTATTTTTCGAGTTCCATCACTGCCACAGACCAAGAACAGCTGTCTATAATCTCACTGCGTAGCGCACACGCACTGACTCAGTTTCGGAATCCGTTCCATTCCTGCCTGCCCTGCAGGGATGTGGGGTACCACGGACATGTATTTTACTTCACACAATTGCCGCCGCTCTTAATTGTTAGGGAACTTCAGAGACACTATCACGATTGCCTCTCGAAAACTGGCTCCACAGGCACTTTCATTCTCCTTACCTCATCAGCGACGGCAATAACCACGTTAGCCACCCCTCTTCGCCTATTGATATTACCTGCAAACAACCACTCTCGCACCCGGGCGGCGCTCTGTGTCAAAGCGCAGGGGCGGGGAGGGGGGAGGAGTGAACGTGGCAGGCCGGGCCTTCGCTGCACGTACGCGTCTCGCGTCGCCCCGTCTGCGCTCCCCAGACGGGAAACCGTCCTTGCCCCATGGAACTCGTCCGCCCAGCCATAAGCTCTCCAGCACGCCATCCCTTTCCAAAGGAACTCCCCAATTTTCAGGTTTTCGATTGATTGATAGATTTTGATTGATTTTTTCGGGTTTCCGGGCGCGTCAACTGCTTTGGTCATTATTCCCGTTAGTGTAGTGTATGTTTTATCGCAAGAGATGGCGGTGATCTTCCCCAGCTGGATGGCGAGATCCGGCGCCGACCTACCGTCGGCTAGTGGGGTTTCGCCCTAACCAGGACTCTCCCACCAGCAGGGCACCGCCTGTGTGTGTGTGTGTGTGTGTGTGTGTGTGTGTGTGTGTGTGTGTGTGTGTGTGTGTGTGTGTGTGTAAGAGATCGCGGGCGGTCCGTGGCCCGTTCGGTAGGGTACTGCTCCGGCATTCGCCTGGAGTGAAACCACGGAAAACTACCGACCAGAGCAGCCGGCCACTAGAATTCTCCTCCAGACAGCGACTGAATTTGACCTAGCTGGAAAGCTAGTGTCGAAAATCCTGCTGCCGTCAGGACTCGAATCTAGGACCTCCCGGTCAGAGACGCTGCAGTGACATCAGTTGATGCACTGAGCTACCGTTACCGGTCAGGTTTCGATTTATTGGTTCATTGGTTCCGGCAGCGTCCACTGCTAAGGTCATGAGTTCCGTAAGTGTACTGTATTTCTTTATTGTGGGAGGTGGCGGTAATCTTCCTCCCTGATTGGTGAGAAACCGAGCCGACCTACCTACCCGTTGGCTTGCGAATTTTCCCCAAATAGGTACTCCCACCAGCGGGCCATAACCCCACACGTGGCAAGCTCTAAGTTCCCAACTGATTTCCCGCCGTATGGCGTATGCGGTAGTGTAGTGTATGTACTAAGTGTAAGGGGACAATGGGAGAAGAAGGGGAAGGAAACAACGCGCGCGATCCGTGGCCCATTTGATAGGGCACTGTTCCGGCATTCGCCTGGCGTTGATCGAAGAAACCAGGAAAACTACCGATCAGAGCAGCCGCCCTCAAGATTTCTCCTCCAGACAGCTTCGGAATGCGACCTCGGTATGTAGCGGGTCGAAAATCCACCACCCTCGCGGGAGAGGAACCCTAGGACATCCCGGTCAAAGTCACTGTAGTGGCAATTGATGACCTGAGTCACGTAAGCCGCTTTAAGGTTTCCGAACACGCACTTGCTCCAACATGCTGTTTCCTACGTACACTACCTATTGTTCCAATTGTTTCAACATAAAATTCATTATTATCTAACAGTAGTGAATAATACATCAAGAAATATTCTAAAATAGAAACTAACAGAATAAGGAGTATATGCTTAGGCGATCCATGAAAGTCAATTCATTCCATTTCTTTTCTAATTTTCTTCGTTCAGCAATAATGTAACCTTGTTTCAAAATATTTCAATGAGATTACTGCAAAACACAGAAAAGAAGAATACGCAAAGGACAATGAGACCCCTGAATTTAATGGGTATTTTCTCGTTAAGGAAAAAGCAAACACTACAAAGGAAAAGATGTTCATTTGGTCCTTTTCAGTGCACACTTTGAAAAATAAAGAGGAGAATCAATTAATTTCCTTCTTGAGAGTGTGCTAATTAAAGTTCCCATTTAAATATTTATTTTGTTTCATCTTATCTTAACAAAGAAACGCATTCAGGTACATTTTGTGAATTTATGTACACTTTAAATCTTCTCAGACTTGCAAACCTATCTCTTAAGTTGTTTCCCCAGTACGTTAACATTTCTTCTCTAACTCTGACACCACCCTTTAGCATGTTTTCGGTACGTTTAATTCCCACGGTGGAAGAGGCATTAAAAATCACCATACTTGTTCATGCTTTCTATTTACTCATTCAAGTTTCGCGTCACTTTTATCCATTCTTTTTCAAGCCATTCGCGACAGTAGTATTTCCTCTTGTTACTTGTCCTTGCACATTTGAAATCTAATCTTCAAAAATCTCTTTTAAATTATTGATTCTCAAAAACAGTATATTGATTCGTGCCCTACTTCTGAAAATACCACAAGAATAATCAGTGACACCTTAGGTGGCATCGTAATCTTGTTTTCATTTCTTGATGAGACTTTAAAATCCTACTCTGTTTATTTGCAAGTGGCAGCACCCGCGAAACTTTCTCATCGCATCCACCGCGAGCGCTGCTCAGATGCCCCTACGCACCGTCGTGCTCCCGCTTTCGCTTCGCGTAGCACCGTCCCCGTTTCACGGATCGGCCACGTTACTTGAGCGCGCATGGCCCGGCCCCGCCCCTCCAAGTTCCACTCTGCCTCGCACCAATCCGCCACAACATACATAGCCACACTACGCTCCGTCGCACCTCGTCCTTCTGCCCTTATGCCTCGCCACGCTTCGGTCCGTCTCGTCCCGCTTGGTTCGTCTGGCATCGCCCCGCATTGCCTCGCTTCGTTCCCACTCATCTCGCCACGATCCACCTGCCCGCCTCACCCCCCCCTCTTCGCCTCGCACCGTTTCTTCTCATTTCCCATCGCCATGGCTGACCCCGATTTGTCTCGCTCCGACTCCGCTTCATCCAGCCCTGCCCCGACTCATCTCAGGCCGCCCCGCTCCGCCCTGCCTCGCTTCGTTCCCACTCATCTCGCCACGATCCACCTGCCCGCCTCACCCCCCCCTCTTCGCCTCGCACCGTTTCTTCTCATTTCCCATCGCCATGGCTGACCCCGATTTGTCTCGCTCCGACTCCGCTTCATCCAGCCCTGCCCCGACTCATCTCAGGCCGCCCCGCTCCGCCCTGCCTCATCTCGCCTAGCTTCATCTTGCTCCGCCCCCCTCACCCCACGCGCGTCCTCTTTGCGCAGAGCCGGCGCTCCTCTTCCAGGACGCAGGGAGCACTTCGTCAAGAGAGAGAAGGCGCGCGAAGCCATTTCATCGCGCTCGCTGAATCGCCGCCATCTCACGAGATTCTCTGCTGCCATCACCCGACAATTCGTGAGAGCACGAACACCCAAAACGTCCTTTTTTCTTCATATTTACAAACATTTCACAAAATATTAATAGACACTACATTTACAGAATGTTTAAGTTAACGCCACGGTTTACGTTTCATTTCTGTATAATTTTATACAGATATATACTGTTTTATTAAAAATCATATTTTTCAGTACATTTTAGGATTTTTCGAAAATTTCGGGGGTAACAGCGAAAATCGAACCTACGCCATCTTTCTAAGTGTATTGCAAACTATTCTTACCCTAAATTTTAAAAAAAATTCAAGCAATTTTTGAGAAAATTTTTGAAAATGTTCCAGGCATGTGTGAATGGCAAATGTGAAGTACCACAAAAATTCAATGAATTCTTTCCCAAACTACAGAACAACAGGCCAGATCGGTTGGGGGCTATTTATTTTATAAAAAAAAAATGCTATGAATAACTTAAGTTGTTCACACGCGCGCGGTTGAAAGATTTAACACAAACAGCGTTTTCGCATCTTGAGAACAACCACCTTAGTATTCTGACTATGCTACGTATTAGAAAAGAAACCTTACTACATTAAGGAGCACGAAAAACCCTCTTTTCGTTCATCACGAAGCACAATACGAGTTTTTCTGCCAAAAACAGCGCTATTCGCTGCAGCATTACACAACTTTCCCTACACTATGTAAGTTACTGCGAAAATGCGCACATATATATGAGAAAGTAAAAATACGCGAAAAGAAGAGGGAGCTTACATGTTAGAACAGAAAAGGCACACGGAAGGACAGTACGGAACACAATAGCAGCAGAACCAAAGAGAGGATGCAACAAGATAGAGGAGACGTACTGCGCGAATAGAGGACGGAAGACCAATGAAGAACGTCGGCTGATAGGGAAGGTCGTGCAGAGGAGCGGAGGCGGGGCGGGTGTGGCTGGGAGAGGCTGGAGGAGAGTATGGATGGTGGAGTTGGGCGGGTACAACGGACGAAGGTGAAAGGCAGGACGAGGCCGAGAAGAGTAGAGAGGCGCCGCCCCGGGGATCGGAAGGGCCGCGTAACGCTGTTTGAAGGCAGCAAATGGATTGGCGGCGCCGCCGGAAGACGCATCCTCCGCCCGCCACTCGCTGCCACTCGCTCCACCGCCGCCCTCCGCAGATGGATTGATTCATTGATTAGGGTCTCCAGGCGCGCCAACGCCTAACGTCATTAGTCCCGTAAGTGTAGTTCGTGCTTTCATCTGCTGGCTGGCGAGATCCGGCACCGACTTACAAGCCTGCTTTGCAGGGCTTTCCCCAACCTGCGAGTGGGGCACCGCCTCAGGCACGACAAACTCTATGCTCCCGATCGGTCTCGAGGCATGTGTTGAAGTCTAGTGCTTGTAAGTGCAAAATTGTATAAGTAAGGGGTGATGATAGGACAAGGAAGAAGAAATAAAGATCCCATGCGGTCCGTGGCCCATTTTTAATGGTACTACACCGGCATTCTCCTGGTGGGGATCGGAGAAACAAGGGAAAACTATCGATCAGAGCAGCCGTCTGCCACAATTTTCTCCCACATAGCTCTGAATTCAACCTACCTATCTAGATAGTGTCGAAATTCCTACAACCGTCGGGAGTGGAATTTTAGGCCTCACGGTCAGAGGGCACTGCAGTGACATCAACTGATATCCACCAAATACAAAAATTTGGAGCAACTTTTGAGAAAATTTTGAAAACCTTGAGGCTTTATATAAAGTACAGTCAAAAATCAAAACATCCGATTCAAACGTAGAAAGACTTGAGTTCCTTCAAATCTCTCGAAGACTATTAATTTTGGAATTTCAGAGAATCGACTGAACGTTTTCGGCGCTAGTTTCGATCATAGACAGACAGACGGACGGGCGGACGGACGCACGGACGGGCGAACACCCAGAAGAAGATAAGCCGACAGATCGGCCGTCAATCGATTTCGATGAATCGGTCAAGGACCCAGAAACCAGGGTTTTTCTGTCAAAATACACCTATTTCCAACGCACGAATACAATACTTTCCCTTCTTAAGAAGTAAGGGCGAGTAAGTAAAAAAATACATTCGTAAATATTATGATTCTTTCACAACCAAACAAACGAAACAAGTTTAAAAATACAACTGAAAAATTCAACAGGTTCTGCGGTCTTTCTGCAATTAACCTATACACTAGATACCGCAGCAAAACAAATGCAAAATGTAAAGTTAATTTAAATTAACTCTTTCATTAAAGATTATTTCTCATCTCCACACATACGAAAATACCCTGTATCAGGATCTATATCTCCGATAGGCAGAATCCTGCATTGTCAATGTCACTCAGTCCCAGAACTGCTGCCACGTCCTCATTGAGAGGGGTGTTGTGCTGCTAAGCCCCTGGTCCAGTTGTGCACATGACGCGAACACGGGTCCAGGGCAGCCCCTCGCGTAGGCCCGCGGCCCGCTGCTCCCGGAGGCGCACCTGCGCGGTCGATCGATTTATCGACTGCGGCGCAGCGCGCTATTAATAGCGCCACAATTATGAGAGGGTCCGCTGCGGCGGGCAGACACGACCGAGCCACCGACGCCCTGCCCTTCCTCCGCCCCGTCCCCCCCCCCGTCCTCCCCCTGCCCCGGCCGCTACCGCTATCCGCGCTCCACTCCACTTTCTGTCCTCGCACTGGCTGATGTGGCTCAGGGCATCAATTGATGTCACTGCAGTGCCTCTGACCGGGAGGTCCTAGGCTGCCTCTCCCGACGGTGGCAGGATTTTCCACACTCGCTAGAGATCTGGGTCGATTTCAGCCGCGGTCTGGAGGAGTATTCTGACGGTCGGTTGCTCTGATCGGTTGTTTTCCATGGGTTTTTTTTCTCGATCATCAAACGAATGCCGGGGCAGTATCCTAACAAACGGTCCACGGACCGCACGCGATCTTTCCTTCCTCTTCTTAACCTCAACCCTAACTTACACACAGTACACTCACATGCACTACACTCTCACTTGCTGGGTGACCAGTTAGGAGCTTAGAGTTTGTCCCGGGTGGGCGCTGCCACGCTGATGGGAGACACCTGGTTGGGAAAACACCGGTAGCCGACGTGTAGGTCTGTTGCCAGACCGCACCATCCAGCGGGGGAAGATCACTGCCACTTCCGGTTATAAAATCATGTACTACACTTACGGAATTTATGACTTAGCAGATGATGCGCCCGTAAATATCAACCAATCAATTAATCAATCTAGCCACCTCCCAGAACGAAAATGTACATCATCTACTTGAGCACTACCGCACGTTTCAACAGCATTTACGAAACACCTCCCTAAGGCGTTCTTTCTTTTCTGGCGTCTGAGGCGTCCTAATTAACATTTCGAGCGAAATTTTCATTTTGCAGTCAACAAGCGAATAGAAGACTCAAGCGTATAGAAGACTCAAGAGGGCATTTTTGTAAAATTAAGTTGTATTTGTTTAGTTTCAAAAGATTATGAAAAGTGCCCGGAATTACGGACCCACGTTTACAATCACTTTACAATATTGCATTTTCAGTATCCAAAACTGCCGCTGATGTCACGAAATGCCAGGCTAAAACATAATTTATTTTCATTATTTAGTTTGTATTTGAAATCTGAATATATAAGTAAGGTATATCAAGCTTCCATTTTTCCCAAACCAAATATTACAAAGTAATTTTAATACGTCAGAGAATAAAATTGTATCCTCTTGCATTACAAATATTGACCTTTCCCGCTTAGAGCTGAATGTGAGTATGTTAACTTCACGAGAAGTTATGAAGTATTTTAATATCGTAATAGAAAATAAATAACCCACATCTGTCGGCTAATTTCTGCCTTCTACAATTAGAACGTCATTCAACCTAATATGTCGGTTTATTCGTTTCCTCGACTTTCGGTTTTCCTCTGCATTAAAATTCTCTTCATAACAATAAATATGCACATTTTTTGAAACTCATTCGTGGTGCACCGAACGATACTGCTCCCGAATATCCAGCAGTTTTGTCAAAGCACGTTACAAGCAAACGAACGCAAAACACATTTTAACAGGTGTTTATTTTCAATTTTTTCGTTGTTCGTTTTGGATTATTTTCTGAGTAATTCAAATTCAATTCCAACATAAGTACATCAAGGTAGAATCTAATATCAAAGTAGGATGCTCACCACCATGCTTTAGTTGTTCTTACGTCAACGGTATTTACATACCTGTATCAGTTTTACCCGTTGATGCACAGATAAGGTTGGTTAATAAAATAGCCACAAACTTCGTTATAACTTCGTATTGGTTGACGTACTTCATAACACTCGGATACTCTCCCCGTTTAAGGCAAACTCTGTGTAAGGAAAGACAGTTGCTTATTCTGTCCCTTTGAGATTATTTAAAAGGAGTATACGTCACAAGAAAAGAATATGGTTTTCGGCGAATTAAATAACTTGCCACTTTAAATATGAATTAAATGCCACAAATTTCTGGGTTCATCCTCGTTTCCTGTGTTCGAAGATTTTCCAAATTTATTTCTTGGCAAGAAATTCTTCACAACTTTTAACATGTTTTCCTCCCCACAACGTAATATATAAAGCCCTTCTCATCACTAACACATCAAAAGATACCATTGTTATTTACAAGCTCAAACAAACGCAAAAATTTTTAATTTAAAAATTAATTACAAAATGAACATAAAACAAGGAAAATGGGAAATATCTTATAGACTGTTGCACTAGACAAACTTTTAGTATAAAGTATTTCTACTTTTCGCAGCATTTCATTGGTCGTCGTGTAAAAAAGGTTAGCACGAGAGATAAAGATGAGAGTGAAATGGTGAGAACGGACAGATATGAATACAAGACGCTGTATGAAAACGTATTAAGGTGATTATGAATAAATCAAATGTTTAATCAGGCTGTGAATAATTAACTAATGACTAGACACCAATAGCGAGCAGTGAACATTACAAAGATAAGTATTTTAAATACTTGGAAACCTCAAAATCACGTGCACTTCCTTTGGCATTTGCGTCTCTGGAGAGCGTCACGCCTTCGTGGCTGCAAAGCTCCGCGAACTCTTGCCCGAGCGAATGAATGATTTGATTGATTAGTGATTTGGAGCGCGCCAACTGCTAGGGTCATTAGCCCGTAAGTGCAGTGAATGTTTCTTCATCGCTGAAGGGGGCGGTGATCTTCCCCCGCTGGATGACGAAATCCGGCGTCAACCAACCCGTCGATTTGCAATTTTTTCCCTAAGCACGTATTTTCCATCAACGGGTCAGCGTCCCAGACGGCACTCGCGCTAAGATCCCGCCATGCGTGGGAGTGTAGAGCATGTAAGTGTATGTGTGTGAAAGTAAGGGGAGAGGCTAAGAGAAGGAAGAGGAAGAAAAAAATCGCGCGCGGTCCGTGGCCAGTTTGTTAGGATATTGCTTCGGCATTCGCCTGGTATTTATCAAAGAAATCACGAAAAACTACCGCAAAAACTATTCACCAGCGAAAAACTGCTCAATGCAGCCGGTCGCTCCAACTTTCCTCCAGACAGCAGCTGCCGAAACTATGTAGCTGGCGCCGAAAATCCTACACCGTCGGGACTCGAATTGTAGGTCCGTCCGTTGAGACGCGCTGCAGTGACATCCATTGACGCCCTGAGCCAACCAGCTCGGAGGGCGTCACCCGCGGGCAGCCGCAACGCTCCCCGCGCTCTCGGCGAAGCGGCGCGTGCCCCGTCTCGAGGGGCACCTGTCGCCTCACCCCGCCCCGCCCCCGCCCCCGCCACACTCAAAGAGGCGCTCCGCCCCATTCGCCCTCTAGGCGCCTCCGCCCCAAAGATACAGATGTAATCTCCAATTCGATTTAGATCGAAAGCTATACCGATACACTCCCACGGCCCCGGCGAAGCATCTGGAGCAATCAGTTGGGCGCGTATAGCCCCGCCCCGGGCCACAGGGTGCCCCTCAACGGCCGTCCTCCCGGGCGAGGCCAGGGCAGCGTGCGCGCCCGAAACGGCCTCCTCCTCCGCCTCCGCCTCCTCCTCCTCCACGCGAACGCAGCGCCGGCGTATTTGAGGAGAAAGAACTCCCTCGTTACCGACTAAAAAGGAAATCAAAGCCTGACTGAGTTCTAAGGCGTATGAAAATAAAGGGCACAGGAAAGCAGAAGGGAATTAACAGCGATCGTTATTGGAAGAACGAAAGAAGCTAAATTAAAAAATAATACAATATGAGAGGTTATTGAATGCGAATTCCGACTCAGGAAAATGAACGTGAAAAGGGAGTAACGTTCCAAACAGCAAGTCCAGCACTTTACTATTACTTTCTTTTATTTGCACCTTCAGAAAAGCTTTTTCAGTATTCCGAGCACTTGTCTTATTTTGTCAACTTACAAACCGTAACATACGAAAATATCCTCCTGGAATACGCATACGCATGACGTAATGAGAGATGTATTGAAAATAAAAGTATTATTCAATCACCCAACGCAATACAGATTTCGTTTTAACATTTCATTCAGATTAAAAAGAATATACCCGCAAACACGGCGCGTGCCTATTGCCGCCGTCCTAACCGACAATGCAGGCAACGACAATACGGTGGCGTACAACCAATGCAATAACGACACTGTAGGATGAATACGTCCCACCCCTTTAATTCATTTCATCTCGCAATCCACCAGCCGACTGCACGTTCCCATTTGGGCCCGTCCCCCCTCCGCCACCGCTCGCGCCCCTCGGGACGGCGCCGCCCCGTCGCCCGCGCCCATTCTGCCTCCCTGCGACGCGGACTCGTCCAAATAGTTTACCTCCATTTGCATGCGTTTGAGCGGAGGCGCGCGGCCCAGCTCCGGCGGCGGCGGCGACCGGAGGAGCACACGAACTCATGAACGGGCCACCGGGAGCGGGAGCTCAGTGCATCAACTGATGTCACTCCAGCGCCTCTGACCGGGAGGTCCTAGGTTCCCACTCCCCACGGCGGCAGGATTTTCGACACTAGCTTTTCAGCTAGGTCGAATTCACTCGCTGTCGGGAGGAGAACTCTAGCGGCCGGCTGCTCTGATCGGTAGTTTTACGTGGTTTCTCCGATCAACACCAGGCGAATGCCGGAGCAGTACCCTAACAAACGGGCCACGGACCGCGCGCGATCTGTCCTTCCTCTTCCTTCTCCTATCCTCTCCCCTTACACACACACTTTAACATGCACTACACTACCACATATTCCGGGAGACCGGTCGGGAGCTTAGAGCTTGTCCCGTCTGGGGCGTTGCCCCGCTGGTGGGAGAGTCCTGGTTAGGGGGAAACCCGACTAGCCGACGGTAGGTCGGCGCCGGATCTCGCCATCCAGCGGGGGAAGATCACCGCCATCTCCCGAGAAAAACATGCACTACACTAACGGGACTAATTATCGAAGCAGTTGACGTGCCCGGAAACACGAAAAAATCAAATCAATCGATCAATGCCCGGGCCACCTCGCCGCCCGCCCGCATTCATCGCCCCGCGCGGCTTTTTGTCCTCCACGCCACTCGCAAAACACACAAGCATGAATTTCGCTCTTTGCCGAAATGGCGCGGCGATGGGGTGGGGCCGTCAAAGCTCCTCATTGAAAAGGTTTCCTTCTAGAGCGACGCCATTCTCAAACGAGAACAGAAAGAATAAATCTAGTAAACGAATCATGCTGTATCCTAAAAGAGACTTACTGATACCTTTCGTTCCTTTCATTCTCAATTTAACACCCATTATTTTTTGCTGATATTTAAAAATCCACACAGGGCAATGAATGAAACTGATATTCTTCGGAAATATCAACCACACGATCGGCAACATAACCGCGTGAATAATATATTGATGGAATTATTTATTATTAACCGATAATTGTGTGACAAAGTCAATAACATCACAGCAAACGTGAGTGGATCTGACTGCAGCGGCCGCTGCGTGCCTGAACGGAGGTGCGTCGCGAGCGCAAGGAAAATGAGTAATGGGTACAGCAGGTACTTTCCCGCGCGTACTTTCACGCAAAATTACTCGAAAATTACTCAAATTGTCGATACACTATTCGTCACCTTATTTCAAAATCTATCCTTAGGGAACACATTTTATGAAGGAAAATTCTCCATGTTAATATTTTTATTGTAGGAAGACTTCGAAAAAAATTGAACTTTGACAATTTTCGAAAAATTCGGGTTTTCAAAAAATATGAGATCTACACCATTCTCCTAAACGTTCCTCACACTATCCAAATACAAAATCTAAACAGAAGCGATGTAGCCATTTTTAAAAAAATTGGAAACTGTCCCAGGGTCTTCGTGTAAAGTACCCCCCAAAATTAAAATATAAGTTTCCAATTCAAGGGGCCATGACATCAGCCAGATCGATTGGGGAATATCAATTTTGGAGAAAATCGGCTGAACAGTTTAGCTGCTATCGGTGTTCACAGACAGACGTTTTGCCATTATTCGATATTTGGGTATCCCAAAACATGGATTATCTACATTTGAGGATCCCAAAACATGGATTATCGACACTAGGTTTAGAGGATTATTTTCAAATTTTAACAACTGGATTTATCCACTATTTCGTTACCAGGGCTCTTTAATAAGTTTTTCCTACCGAACATTCACCGTTTTTTCGGCGGCATTACCTAACTTTCTACTCCGTAGCGAGTAAGTAAATGGTCAATAATAGAGAGAAAGGCAAACACGAATATATGAGGGAGAATGAAACTAAGTTCTGATTAAGAACACGGAGTTATGCATTTGTCCCTAAAGAGATGCACAACACATACTATCAATTCAACAGCAAAATGAGAAACAAAAAGTATTCCCGAGCGAAAAATCAAGATAATGCAAGAAGTGATGTCAACCAGACTGAGAGGTGAATATATTACAGTAGACGGAAAACAGGTAGTTATTGTGTAGTATTTCGGGACGTGTCACGACAATGGAGAAAGAAGTCACGTTTTGCGAGTACAAAATGTTTTTGGAAAGCGATGAAAATACAAATAAACATTCTAGTGCATGTGAAGACAAGAGGTGTGGCAACGTGAAGAAACATGAGTTACAGATTAAGGCCAGAGGTAAAAGTGAGGGAGTTTTCATTTCCTCGAGGTATCTCCTCCAGTCGGGCACCGTCCCACCAGGCACGTGGTGTGAGTTCTCGGCAAATCTCCAGACGTGTGTAGTAATGTGTAGTGTAATTAAGAAGGGAGTATAAGATAAGGAAGAGGAAGAAAAGATTGCGCGCAGTCCGTGGCCCGTTTGTTAGGGTACTGCTCCGGCATTCGCCTGATGTTTCCCCCCCCCCAAAACACACACACACACACACACACGCGCGCGCGCGCGCGCGCGGAAAACTACAAACAGAGACAGAATTCTTCTTCAGTGAACGGCTAGACTCGAGATACCTATATGGCTAGTGTCGGAAACTCTGCCACCATGGGGACTGGAACCCTGGAGCCTACCGCAGAGGCAACAGCTCTCCCAGGGGGTGTGACGGAAGGGGGCGTGGCGTGGCAGGTGCGTGTGCGTGCGTGCGTGTGCGTGCGGAGGGCGCGGCTGAGACGTCGGCGCGCGAAGTTGCTCCGAGATAAGATTGCCTGGCCCCCGTATTGATCAGCGGCGGCGGCGGCGGCGGCGGCGGCGCCGGCGGCGCGCCGGCAGGGAAGCACAGCGCGTGGCGGCGCGGCTGCTATCGGAAACACGTTAGGCGCGGCGCGGCGCGGCGCGGCGCGTAAGGACGGTCGGGTCGAGTCATCTCGAGATGGAAGCGGCGATCCACGGCCACTCGGCTATCGGCTGCCTCTCCGATGGGGAGCTGTCCTCTGTGTCTCGGGACTTCTCAACGGCTCCCTCCGCCGGCTAGGAAATACGCAAGGCAAGAGTAGGGTCGTCATTTAGACCCGCCTCCCCAACGTTCCCGGTGACTGCCTTATCGCCGTTGAATGCTCGTTTGCCTGGGATCCAACGCCGAACGTCTACTCTTCTTCTATCACCAAATGCACTTCTCGAGTTTTCTCTTTCAAACTCTCATCAACGTAATTGATTGATTGATTGATTTTTTCGTGTTTCCGGGCGCGTCTACTGCTTCGGTCATTAATCCCGTTAGTGTAGTGCACGTTTTTTCTCGGGAGATGGCGGTGATCTTCCCCCGCTAGATGGCGAGATCCGGCACCGACCTACCGTCGGCTAGTGCGGTTTCCCCCTAACCAGGACTCTCCCACCAGCGGGGCACCGCCCCAGCCGGGACAGGTTCTAAGCTCCCGAACGGTCTCCCGGAATATGTGATAGTGTAGTGCATGTTGGTGTAAGTATGTGTGTGTAAGGGAAGAGGGTAGGACAAGGAAGAGGAAGGAAAGATCGCGCGCGGTCCGTGGCCCGTTTGGTAGGATACTGCACCGGCATTCGCCCGGGGATGATCGGAGAATCCACGGAAAACTACCGATCAGAGCAGCCGGCCGCTAGAATTCTCCTCCAGACAGCGACTGAATTCGACCTAGCTGAAAAGCTAGTGTCGAAAAATCCTGGAACCTAGGACCTCCCGGTCAGAGGCACTGCAGCGACATCAGTTCATGCACTGAGCTACCGCTCCCGGTTTGAACGCTCGTTTGTCCGGGATCGAACGCCGAACGTCTACTCTTCTTTTATTACCAAATGCACTTCTCGAGTCTTCTCTCTCAAACTCTCGTCATCTACGGAATTAAAATAGCAATTCCGTGTCACAGCCCTCCCACAGCCATCGTGCCCCATGGATGTTATTCCGTGGCTCACGCTCAGAAGCTGCGCCGCGCGCCGCCGCTCTCCCCGCGCGTAGGTGCGCCGCCGCCGGGCAGGGCGGGGGCGGGGGCGTGTCGCCATCGTGACGCCGCGTCGACCGCTCCGAGCGGCGCGGGGGTCGAACGAGGACGGGACCTGAAATTCCCATCGCGGCACTCTGCACACCCTCCGTCCTCTTCCGACCTTCTCTCTCCTCGCGGTGCCCACGCAGTGTGTCGGTCGCTGGGAGGGACGTTTCAGGCGCTGCTCTGCCGCTGATAGGTAGGAGCGCTCATTAAATAACACAGGAGTAAGCTGTTTATTGTTCTTGTGAGCTCCTTGGCTCTAACAACGGTAGCCTAGCTCGACGCTGAGCCCATCTCTACGGAGCAAGCACGCAGAGGGGCAGACAGACGGGCAGGCAGCAGGCAGGCGGACGGACAGGCGGGCGGACAGGCGGGCGGAAGGCGGGTGAGAGTGCAGAAGGGCAGGCAGAAGGGAGGACAGGCAGAAGGACGGGCAGGCAGGAGCGCGGGCAGGCAGAAGGGCGGGCGGACGGACGGGCGGGCGGGCGGGCGGGCAGAAGGAAGGGCGGGCGGGCGGACGGGCGGGCGGGCGGGCGGGCAGAAGGAAGGGCGAGCGGGCAGAAGGAAGGGCGGGCGGGCGAACAGAAGGGCGGGCGGGCGGGCGAACAGAAGGGCGGGCGGGCGGGCGGGCGGGCGGGCGGAAGGGCCGGCGGGTAGTAGGGCTGGCAGGCGGGCAGAAGGGCTGACGGGCGGGCAGAAGGGCCGGCTGGCGGGCAGAAGGGCCGGCTGGCGGGCAGAAGGGCCGGCTGGCGGGCAGAAGGGCGGGCAGAAGGGCGGGCAGAAGGGCGGGCGGGCGGGCGGGCGGGCGGGCGGGCGGGCGGTTGCTCGCACTCTCGCCCAAGTACATCTCGTCAGCGATCGAATCCGCGAGCAACCGACTCACTGGCAAAGGGCGGCGGCAGCGACAGGCTGCACGCGGATTCCGAGAGGAACAAACATTTACGGCAACCATTAGGGAACTACCGGCGGACGGCGACCCAACCTCGTAAGTAATCACACGATCATGTCCACACAAAGAAATATACTTTAGAAACGGAAGATGTAAAAACTAATTTCTTAAACGGACCGTGGAAAATAGAGGAAACGTAGAGAAAAGCCCACTGATGGTAATTGGCGGCCTTGAATTAGTAAATACTTTTTTATTCATCGTCTCGTCACGAGAAAGTAAAAGGCGCTAAACCCGTTATTCACTACCACATTTCTCTGCCGCTTTTTTTCCTCCGCCAGACTACCAACAAAAAAGCCAGAGCATTACGCACGCGAAAATGCGTGGTTGGGAATAGTCATGAATGAAACTAATGGCGATAACTACACAACACTACAGAGATAAAAAAAACAATACACATTTAGGTTGACACTCATCTGCACAATGTACGCAGCGATGTTGCGTTGTACGTGTCTGAAACCGGGTCGTAATTATCGGAATTTTGTGCAGACTAAACACGCGCCTCAGAACAAGCGCTCGTTTTCAATGCAACAAGAGAATAGAGCGTCAATAAAATTGGCCTATGAACTTGTCGTTGTTAACATTTTGTATAGAAATATTATTTCAATGACGTAATTAGTTTAAAAACAATTCAGGTTTAAATACCTTTATTAGAAACATGCAAACGAAACAAATAATGAGTTCCAAACAAAAAGGATGTTGGAATTAGAAAGATATTAAGCAGCTTACACTAGAATTTCTCGTAGCGACAAGATTAAACACAGCAAGATGACAAAACATTCATTGCCTTAGATTGTTCCGCATTTGATGTGTCGTATCCCGGTTATGTGTACACACCTTTGCATAGCGATCCGAGAACACGTCCACGTGTGGAACTCGGAAGGTGGCGACAGCAATGTGTTAAAATAATAGAGGTTCTACAGGCGCCGGAACTATCCGAATTTGACAGACAACAGATGGCGTGGCGCCTTGTGTCAGCATATCTGAAATCTTGTCTTGTTCGGGTAAGTTAGTTAGTTAATGCCTTATTTTACGTGGCGAGACTCGGGCCATCAGGCCCGCTCTTCCGTCTAACCACGCAAATTTCTTTACGCTCCTTTCACCACCTATCGGAGAAAGGAGGTATTATCTTGGGCGACGAAACAGGCGGATCTCAATTTTGCTCAGAGGCTTCATTTAGGCTTGAGGATCTTTTACATGCAGTAAATCTACTAACATGGGACAGCCGGCTTTACTTCCCCTCCGAAGGAAGGCGTACGAAGGATTTTTTCACCCTTAAAAATCCACGGCTTCGATCGGGTTTGAACCCGCATTCCGCATCCGAGGCCATCCGAATTCGGGTGGCCTCGTGCTGCTGTCAGCGCATTTCAAAAGGGGAAGCAAGGCCTCGTCGTTGCACACACATCCAGGGCTGAGACGGGCCTTGAATGCTGTTCGGAGCGAACACACGACCACGGCTCGTGGAGGTGCACAAAGGTGTCCCCCGGATGGTTCGCTGGAGTTGCGCATTCGAAAACCCACGCGCCCTCACGTTTCACGCCACTCACAGAGGCGAATGCATCTGGCACGAATTCATCTAAAAAAGGTCATGTCGTCCGATGAATCACGTTTCCTGTTTTATCACATCGACGGTCGAGCGCGTTTTCGTGGAAGGTTGTGGGATCTGCATGCAATGTTCGGCAGAGACAGGTGGAGGGAGGGTACATTGCCTGGACAGTGTTTTCAAGGCAAAACTAAGTGCGAATTATACTCGTGCAGACGTTCCTGACCGATATATGGTATCTGGACATTGTTGGAGTCAATTATATCCGCACATGTCGGCAGTGCTCCCCGCTGAAAACGCCCTCTTCCAACAGGACGATGCGCGATGCCAAACTGCGAGCACGTCAGTACTGGTTCGAGAAACACGGCGAATCAGATTATTTGGAGTTCAGTGCAGTAAAGCAAATGCTCTGCAATGCTTCTCGAATCTGCACTTCACAATCGTCACAATGTAGCTTGTCGATTTGTGCTGTTGAATATTTGTGGTTCG
The DNA here is from genome assembly GCA_011170035.1 of Teleogryllus occipitalis. Taxonomy (NCBI): domain Eukaryota; kingdom Metazoa; phylum Arthropoda; class Insecta; order Orthoptera; family Gryllidae; genus Teleogryllus; species Teleogryllus occipitalis. Next base: position 72,412 of record BLKR01000648.1, on the reverse strand, counting down.
ACTGCCGAAAGCGGCTTCATATTGCTCCAGCGGTAATCTGTGCCCCAAATAGAGGATTTGCTGTTATGCTCGTGGTCTCAGATACCCTAGAATATCTTCCGTAACCTCATTGAAATGAGAGGCGGCGAAGCTACGGGCTAAAGTTGGTTTTATCGCATTAAATAGGGGACCAATAGGTCCTCTACGTGGGCAATAGGTTTCATGAGAGTCTATGCCATTGCATTTCACACAACAACATTTAGCTGTCACAACTGAGCGAACAGGAAATAACAATCGTGCGATTTTCTATGAAATAGAATGATAAAAACTTCTAAAAAGATTTTGAGATGAAAATTGACAAAATAATGATTAATCAAAAGATATAACAGTTGCGACAACTCACCTTTCCCGTGCAGCTGTTGGCGGTTGGAGTCCGCCTTCAAGTTCTCTGCCGTGTGCACGAGCTCGTCCAACTGCGGTTTCTTCTGCTCCAGCTCCCGCAGCACATTCTGCGTACGAAACAAACCCAATTGCCTTTAATACACACACGTCATCAAGTACAACGTACATGAGGGACGAGATACAATGTCAATCACATATCGCAATACAGTAAAGTAAAAAGTTGAGAATTATCCGATTTAATGAAATAAATTCATTCATTCTTGAATGTAGGTCAATATATTATTAACATTCACAATACTTAACTTTTCATTTCAGTTTATTTAACTCTATATATTTAACAGACACTAACTTTAAAGCAAGTCATGTGGCAATAAGCAATATAAACTTTTCAAGCATAACACAAAACAACTTTTTAAATGCTTTTGGCTAAAGAAAATTGAAGTCGTTTCAAACAACCAAAAAATAACATAACAGTCAAGTTAACGAGCACTTTAAAACAAAGAAAAGTAGAACAGTACAAAACTATGCATCAACCATCCCACAGGAATGACCGTCTCCAAATAACAACCTGAGCCAAGGGGTACGTTAAGTTCGCCACGAGCGTCAAACAAGGGACCACCCAGGCCCCTTGCACCCCACCGGCGCCCGGAAGGGAGCGGGCGATGGAGGTGGTGTGCCGTTAATGCAATTACGGCATCCGACCGAAACGCGAGGCGGAGGCGGAGGAGACGCAAGGTCGAGATGTCGGATGTGGGGCAGAGGCTGCGCCGGAGGATGCTCTGGCTGCGAGCGACCGCAACGAAAGGGAAACACGACCACGCGGCGCCGGCCGGTGAGACGCGGAAGGAAGGGGGCGGTTCAATAGTTTTCCACAGCTCCCACACTAAGCTCTTTGGTAGTACAGGCAGCCACGTTGTGCTTTCGTGCACTTCACAAACTGAGGAGACAAACTGAAGTTGGAACAGGAACTGGAAAAGTAAAGTCAAAGGATATGTTTGCCTCTTGTATAATCTGTCCCCGAGCAAACACTTTTGCCCGGGATCAGTTGCTCCGAACGACGAAGTTTGTCGGGTACGTTTCTGATCCAAATCCAGAAAAAGCAAAAGCCTTTTGAAGCCTTTGGTCGTTCATTGCAAAATGGGACGGCTACATGCCCAAAGGGCACAAAGATTTCCATAACAGTTCACGAACTATTCGGTTCTCTTCAGCAAAGTGAAGAAACCTTAAAATGATACACTGAAGCTTGTACTTCTAAATACTGTCATAAGCCAAGGACGGAAGGGAGATAGGACGGAAAGACGAGATTAGAAGGCGAGAAGCGTCGTGGCCAGCCGGAGAGGGGGAGGCCGGCGAGAGGCGGGAGGCGAGAGGACGCCAAACCACGAAGCAACCAGAAAACCACTACACGAAAAGTGATACCGTGAGCAACGAAAACAATTTACTCTTCTCTTTAAAATTATTCTAAAATATCGTTTGCTAGTGACATTTACTAAATAAGAATAGAAAGGACTTCCTTCATTTCTAACCGAAAAAATTAAAAGGAATAGGTAAAATATTACACATTCAAATATTTAAATGAACCAATGTTCAAAAGTTGGATTTCATTCTGTACACAATATCAGTTTAAAATGTATAGAGTTCAGTTCACGAACGATAATATGAACTCTCAAAGACTTAGCACCAAACTACTCTAATAACCCTGGCATTTTTGTGAAATGCTAAACAAAGAATTTAATTGTTTCTAGAAGTCTGTAAGTTCAAGTGCAGTTCAAGTGCTCGAAAGACTAATATTTTATATCATCGAAGAGTTTGTTAACTTTTCGTTTATTTATTAAAAATGTATTATTTTTAGAAGTATTTAAATCAAAACAATTATAAAAATATTCCATTCCTAAACATCAGATATCGATATCACCAAATTTTCAACAATACTTCGATAAACAAATTACTAAAACTATGCAAAAAAGTTAGTGTGAAAACAATGTAAAAGTATAAAAAATGTGTATAACTTTTGTAAACACGAAGTTTCAT
>BLKR01000648.1:0-65000 GCA_011170035.1 Teleogryllus occipitalis | reverse complement strand
AGCGGGGGCGGGGCGGGTAGCGGGGCGGGGCGGGTGGCGGGGCGGGGTGGGGGGCGTGGTGGGGTGGTTGGCGGGATGGGTGGCATGGGCGGGGCGGGGCCGGGCCGGGCAGGGCAGGGCAGGGCAGGGCAGGGCAGGGCAGGGCAGGGCAGGGCAGGGCGGGGCAGGGCGGGGAAGGGCGGAGCGGGGCGGGGCGGGGCGGAAGGCGATGAGGGGCGGAAGGCGATGAGGGGCGGAGCGGGGCGGGGCAGGGGGGGGCCTGTGGGGCGGTGCAGCGTGGCGCGCTGGACGAGGCAACTTTTTAATCGCGATATCGCGCAGCCTTTCGGAAAGGCCGCTGATGACTGTCGGCTGAGGAAATGACTGTGCTTTCTCTGCACCACTCCGATCGCTTTGAGATTCCAGATGTTCCCGAGATTGCTCCGTCCATGAGATTCCAGATGATCCCAATCGAAATTCTCATTCTCCATAGTTTATACCAAGGTTCAATTGTACTGATAATATAAAGTCTATGAAAAAATAAAAAAAATTGTTTCTAACGTGTAATATAAATTACTTCTGAAAATAAACCTGTTTTAATATCAACGACAGAGACTGCGGGGCTTGTTGCGAGAGAGGTTTTGAAAATTGAAAGAGTGCAACGAAAATGAGACTTGCGCCATTTTTTCAAGAATAGAATGCTCTATCCAAAGAAGAAAAACAATTTGAGCCCTTTTAGAGAAAGTTTTGAAAACGTCTACGAAGGACGTAAAGTACACCAAAAAACAATATATCAGTTTCAATTTCGCACGGCTTCGAGTTCAGCCAGATCGAGTGGAATTTCAATTTTGGCGAAAATCGTCTTAAATGTTATTGTTGATCACACACGGACTGTCAGAGCTTTTTACTAATCCAATTTTTCGGTATCAAGGACACACAAAAGTTACATTTTGATTACACAACGTGTTAGAAGAAGAAATTAATTACATGTAGTAACAAGATTGATCCACTTTTTCGATATCAGGATGCCACAATACGAGCTTTCTGTCGAAAAATCGTTTTTTACCGCAACATGACAATACTTTCTCTACACAAATAATACAAGCATAACAACCAACAGTGAAGGAAGGGGTAAATCCTTACCAGAGCCCCCGTTGCATGCGTTACTCGTGCCTTATGACGGTTGCTTTGTAATGCAAATTCATTACTAGCTCCTAGCACAGAACAGTTCACTGCAAGCGAAAGGACGCGCCCCTCCCCTAAGCTAATCCTATATACGCCACCGCCGCCCCTCGCAGAAGCCCAGGGGCCCGCGATCATAACGCGCCGCGCACACAACACAATGCACGCGGCAACTCCCCTCTCCCCCTCCCCCCTCCCCCTGACGCGCTGCCGCCAGCAGCCAGGGTGGAAACTCCCGGCGCACTCGCCGCGCTCATCCACGTCACCCTCCAGTCTTCGCCTTCTCCCACCCCATTCCATCCGGTTGGCAGTTGTATTACTTTTTGCGCTGTTTCACTTATTCACTAGTCCATTCCTCAACTCGCTTGCCAGAGCCCACCTGTCCTTCCTGCTTCCCCTCGTCCCCTCCAGCCCCTCTATTCTCCCCCGCGCCTCAGCGCTCCCAAGCGGCGAACAGCTAAAAGCAGAGGCGCCGCTGGCATTGTGCGTCCCGAGCGCATTCCGAATGATGCTGCGACCTCCCGGCCCCTCTCCGACAGTCGCCGCCGCCGCCGCCGCAGCCCTCGTCGTCCCGCCCCGCCCCGCCCCGCCCCGTCCCGTCCCGTCCCGCCCCGCCCCTCCCCGCCCCTCCGTGCGGCTGCTGACGCTCGCAACCCATCAACCGTCGCCCGCTGCGCAGCCCAAGCCACCGCGCCCCACTCGCCGCAGACGCGCCCCGCGCCCCGCCCCTCTCACCCCCTCGCACAGAACACTGGAGCAATTCCTGACGAAAACTGTCCTCCGTGGCACGAAATAGTTGACACAATTACGTCCTTTCACTTCATTAATCACTCATTATAACGCCATTAAAACGTAATTTCAAACACACAAAATGTCGACAAAGAACTTACGTTTTGAAGAAACAGTATTTCTAAAAAAAACACCCTCAAATTAATTTTGATATTTATGTTTCGTTCCGAAATTCTATTTTTAAGGCCGAGCGAGGCCCAACGTTCTAAAAATAAATACAAAAAAACTACTTATTTAATTTCTAAAAGGACATACAAAAAGGGTAAATGTTTGTAAAACGTCATTCCGTAAACGAATTGTAAAAAATCATAACACCAAACTCTATTTACTTTTCTTTACATTTACATTGCCGCAAACAATACACACTTTATCTGCGCTTTTATTTCGTGCACGTTCATTGCGAGAGAGTCCCCTGGGTTTCACAGGTGGGAACCCTAGACTCAGCACGCCGATGGGTAGCTCAGTGCTGGATCTCGCCAACCGACAGCGGAAGATCATCGTCACCTCCCGCGATAAATGCATGCACTATGCATATGAGACTAATGACCTTAGAAGTTGACGCGCCCAGAATCACTAATCAGTCGATCAATGAAACTTCTTTGCACCCTTCCCGCCGTCACCACCACGCACTCACTGCCCGTCTCCTCGACTGCTCGCGCACGCGCCCCCGCAGCACTCACCCGCGAGAGGGCGTGTCAACTTTGCCTTTTTCACCTCCTACACCATAGCCCGACTCCATCCCGCTCCGTTTTGCTCCTTAGTATAAGAACTGATTTGTACGTTTCCCAGGGTCCGCTTAGAATCACATTGATCGATTATAACTTATTCACTTTTGTCTGTTTTCAAGATACATTCGCATGCCCTTTTAAGAGCCTTGCCAACGTTCAAAAACACCGCTTAAACGTTTGTGGAAACAAAACTTGAAAACTCGCATCACGAGCATTGTCTTACCTCGCTAACTTTATACATAATACAATTCTGAACATTCTGTCTTGTTCACCTGTGTTGGAGCTTTTTCTCGGAACTGGTGCGAGAACATCTACATGCGCTTCTTATGAATGCAAACTTAGCAAACATTTTTACTCCTTCCGAAACAGCGGATGAACGAAACGGAATGGAGGAAGGAAACGGAACGCCTTCTCAGGAAACGAAAACTGAAAAGGGATTGACTGAGAAGCGTGGGTGAGGGGAAGCTGACCGCGGGATGCAGTCGGGCGATTCCTCCGCCAGGCCATCAACTCGTTTGGCCCACGCGCAGATTCCCGCTCGCGGCCCTCTGCGCCGAACTTTTTGCTGCCGGCGCCCAAATGAGTTTTCATTCGCAGGCTAATTGCTAACCACCATTCACGCAGCCGTGGATAAAGTCTTTCGTGAAACGCAATTACTGTCCATATCCATTCTTGCGATAACGCAACGAATAGAGTGCTGCACGATAGTTTATTACCTCCCTTTTCACACAATACTGAAACACTAACTCTGTTATACGGTGATTTAATCGCCTTGCTGTTATGTCGTACTCCCTGACGTAACAACCTTGAAAATCAGTACAATTAAAGCACGTTAAAATTGATACGTAAATATGTGTACGGAGTGGCTGTCAAAACCATCTCATTATTTAGAGACTTTCCAGTGAACACACTGCTAATATCGCATTGGCTACAAATGGTGGCGTTACAATATTACATGCATAAGCGAGCCACTTTATTGCATGTTTTATTAAGCGCGACCGTCATATCTGAAGAAGCAAAAGCACACGAAGCGGAGTGGGGAGTTTCAATTCGTCACAGGGCGTGCACACGCACGCACGCACACGTGCACGCACGCGCGTGACCGCGTGGGGCCGAGGCGGCGCGTGCGCGTGTCCACCTGCGGGCGAGCGAGATGAATGGCAGCGCCCGCGTTCCACGCCGACGGCGCCCTCTTGGACCCACTCCGTCACTCCGCGCTCGCCCCCCCCTCCACCGCCCCGCTCCGCCACCGGTTCGAGATATCGACTCACGCCCCTCTCTCTAGGTTCCCTCGATCGATATTCACCCGCTCGCCGGCGTATCGAAACGACGTCGGCGCCGTCTCCGCACGACCGGCGAAAGCGAATCTGCAAACACACGCTTACATGCACACACAGACGCAAACGCATACCAACACACAAGCGCTACACATGTGCTACCGCATGCCAACAACCTCTGCCACAGGACACGACCACAAACACACGTGCCGACGACATGCACACGAGACGAAACTGCACGTACAAACACGCACACGCACATGCTGATAGTGCAACGGGACTCGAACCCCGAACGTCTTACATTAAAGCGGTGCTGAAGCGTTCCCGAAGCCTGCCACATGGCGCCGCCCACGCTACACACACACACACTCGTCAGGAAACAAGAGAACGCCTTTCCAAGCGACAGCGAACACTGCGACAAAAGCCACCAGAGAGGAGAGTACAGCAGAAGCGGCCCCCGCTACAAAGCCATAAGTGAGGAAGCGCACGCAGTGTACTACGGAACCAAACTCTTTGAAACCCCCAAGAACGAAGGAGCGTTGAGTACAAAATATACGAATTCCCAGAGAGCCCGGTGGTTCCAGAGGCCAACGGGACTCACGACCAGTGTTGAGGACGCAGAGGCGAGGGCGGCACGAGGGCGGGCGCCGGGCGCATGGAACAACTGCCGCCGAACAAACGTGCGTAGACGTTCGTAGCGCCTGCAGTCGGCGCCGCCCGCCGCCGCCCGCCGCCGCCCGCCGCCGCCGCCCCCGCTGCCCCGCGTCGCCTAGCGACGCCCGCGTACTCCCGGGGGTGAGTGGGGCCAATGGCGCGGGGCGACGCCAGAGAGCCCCATCCGCGCAGACACTCCACTCCGCCGCCACCCACGTGGCGTCCCGACCATCCCTAAGGACTCCATCTCCTCTCCACGTTCACTTCGGGAGCATCTCTAGCACAAATGTACACTTACTTTCGCCACTAAAAAGAATTCAAATAACACTCTAAATTCTAATAAACTAATAAAAACAATGTGCAAACTTTATCCCTACATATAAGTTTTGCCTTATTTAGTATATTTAGGGATTTATTTTTAAATAGAATACAAATGTAAAATGAAGTCAATTCTTTTATATTTATGAGCCAGAAAGGAAGTATAATTAAGAAATATCAACGACAGGTTCACAACTTAAAACTCGATATCCAAGTGTAGTTCTTTGCGTTCACGTCGCTTGATATCTTTCTTAATCATCTCTTTGTTCAGGCAATAGGCGAGAAGAAATATGGGAGATCTCTCTCCGGATTTCCAAAATGAATTTAACAGCTTCAAGTGTTTCAGATCTCCAAAGTTTGTGATGGTGCTGCTTATCGTTTCCCGCAATCTTTAAGCTGTGTCCTAAGTCTATTTATCACCCAAGAAAATACTAACCGATTAATCGTCTATGTATTATCACGATGGCGCTGCAGGCAAAAGTAATTTATAGCAACCTAACACTTCATGATAAGAATAAAAGCATGGAAAAATTAATTCCACAAACCCAACTTACTACTTTAAAAATAATTAGGTGTTATCGTTAGACAAGAGTAAAAATAAAATCACGTCGGTGCAAGCTATTCAACACAATGAAATATAATCCAGATCACGAATGATCAGCTTATTTTGTAGCAACACGTAATATTTCCAGCAGCCCTCTTATCAAATGAAGGGACGTTCATCTCGTGTCAAGCCGGGTCATTTGTTTTATCGCGCCAGCAGGAACCGTAATTCTGGTCGCGAAGGGGTGTAAGTGGGCAGCGGGGAAAGAAAGTATAAAGGGCGAGAAAGGAACGGAATAATAACCAGCAATAACGATGGAAGCTTAATCAAAGATGACAAAGAAAAGATCATCACACGCACGAACACACACTCACTCACTCACTCACTCATTCACAAGTACACAAATGTTACAACAGTGTGAATAAGAATAAACATAAAGGTTGGATGGGTTCAGACTGAGACAAAGAACACAATGATGCTAATAAGACCACATTGAGGTCGGAGTGCGTGCCAACCAATACGCAATGAGAGGTTCGACATGAAAGGGAATGGGAAAATATAAACGGAGAGAGAGAACTCAGTGCAGAGTCACAGACCGCACAGACATCAGGCGTACGTAGTAAAACAACACAAGCGAAGTAGTGTGAGAAAAATCCACAAAATATCCATGACTGTTGGTCAAACGATAAACATCGGTACAGTGGCGACATTAACGATTGGGAAGGACGTCGCAAGAGCAAAAGCGAGAGTAAAGGCGGGGACCGCGAAACATCATGAACAGAGGTGCTGGTGATGGTTAGACAGAAGGGGTTAGTGTCCACACGTGCAGGCGCCCGTGGCCATGTATTCCTCTCCTCTTGTGGCCGACGTGCTGCGCTGCCGCCGGAGAACCGATAGCCGGGAATGCAAAGAAAGGAAGGGCGTGGCGCGAGATGGCAGCACGGGCTCGCCACCACCCGCGCGCGAGACTTTTTATTCATTGGCCTACCTGCCTTTCTTAATGTTCTCCCATGTGTTTGCCACGTTCTTGCAAAATAATACATTCCGTTTTTAAGAGACCAATACGTGCAGCAGAAGTTTACAAAGACAAAGCTCTCCTATTGGGAACAGCCACCACGCATTTCATAAGCACTTACTGTGAGCGATGACTATACAAATTCTACAACAAACATATTTCAATTAATGACCACATATTACAACGACCACTTAGCAGGATCGGGGCACATCCCAGTGATGCCAACTTAAAGTTCTAAACTTATCAAACTCCTCCTACAAACTTTTTATTTCTCCAGGCCAGTTTGTCACTAAAATTAGTGAATGACCTTCGTACAGAGGTCATTTTCCATATATCGAGGCAAAGAATAATTCAGATGAGTGCTGTATTTGCACGATTCCCTCATTCCAGGGCACATCAAAGCAAGGAAATTTATTTCTTGCATTCCTGACTTCTCATAGGCTTAACGGCATGTGGCTCATAGCGAACACATTCTCGTGTCTACTCTTCCAGAAACTCTTCAATAGGTTTTATCAAAATGAAGCAGTATTTGAATACTCAGTTATAAAATGTTCAAAATGTAAGTAGCGAATGTCGGTAGCGCCGAGCCATCGATTTGCCTTTCGATGACCTTTCGAGTAATGCTGAGGACGCATGGAACGCTTTTCAAGTCGCATTTCGGTATGCAAAGAATTTCTTGGGAATAAAGGGCAGACAATTACAGAGAACTAGGGCCGTATTTATAAACCTCTTCCAGGGGCTTGCCAGGCCTAGCAAGCAGCCAGAGTTCGGGTTTGCGATTTATGAACGGCCCCCAGCCAATTCCAGACGCCCCTTGAGCTTCTAGCAAGCCCCCAGATGGCAGGGCCCTAAGACCTCCGCTGGCAGAGCTTCATAAATACGACCCCTAATGTCCTTAGTGTCACCTTACCACCGAATAAGATGCAACTTATCTCCCAAATTAGATACTCTACTTGACATCTTTCCTAAAAAGTTTGAATCGGTAAGCAATGAATGTAGTGAGCGTTATCATCTACAAATTTTGCTCTCGAAAAATAGTACGAAGAAAAGTGGAGTGCTGCATGTTGTCAGTCAGTCGCCAGTGATGCTCCTGCCCTGGAATTCAGACGAACGAAAAACGCAAGTAGGTTTAGTCCAAGTTAGGTGTTAAATAGCACTATAGTGCCTATAAGAATTAATCATTCGTTGTGAAGCTAGTTGCAGGTACTGTTGAAACCAGAGACAACTGGCTTTTTGGCTGTCTTGTTTATGTCCAGCAATGAACACATCAAAAGTCATGATTAGAAAGTTAGGTCACAAACTAGAACTTAATATTTTTTGCCAGTGTAATCAAAGCACAGGAAATGAAATTAATATAAATAAAAATATAAACATACCACGGCAATAATTATATCTTACAGCATCTCGGTTAATGTAGGATGCTACAAAAGGCAAATTCATCAATAACTGAGGTAAGAAAATGGCTTAAACATCTTCAACGAAGCATCATTTGCCTTTTAATTCATAGAATATCTCGATTTCACCAATTAAGAAAACTTAGCTTGTATCTCCGAACCTACTACGTCACAAACTACATTACAAATTTAAAAACAACAGAAAGTTTTAAAATAAGAAGACGAAAATCCATGAAATACAAAATCCCAATTTATGCATTACATCCCATAACTCACATTTTAAAATACCACCCTGAACATACCAGAACAAATAGACAAAATCACATTAAAACGTTTCATGTAAAATATATCATAAGTATTGTACGTGTCATTTCAAACAACCATCGGTATTTATGAAATCAGCATAATTATTACGTAATTCGACAATAATGACCGACAGCACCTTCGAACAAAATATCAATAAAACAGGTTATTTTGTAAGAAAACAATGAAATTTACCAAAGCTATCTTGAGTCACATGCGATTAACATGGATTAAAAAATAATTAAAATTATTCTCACAAATAATACAGAGTGTCTCTCATATGTAATACACAGTGAATTACAAATTATTAATAATGTAACTTCATTTCGACGCTTACGAATATATTACAGAAATGTAGAGTTCTAACATCGTACTCTCCACAGATGGGGTGGGAGACACTTCATTCTGATGCACAAACCCAATCGCACCGCGCGAATTCGCACAAAAGCGGTCGAGAGGCGGCGTGCTACAAAGTCCCTCGGCGCGGCGGGGGCTTCAAGCCGCCCCGCGCCCGCGCCCGTCATTCGATAACGCGCGCCAATAACAGCCATTAAAATTTGACCGAAATTAGACCGAAAGCTGAAGGGCTTGTGTTTTGGCGCTCATAAATAATTCACACTTCAATTTCCGTTCGGCGCAGGAATCGCGGGTACCGCGCGCGCGACTGCGTCTGAGAGCGCGCACATCCGCGTGGGTGGACCGCGCCATTTAATGGAGCCCCCGCTAGCGCACGCCACACAGCCACGCCGCAAGGAATAGCAGAACACGGAAAATCTGCGCGGGCGAATTCGATTCGATTCAATTCAATTATGCCGAATTTCTACGTGCCGAGGCACATGTCATCGAGCGAGCTATTCCGCCTGACCACGCAGATTTCGCTGTGTAACAGCGAAAGAATGCATCTCGCGGGTGACGAAACAGGTGATTTGAATTTTGCTCTTAGGATTCATTTATGCGCCGTAGATCTACTACATGGGACAGCCGGCTTAACGTCCCCTCCGAAGGAAGCGTACAAAGGATTTTTTTCTCTCATAAAAATCCACGACTTCGATAGAATTTGAACCTTGACAACTGGGTACAATAGTCCCATGCGCTAACCACCGAAACCGCAAAATGAGAGAATCAGCTCATTTTGCTGTTAGAGGCTTAAACATATCGTGAAAGATATATAAATAGTTAGATATAGATATACATACATATACACACATACATGTAGACATATTCAATCAACTCTGATATTCGCCAATACTTTTGGCCCAAAAGTTTTCTCGCAAGAGAAAAGTTTCCATTCTGTTGTCTCAATGGAGCTGCGGACGGAAAGCCTGATTTAAACAATTTATTTAAATTGAGTGTTATGTAAAATGAACGTGAAACAAAATATTGTGAGAGATGCCTTAAAACAGGAAGATCGTAATTAGTTCTAGTATATCCGAACTGAACGTCAACATCTAATTACTTCGCAACACCGCTTTGTGTACTCGCGGGCCAATGTAACTTCATGAATTCAACAAACATAGACACTGTTAGGAATCCAATGCGTTGATCACTATGGCAACGTGTCATTTCACAGAATGCGCCTCTTGTCTCTCTCAGCTGGAATTTCCATTAGCTTATATTTTTTCAGCTCCTGCAATCTACTCTACAACTCGTTTACGCCATAAAACTATTTCTAAGGTACGACATTTGTATCAACGACATACGCATGATTTCATCTCTAGAGATTCATTTTCCAAAAACTGATTTACACGCATAACCAATCAACCATATGAAACATCCATCTCCGTGCTTCATTTCGTATCTCAGAATGAAGTTAAGTACTTGTTCATTTCATGTATTTTTCAGAGTGGATGCAATTTCCATACTTGATTTCCGAGTTCATTTCATTTCTATGTTTCCGTTTCTATTTTATTCGCTTCGTTGAAATCACTGGAAAACGAAAACTTTTTTATATGATACAGGGGAAAATTCATTTCGTCGGCAATGATACACAACGTTACTCACAGAGTATGATTTTATAGTATCACGCATCCAGAAAATTGCAACGTACTGACAGGAATCCGTAATATCAGTCAGTCAAAATCGAAACTCCGCCGTTAAAGGGATACGTACATTACACTTCACAACTGTGGTCGCAACTAATCCTCATGGGTTTATGATATATACACAATGCTTACACGAAATATAAGTTGTCCCTTGAAAAATTGTGTAATATTAAAAGAATGGAATCATATTAAGGCCAAACATTTCCTTTGAATTAATTTTACGTTCATAACTGTTTTCCTATACGAACCACACAGAAAATAGGACTCAAAGGACACTCGTCTGCAACCAAAGAATTCCATTTTAACTGCGATTTAATGACTAATTCGAATTCTCTTGATGTGCTGAAATTAAAAATGGCTTGTTTTTCTCCATCACATTGTTTTTTGCAAATCAGCGTTTTGTAATTTACAGGTAGACATGTATATCAACAGTAATGATATTATGGATTTTATCTAAATAGCTCAAATCAAATACTGGTTTGGTTTTTTCAATGTATCTCCTTCCTCATCTTGCCTCCAAAAACGACGCTGATAAATAGTGCAATTTGCCGGGCCGGGTTTCATTTTTCTGCATTAATTTCAACGTATCTATTAGCCCAGTCTTTCCCTCAGTCGTCATCACGTTAGTGCACATACCTCAACGTCTTGAAAAAATTGCTGTGTTATTTCACTGAACCAGTGGCGAATATGCAATTCACAAGCAACTGTGTTACTGAAGAATGTCTATTTAGCTTACTTTGGAATGAAATTGAGTGATCAATTCAAAGACTGTGTTCCTCCTTCGATGCGCAGAAAATATAAAGAAAATCCTTTGAAGCTTAAATCTAACAATAAATCTGTTGGTTTCGGAATTCCTGTGGCGTGTCAGTAAAGTAGCGTGTGCAACGAAAATACAGAAATGATTGCTACATTTGCTCAATCGATGTGAGACGATATAGAAAACGAAACAAAAGAGAAATTGCTTATCCCAACGGTAAGTCTGCTAATCATCGTATCCCTTCTTCTTTGGCCCTGTTCTTCCAGAGACGGAAAAAAGGTGACCCATCTAGATGGTTCCACAGTATTATCATTATGATGGGTTTTTCTTGGGAGGATATAATGACGGTAGCTTGCCATTGGTGGTTCCCTGATGGTTATATTATTATTATTATTATTATTATTATTATTATTATTATTATTATTATTATTATTATTATTATTACGATAGAAGTGATAGGGCGATGGTGAGGGGTGAAAGGACCCACACAATGATGAGAGATGAGGTGATGTGGGAGGTGAGAGATAAGAGGTGATCGTGACCTTCTCGAACCTTCCCAGCATTCTCAGCATTCCAAGGGAAACCACGAAAGCACCGGTCAGGATTGCCGGCCCGGCGATCGAACCCGGAGCTCCCGACTGCGAAGTCAGCCGCTACGCACTGAGCCACTTCGCTCGGTAATCGCAGTATACCTCAGAGCAATGATATTCTAGTACCAAACCCACCATCAAGTTCTCGTTACAATACATTAGATGTGGACGGTTTAATTTTAGAATTTGCTAAAAAAAAAGAATCTAACTCAGATTTTTAAGTAAACAGGAGTATAAGCTTAATGACTTAGAGATTTAGTGGGAATTCACAGTCTACCGACTTTTGCCGAAGGCAGCGAGACTGACGATGACGGCAAAGCCGTCGAAAGCCGGCTATCTTAATAAAACTAATATGTTGACGAAGATGACCTCTTTTATTCTCTTCTCTTAGAGATTTAGGTATTTCAAAATACGCAGGGAATATTTTTAATGTAAGCTAAAAAATAAAAATGTTTTTACCAGATACATCATTCTCTCGGTAAAGATATCGAGGGGAAGGATTTTTTTCATGTACTGCAATGACGTTTCCTGTTTCTCGAAAAAATTCAAAATATTTCATTTCAAAGGCGAATTTTTATTAAATCCGCGAAGACGAGTCTCAAAGCAGTCTTTCTTCGTAATTAAAATGAATTCGCTTCACTTCCAATAGGAGTTGATGTTCATCTGTTCATCGTCAGAAAATTTATATGAAATTTTACAACAATGACAATAATTTTGGCCAACAACAGGAAACACGAAATAATCCTGCCTAACTTACTTGTGGAACATTCTTGCAAGAGATGTTTATTTGGGAAAAGGAAACAGGCCTCCTTAAGATACTTTCGGACCAGGAGAAAAAGTACAAAGTAGGCTTGGTGCCCTCTGACGATGTTCTTCTACCACTTCTGCACAGGAAACCAGAGCTGATCAAACAATTTCTGAAATCGCACCCCAAGTTGGAGAATGTTTCAGATATCTACGTCTATATACCCAAAAGCCAAATTGAAAGTGGGATTTTTGTAGTACCTGATATGCGTGATCTCCAGTCAGATGACGTCTACACTCAAACTATAAATGGAGTTGAAAAAGAAGCCTACGAATCGTTGAAGCAACTCATTAGTGTTCTAATAACAAAAATCTAGATAAGAAGAATCTCATAAAACGTGTGAATTCTACATTCAAAGCTCAAAGTAGTAAATCGAGCCTGAAAGTGCATTTTTTATTTTACCTTCTCTACTTCCCACAAAAATTGGGATTCTTCAATGAAAATCAAGGGATGATATTTTACCATGATGTAAAAGATACTGAGGGATGTACCGAAATAAAAGGTGATAAGGTATGAAAGACAATAAATTCAGAACTCCGAAACAAAAACGGGCACGAAGCAACACGAAGGAAATTTAAAAAAATATCACAAGAAAGACAAGTTTATAAAAATCATAACAATATAATGCACGAGTTCAAGGTCTCCAATAAAAAATACAAACTATTTTTTGCTCCCCATATCAGAGTTCGCATCTCAGCCAGTTAATGTAACTGAAAAAATGAAACAACGTTATAGATAAAAATGGTTGCATTATTTATTAATTTCTCTACAAATTATTTCAACCTCTTTAATCTACATCTTTAGATTTGTTTTCTTGTAGTTAAAAAATCACCCTCAATACACAAGCCCGTGCTTGTGTGATTAACGCAGCAAATTCTCTTCATGACAGAGTTTGTGCTTTAACTCCACAGCGAATAACAGGGGAGAAAATTTCTAATTCGGCAAACCACTAACTGGGCAAAATGAAACGGCCGCACTACGGATGCTCGCGGCCCTCTCCAAATTTACAATCATTCGAATACCGATACGTCACAGCGCGACGCCGCGGGGGAACCCGGAACCCGGCCTTCGCCGCGCCCACTGCCCGCCCGCACCGCCTGCACTGCGAGGGCGCTGGCGGCACAGCACGGCGTCGCACATTGACTGAATTGGGCCAAAAATCTGGCCATAATGGCAAAATTCAAAGTGCGCGATCGGAATTCTGACCCATCAAATTTCGTTTGGAAGGCATTGGAGCACACTACTTTAGCTCCAGAACGGTATTTCAATCATTTTTGTCGTCCTCACGGTCTCGTAAAGTTACCGTTGCTCGAAACACGCGAATTCATTGCTTCTTATCGACTACCTTTGTTAAATTTAAAAAAAGTGTTTAAATTATTTCAGTCAGTTAGCCATTTCGAACCCGCCATTTTGAATTTTGAAATTTCATTCCATGATATTCAAATTCAGCGACCTCAAAAACCAATTGACACCAATTTTTACGCAACTCCACTGGCACTTGCAATTATGACCACGTTTTAGGCCCGATTCAACCAGTGTGCGTCGGCCGGAGAGGGGGTGAGAGAGTTGCGAACGGGGATATGGCTCATACTGAGGTAAAAAAAACGGAAGTCGATATTGTGAAGAGCGATGGAAAACATGAAGAATGGTGTAAGTAAAGCTGAAAAGAGAGTTCTTCAAATAATTAATCTATAATTTTTTTTTAAAAAGATATCAATTTCTCGCCAGCAGTAAATTTTATGCAACTTTATTCGAAGGTTTCGTTCCTGTGAGAGGCAGATTGAATGTACAAGTTGAGTATAAACTGCAAAGCAACTAGATTCCAGGCGACCACAGTGACGACTGCCTGATACGAAGGAATAAAGAGACTCAGATGTAGAAACAAATTTTGACTTTTTGACTGATTTCTAGAAAAGCAAAGAAAGTAACAACGGTAAAGGCATAACAAAGACTCGGATCTGCAGCAGCAAAAGTGCAAACAAGACAACTCAAAATGATTTCCCCAAAAGTAGCACGCACACTACTCAAGAACAACTAATATAATACTCTCATATAGCAATGCAACAAATCAAATTCTTGGATGTAGGAGGACAGGAAGAGATTTAATGTGAGTGACGGACGGACACAGGCAGGTTACTTGATTAAATACATTCACGATTGAAGTGTCATTCCCTTTCATATCAGAATTAAATTCATAGGGTATTCGAAAATCATTTTGGTTTTCAGAGCACTTCTTTTGGTGCCAGACAAATAGATGAAGGTGGTTTTCAGCTGTCTTTTAAAGTCTAGGGCTTGGTGTATCATCAAATTACATCCCGTTCATTACCTTCCGTCGAAAATGTCAAATAAATGCTCTGCAAATAAATTTTATCAGTGATCCAACTAAAGAATACAAGGCTATCGTTTTCTCCAACTTATATACCTCCATAGCTAATCATTTACAATGTTAAACGAAGACAGATCCACGCGATACACATTTGAAAATTGCTTTGCATACGATTCCTTCCGAGTGCAATATTAACTACAAAATCGTTATTAATTGTTAACTAATTTAATCGGAGGCAAAAGACCGCAGAGGGCGTCATATTGAACCTCTCACTAATGATGTAACCGTTTTCTTATTGGATCAACATTGTGACAAAATAGATATGAACGAAAATGACAAGATACAAGACTTTACAGTGAATTTCTGAAACTTATAGATCGTATGCCACACAACAATACCTCTGATGGAGCAGAAAATCGGGACAATTTTGCAAGTTAACAAATAAACCCTAACACTGGCCTCGATAACTTCAATAAAAATGTATATCACTTCAATGGTATAGTTATCGGATACCGCTGTGCAATCGTCAATGTTATTCGTGCCACGGAAAACTACCGATCAGAGCAGCCGGTCGCTAGAATTCTCCTCCAGACAGCGACTGAATTCGACCTAGCTGAAAAGCTAGTGTCGAAAGTCCTGGAACCTAGGACCTCCCGGTCACAGGCGCTGCAGTGACATCAGTTGATGCCCTGAGCTACCGCTCCCGGTGCGAAGTTTCGATGAGACTTCCGAAGGCAACGTAAGGCCGACGTTCCGAAGTAACGAGAGGCCCGCCACAGCCCGGCTGCAGCACGGAGGGAGGCGGCGCGCGGCGCGACGGGGGCTCACGCGCTCTGCCGGCCTGGCTGCGGGGCTGGCGCAGGGCGGGGGAGGGGGTGCGATCGGCCAGCGGTCGGTGGACAACGATCGGGCGCGCGCACAGCTATGCGTCCGTTCCCACGCCGTAATGATTGGTTCGTGCTGTGCTCACCGCTCTGCCAATCCTGTTTCTGCTCCCAGGCGAGAACGTGCAACGATCAACACTAGCATTGTACGCTCTACATTCTCCGAGTGAACGCAACATCCACAGCTGTCTTCTGGGTGCAGATTCAATTGAACATTTCTTAAATCGACAAGATCTTCACGCAACCGAAAGATATAATTATTAATTTTAGCTGTTTAAATTTCGCTCCATTAAAACATCTTTCATTTGGCTGTTTTCCAAGACACGGGGAATATCCAAATCAGTAGTACACTTGTAATGGAGTATCATT
This sequence comes from Teleogryllus occipitalis, assembly GCA_011170035.1. Classification (NCBI taxonomy): domain Eukaryota; kingdom Metazoa; phylum Arthropoda; class Insecta; order Orthoptera; family Gryllidae; genus Teleogryllus; species Teleogryllus occipitalis. Next base: position 49,044 of record BLKR01000648.1, on the reverse strand, counting down.
ATTATTTACTAACTTGTTGAAAATCTCGTTGGGTTTAAGTGAAAATGAATTTCTTACATCATATTATGATAGTATTTGCAAGGTTAGCCTGTAAATCAGTGGTGTAACTGAGGCTTGCCTTTGGTCTAAAATTGTGGCAATAAATAAATTCATATAATTATAATATTTATTGATATAATTAAAAACTTTTGTACAATGTTATTGATACATTTTTAACATTAAACAATCATCAAATTCAGAGTGTTAGATTGGAAATCATTCAGAGCTCAATTCGTGATTGAAGTTGGATAGTGCGCACAGCGCGGGCTGTCCGAGGCGGGGCGCCCTAACGAGACGAAACTCGCCGTACAAAGGACGGGCCGAACGACGGCCGCGGGAGGTCATTACGCCCCCCCCCCGGCCACCACCCACTCGCTCTCTCTTCTAGCAGTTACCTCTTATTCTGACCCCTTCACGAAGCTTCTCCTTCTAAGATCAACGTCGCCGTAAAAAAACATTTCCTTTTCACGATAAGCCATTATTCTATTTTCCTAAGGTATCAAAGCTCTTGCACTACATTAGGACGATATTGTTTAAGGTCGTTTTTCAACAACTTGGTCCTATAGCGACCACTTTGTTTTAACTGTAGGGGGAACTGTACGAGGAACACTTAAGGACAACACGAATACACATAAACATACATGCCCGAGGCAGGATTCCAACACGCGACCTTTCGAGCCGAGGAAGCTAAGCCCTTCAGTCTTAGCGATCTCGGCTATCCCGGCTAGGGCGATACTTGTCGATCTGTCGCCAAACAATCTCCTTCAATTTGACTTTCGTTCTTCAGTGTACTTCTTTCTTCTTTTGCAGGTACTATATTTTATACACATTAAGGCGCTTGCTATCTGCATTATACCGGTTTCTAAACATCCTTCTCACCTCCTTCTCAGTTATGGAACAAAGCTCGAAGAAACCTCTTGTATTCGAATCCAATTCCGTTTTCTTTTCTAAGCGTAGTAGCTTTTCCATCGTTGCCTTGACTACATCTATAGCGACTTGGCCATCGCATTCAGGGCCTTCGCCCGAGAACGTCTCGCATTGTGACAACAGCCCTCTGTCAGCAGCCCTCTGTCAGCAGCCCTCGCTCCGCCTCCCTCTTCCACTCCTTTCGCTCCGCCCCATCGAAGCAGCTCCGACGCGCACGTCCCGCCGCATAGCGGAAAGAAGAATCAAGGAAGTAACTCAATAAGAAAACAGATAACGCGGTGGCTCCCTGATGAAGTGGAAAAGAACTCCGCTATAATGAGCAACGACAAACGAGGTTACGAAGGAAGATAGAAAGAAAAGAGCTTCGGGACGCCGGTAGAAGAAGCAAGGGACTGGGAACGAGAAAAAGAAAGCGAGAGGAAATGATAAAGTCGGGGCTGCTCAACGGGAAGAAGGAAACGGGCGATAATGGATTTCTGGGACGTTGTGGGGCAACATGTATTCCCTAGTTACAAAAATAAAACAAGACGAAAAAGTTAAGAACTTCTTCCAGCATGGTAGTTTTTTGCTAACATCTAATGATATTATCTCGACTTCGCGAAGTCAGCTGCCCTCACTGACAACTGAGTAAACTTTTTAAGTACACTTTGACCAAACATTAATATAAAAGTAGTCTTGAAGAAGAAAAAAATATATACTTGATCTGCAGCTATGGTGCCAATATACGAGATCTAATTATTTTATGAATTTCAGGTTGACGGAAAGCAACTATTTTCTCAGATAATTTAAAAATCAAATTATTTCCTGGATTTCTGAAAGCAGTAAGACGAGAAAAGTATAAAAAGTAAAATAATACGAAAATGACTCACAACCAGAATTAAATCGGCTGAACATTCGCCATGGATTCGGTAATTTCTTCAGGCACAATACGTGGTCGTATATCGAGTGACGCTTACATAAAATATTCTCCCCCCCCCCAAAAAAAAAGAAAAATAATAATAAAACCAAATAAAATCTGGAAACAAAATTAAGGATTCATAAAATAATAAAATTGAGCATAACAACGTGTGTATATTTCCAACGTGTTCTTCTCCCATCCCATGCGCCTGGCGGTCGGGTGGGTAGGCCACCCGGCGGGCGTATTCCCGGAGTCAAGCCCCAGCGCGACGGCGGGGCCGGGGGCACGCCCCAGGGGGAGGTATTGATTCGCAGGGGTGCACCTGGCCATGCCCACCGTGACGTCACCCTCTCGCCAACACCTGATGACGTCATCGTCTGCTGGCGGCTGTGGTGGCGGCGGCGGCGGCGGTGCCCGGGCGCCACCGACGCGTCTGCGGGCGCAGAGCTCCGTCTGGCGGCGAGACGGGCGAACTACATCCACGATCGCGAACCCGTGGGCACAAAGGCGCTCAACCCGTAATCGCGAAATCACAATACGTACATTTTATGTATTGGAAGAAATAGCGCAATTCCTTCGCTTGCATAATTTCGGTAACATACCTTAGCTTTATAATGAATTTTCACATTAATCCACATTGGACACTTCGACATTAGATCAGGTTTGTCCAAGTTTGAAAAACGCCAGCAACACCCACGCTTCCTGAATTCCAAATCCAATATTTATTTCATGTGTAGCGTCAAGATACCTGATCCAACTATAACTGTATCACATACTCTTTCACAGTGATCCAAATATAATCATCTCAGAAGAAAGTATGATACATCTAATGATATTAAAAAAGTTACTGGATAGTAAATTGAAATTATTAACGAAACGCAGTTTTTAAATGAAATACACATGTATAAGGACCTTGCTATATGATATATGAAATGATATATAAAATGGTATATGAAATATGTAAACTTGTAATGTTATTTACTTTGTAAACTTCTACAGCAAATTGTAGATGTAACAAATAATTTGAAGCTAAAGACCTCTACCTTACTTGTACCTTAATAAATGAATCATACTAAAACGATGAAAAATACATTAAAAAATACCCGATCGTACTTTCCGACATTGACACTTAATGCATGCATTCTGAAGTCGTTGAAGATCATCAGTTTTAATTTCCGTACACAACATCACTGTAATCTACAACAAAGGAGTTTAACTAAAAGTAGACTGGAAAACAAATGCAACTCAATGGAACGGGAATAGGGCACAATAGTATTACTGTAACATCCGGAAAACTTAGGATTTTGAAGTATTTTGTAAGACCGATAGTAAGCAATTCATTTTGGGTTTACCTTAAGACCATGGCAGTAAGAAAGCCAAATCATGATTTTTTTTGTTAACAAACTGGGATACATAGAATTGTTTATTCCCTATTTAAACCTAAATGTCATATCTATATGTGTGGTGGTCGAAATTTGACAGCACAGAGATATTACCATTTGCTAGACCTGAAGAAAAATGGATTGAGGACGAACCTGTTGTATACCTTGTTAAAGTAGTTAAGATAATGAGATAGCAAACATATTTGCGATCTACTACTAACTTATATTGAAATCAACTGTAAGGGAGGATTAGAAAAACGAAGGAATTTTAATTTTCTCAGAAGAAAGTCATCGCCCACTGGATGGAATGAGTCATTAAAATCTAATATCTTCAGCATTCTTATTATGCCCACATTCAGACAGAGAATGTCTTTAGACATTATTGATAAAGCCATTAGTGTACTCCTTCCTTTCTAAAACCAGATTGAAAATTGTTTAAAAGATCGTTTCGGATGAGATACATTTCCACGAACATTTACTATTGTTCCAAGAACTTTGGCCAATGTTAAAGTAGACTGATAAGTTAACTGCAGATTTACATGCACTAAAAATCATGAAAATATGCACGCAAATATGCTTTTAAAAAATAAGGAAAATATATACTCAGAACGTAAAAATTGCACGAACCAAAGAAATATGTACTCAGAACGAAAAAATTGCACAAACCAAAGAACTTTTTTTTTTACTGCAGTAGGTCTACTTTTATATCTTGAAACATCGTTTACATCTTCATGCCTTTAACAACAAAAATTACCATCCTATTTCTAAAATTTTCTGGTTTATTTTTTCTGTAATTTTCCAAATTGCTCTTCCGCACAGAAAATGATAAATCGCATTTTAAATGACTAGAGGACACCGCTGAAAAGCTGCGATTTCCTTTTCTATTTAATAGTATCCGATTTATCTGGTAAAACTGCTCTTATCTTTTTTTCGTTCGTAAACCGGAATTTCGTTTTTGATTATCTTAATCTTCATCTAATCTATTTTATCTTTTCATCTATTCCTTCAATTTTTCTGAAGAGATCACCTCCAGATCATGTTTTTGGCATTTCAAGTTATATTAGAGTAATAAAATGTAAGGCAATATGACAGTTCGCTTTAGATTCCTTCTTCATAAATGAAGCATTTCTTGCTAAAGTAAAGCAAGTACTGATTCAGTAAACAAAGTATCTTTGTGCCTTCAACATGCGATTACTAATAAAGTGTAGCATTGAAGCATGCCACAGAGTATGAAAGAAAGAGACTTTCTAGTAGTTCCCCTTTAGATATTAGTTATCGTCACAGCATTGGAATAAAAAACCTCCGAAGAAATCACATAATTAACTTTATGCTACTGTACAGGTAAATCTTCGGCTGCACAATACAATAACGTATATCATCGAGGCACAAGAAAGATAACTCTTGCAAAAAATCGTAAAATTTAGTTAAGTGAGGAAATATATTAAGAAAATTCTCTATTTCTATGTGCACATTTTTTTAAAAAAATATTACTTCTTCAGACAACTGAGTTATAGAGTAAATCAGGTAAAAATCGTCCTTCTACTAAATGACAGGCTACGACGGGGCTTCTTTTTATTTAGAAGACGTCGTGCAGACATGCCCGAATACGGACAGTCTAATAGCCAGTACTATAGATTTCAAACACGAAGCAAACTCGATTGTGAACTCGTGCTAAAACAGCACGTGAAGTAGTGCTAAAACAGCACGTACTTTCTCCCCTCCCTCCTATTTTCACGCGAAACGTATTCAAATTTTCGAAAAATTGAACATGACCTTATTTTAAAATCTTAAAGAAACAGATTTTATTAAGTGCAAAATCTCAATCATTAATATTTCAGTTGTAGGAAGACATCGAAAAAAATTGGAACTTTTGCAATTTTCGAAAAATCAGGGTTTTCAACGAACATGAGACCTGCAGCATTTTGTTAAACGTTCACATTATCCTACAAAATTTAATCACAAACGATGGGGCCATTTTCATTGAAAATTTTGAAAATGCCCCATAGGCTTCATGCCAAGTACTCCCCAAAATTAAAACATCGGTTCCAAATTCAAGGACCCGCGACATCAGTCAGATCGGTTGGGGAATGTCCATTTTGGTGAAAATCGACTGAACAGTTTAGTCGCTAGCGTTGTTCACAGGCGGACAGACGGTCGGACAGAGTTTTGCCGTCATTCGATTTTTCAGTATCAAGGACCAACAAAACATGGATTCTGGCTACACCATATGTAGTGGATTTTTTCTAAATTTAACAACTGGATTTATCCACTTTTTCGCTGTCAAGGCCCTGTAATAAGAATTTTTCTGATTAAAATTCGCCATTTTTCGCATAGCATTACATAACTTTCTCCATACACTGTAACGAGAAAGTAAAAATGTACGTAATTAAATACAACTGTCTTGGCAATATATGCTTACAAAGGTAAAATATGCTCAATCGTCAGATGTATGCTGAAATATGCACAATATAACTTCCAATATTGATTCCAAACAACAAAAAATGAAAATGTGTTCGTTATGCGTTTCATAATCTTTAAGGAAAACTAGTGGTGATAAAGAATGGCACAGCATTTCTCGCTCTCTGTGGTTTAAGAAACATTTTCGGTATTCCCTACCACCTTCCCGTCTGCTATTTGCCGGTGCCTTAAAGATCTTTTTCCCCACATTTTCTCATGTTTTCAATCTCCTAAAAGTAAAATTGAAATACGACTAAATGAAATTTATGAAAGTGTAAACGCGTTCCTAAATGTTACTAAATACAAATTTTCATTCAAAAATGCGTAGAGCCGTTCTTCAGAGAATGTCGTTTGACAGTTTCCGGAAATCCACCATTATCATATTATTTTCATAGAAAACGTTTTGAGTTTTAGGAAACTGAAAACATTGTTTAAATCCCGGAGGGGTGGCTGTTTTGCCATAAACCAATTTTAAGGTATCAAGGACCAACAAGACTTGGATTCAGACTAGACAACGGTGTTAGAGGAAGTCATTTACTACATATAGGAACAAGGAGGTTGGACACTTTCAGGGGTTTGGCGAATTTTGGAATTTTGAGAGGTGGATTGAGAGCTACAGTAGCGTACGCTATCCTAGCTTCTACATTTAGGAAGAAATTTAGTTGTCAAAGAGAATTATATTAAATGTAAAAGGTACGCAAGAGTGACTTCCAAAACCATGTTTAATTGTTTCGCGGTTATATCATCCGAACATTTCGAATTTCATTTGAGGGATTTCACAACTTGATGTCAATCAGTAACGTTGAAACGCAATTTATGGGCGGACGGGTAGCCCATGTTGCTAGAATCTGCAATGGTAACGTATATCAGATTCGAAGCAGATGCGAAAGCGATATCCTGAAAAGCGGATGTAACAGAAGCGCAGCGAATACGAAACCGAAAATTATCAAGTTCATATGCAGTGAGTTTCCATTTCAATTGTTTACGAATTTCTTTCATTTTAAACGTTTTCCACATCATCTTCGTGCATAAATTTTCCGAGGTCAATTACAACGAATTCAGCGTTCCTGACACGGCAGTTGTTTTACAAAATGTCTTATTCATTCGAATTTTTTCTCCAGATTTATTACCCTTACAATAACTAAACCCTGAATTTCGGTCTTTCGTGAGGATTTTAACTCGTGGTAGAACACGGAACAACAGACCGCACCAGGTACGTTTTGCAGAAAAATGTTTGTTTAAATATTCGTTATAACGCCATTGCAAACGGCGACCTTTTATTCTAAAGAGAATTTTGCAGGTAAACATTAGACGGATATGCATGTTCACAGTCTATTAGAAGCGATGCAAATCTCTGATTATTTTAATCATGGAAGGGTTTGTGTGTGTGTGTATGATGTAACAGATTAAATCTCAAACAAATTACCAAAGAAAAGCTGGCAGTTCATATACATGCAATGTAACTGCAATACTAAAATTATAATTTTTATTTCACATTAAAGGCACTATATCAGGCCTTTTATGTGACGAAGAAGTGCTAATTATACTTCCCCACCGGTTTATTTTGGACATTATTTATGTATTTTAGTGTCACGTGACTCACGGGCAACGATTGTGGAAGAGCTGTTTATATTAATTTGTAAATAAATAATACAATCTCCCCGAAACTGCTTTAACGAGAGCAAAAAAGAATTAAAAACTCATAATTTTTTGGCAAACTCCAATTTAGTCTACTTCAATTAATTTTATTCATCTGTTCACACTTTTGTTCTATTGAAGAAAAAAAACCTGTCATTGGGAAAACACGAAGTACGGCCGCATCAGCTTCAAGTTCTTAGACTCCGTGAAAATACTAGGTCCAGCGTGGAATACACGAAGTCAGACACGCACGATTTCAAGTTCACCGCACGTTCCGCCACGACGACACGTAACGGGGCCTCGGCCCCAGCCCACTCGCAGTATCGACCCGCCATGGCGCGGCGCGGCGCGGTGCGGGGCGGGGCGGGGCGGGGCGACCAGGCCAACACGTGCTCCACATGCGCCGCGCCAGGCCGCCAACACTCCCCCGCTAGGGGCCGACCCGCGCGGCTTCTGGCGGCGAAGGCAGCAAGCTCCATCTACCCCCGTACCGACGGCTGGCGCCCCTAGCGACCGCCCGCGGAAACAGCCTAGTGCTTGGAACCGCCGCTAGATGCCTAACCTGTACCAAACGCGTCTTCCCACAATCCCGCCCATAGAATTTGAATTATGATTTTAATACACGTGGATTAGTTCCCATGACACTTTCAACAGCATTCTCTTTAATAAAAGTTTTATAAGCAATACACTAAATATTTAAAGCAACAGGGAACTCAAATGAAAAAATGGGGTTTCTTTGGTACTGAAGAGGTTCAAAAGATCATTTGATTTTTTTTTTTACTTACCTGTTTCAAAGAAGCAACGTATAATATTTGACTCACACTTTTCAGCAATCGAAACCATGACTAAATCTAAAAATGTTGAAAACAATAACGGCAGAGGCATCGACACTTTCGTTTCTTTGGATGTTGGAATAGCATAGCATATTACTCGGAAATACGTTCAAAAAAGGAAAACAAAACGCCATGCACTAAAACTATACAAATGGTCACCCACTACTCTGGTTATGCTAAAAAAATGTGTCATTACATACACACACACACAAGTAATTAAATATTTATTACATACCGGTATTTATGTACAGTTATTTGCCAGCTTCTCGGAAGCATGGCATAGCAAAAATTAGGTGCAAAAACTTTTTTTTTTTAGAAAATTACAGGCTCTCTTTATGTCTTACTAAAATGTTACACAGAACTTTCGTAACACTCCAAAATTAAACTAAATATGCTACACGCCAAGCATCTGGGTTGGTCGGTACAAGCAGGTCAGAGTTGGAAAAGGCCAGAAAAAACGGAGGCCGAGAGGGGTAAGTTCAGACGGAGGTGGGCGTTCTGGATCGGCAAGAAGCAAGTCGGAACGGTGTGGAAGAGGGCATACGCACCAAACAATTTTCCGAAATGGAGCTAATGAAGGAACTTATTGACATGCCTGTAGAAACTGTATCTGACGTTTTCTGATTTAGGCAATTATCTCAATAAACTGTCAGATTTTGTAGTCTAATAATGTTATCAACAAATCTGAAGAACATTCTTTAACCACAATAAAGCTAACGAATATGCTGAAACTTCTCAGACAGCAAACTCTCGAAATGTTAAATGCTACCCTCAATTAATTGCGGCAGGGTTGAACCATATTTTACAGAACTTCATACTGCCAATTTTTTATGAAGCAGATGATTTCAATTGATAAAGAAGGTCCTTATCGCAAACATCAAATTTAAATGACCCACAAAGCGACAGATTCAACAACACTGAACCTTTGTGTCTCACCTTAAAACCTTTAATACCAAAGACTTTGGAATATAGTACTGCTATTTGTAATATAGGACTTTGGAATTTAATACTGCTGAACTTTAGAAGTGAACCTGCTCTCGCGATTCACTAACACTACACAAAATCACTGGAAAGCTAATGGAGAGAAAATGCAGGGCCAGTAATGTGTAGGTAAAATTACGCCTCGGAGATTGTGATAATGCATTTATGCAACGGCGAACACTGCCCGTACTTCGAGACGTCCATTCCAGCAGAGAAAATACGATACGTCGAAATCCTGTAATCTTTCATGTGTAGTTCCGATGACGGATATGGAAACAAAATCACGCAACAATCTATCGAACAAATCTTGAATCTAAGACAATTAAGTGATGAAGTAGTACAACACTTTTTTTTTTTTCTCAGACTCGAGCAAAGGATAAAGAAATGAAGGCGTACTTAACTCTGATTGCCGTTTCAAAATAAATCACCCTTACGATAGAGCTAGTGGAGTTCCCATCTACCATATTTATGTTAATTCTGAGGATATTCTATTTGTCTTATGGATTTCAAGTTCAAACAGTTGAAAGCTTTATCTATGAATTTGATATCAAAGAGTAGGTAAAGCATATACAGGACGAAGTATTGTGGAAGGTGGGTCAAAGTTCTTGTTTTTACATTATATTACCAAACCAGACAATCTCTGATTTTATACACGAGATGTATCTTGCTTGTATTCCACAGTGGGTCTCAAATTAAAAATGAGGATAAAATATAAAAAATAAAACAAAATAAAAAAAGGGGGGAGATTTCAATATAAACTTCATCAGGGCAGAACTACGTCCGCAGATTGTCTTCTAAGGCGATTAATTGAAATTAAAGATGACACATAGTATGATATAATAATCTCCACTACAAGATTTGGAACTATGCAGAAACAATATTTTGTACATATATCAGCCCCAATTCAGAATACAGGTATCATTTTTAATTTGTAAAAATCCATTATTTGATTTTTATATTTCTGTGAAAAAAATGGGCACTAACGAAAAAACATACATTTTAAACACATAATTTAATGTGATTAGATATTATTTTAGCGATATATTTAATAATCCTGAATCTTTAAAGTTTCAATTCTAACGAACGTGGCGTTCCCCTTTTTTTTAAATAAAAAAATACCATTTGATAGAAAAGAAGAGGTCAAAAATTCTTATCTTTGGTAAGGTCAAATTCCCTTAGGCAGTACACCAACTTACGATTCTCCCCAAGTCGGAACTTTTATCCCCGGTTCGTAACATTCCACGGCCCTGCGCCCTCCGGAGCGCCGTCCGCTCCCCGCGGCTGTAACGAATAGCAGGGGCGCCGGCGCGCGGGTAATTGCAGCGCATTCGATCTCCCAGGCGCAGCGGCGACGGAGGCGGCCCCGCGCCGGGGACTCCCCCGCGACGCGACGCGACGCGACCGACGCCCGCGGGCAGCGCAGCGCAGCGGCGAAAGCGGCGCGGACCGGCTGGTGTGCCTCAGGGCATCAGCCGATGTCACTGCAGCGCCTCTGGCCCGAATTCCTTCAGCTCCACTCTCGACAATGGTGGAGTTTCGACTTTAACTAGGTACATTTGTGGATACGGGGTATGAAGGCCATGCCCCCCCCCAAAGAGTGTGCCTAGAGTTTTCGTTTACCTTCCTTTATGTGGCAAAATTCATTTAAATATTTATGTTCGAATTATGTAATTATTTATTTATTTATTTATTTAGTCAAAAACTGTATGTGACGTATGGGGGAGAAAATCATCTGCGCACGCTTTCAGAATCCCTTCCCAACAATTTAACTATTAATAGTTAAAAGATTAATAATAATAATAATAATAATAATAATAATAATAATAATAATAATAATAATAATAATAATAATAATAAATTTAAAAAAGCGAGAGATTAAAATTTCAAACATTCCAAAAACTAGATATTTTCGTTGCCAAATTATAGAAAACTTATTTTTAACGGTAAATGAACAGCAGATTTGATTTTTCTGTATCGTTAACAAAATAGAAACTCACCCTAAGCCCTACTACCACTACAAGCAAAAGGAAAGTTCAACAAAACGTGCGCATAGTGAAGCTACATTTACGTCCAGAAGCAAATCAAGGGGTCATCTCAGCATCTGCTCAATGGATCAGGGAAACTGGACAAAAACCTGATCGAGATGGGGGTCACAGACCCGGAAGTACATTATTTGTTATTATTTAAACAATAATATTGTATAATATCATTTATACATAAATTATATACAAAATAATAACAAATATGTGTATTTTTTAACAAAAATCTACGATGCGCCCCTTCCCAATGATCGGCTGGATACGCCCCTGATTAGGTAGGAAGGTCCCATTCGACTGCCGCCTGGAGAAGAATTTCAAGTTGTCGGCTTCTCTGATCGCTATTTTCCTGAGGTTTCTCCGATCAACACCAGGCGAATGCCGGAGCAGTATCCTAACAAACGGGTCACGGACCGCGCGCGATCTTTCCTTCCTCTTCCTTGTCCTATCCTCTCACCTTACATTAACATGCACTACACTACCATACATGTCGGGAGGCCAGCCAGGAGCTTAGACCGGTTGAGGCGACGCCCCGATGGTGGGAGATACGTGGTTAGGGAAAACCTCGCAAGCCGTCGGGGGGATTGGCCGCGGATCTCGCCATTCAGCGGGGGAAGATCGCCCTTACCTCCCTTGATAAAAGCATTCACTACACATACGGCACTAAGGATCTCAGAAGTTGAAGTCCGGACTCATCAATCAGCCGAGCAATCAAAACACGCGCGTGGACGAGCGAACCCCTTTATACAAGAGCAACATCACAATAAATCCCAGAGTGAAGCAGACCTACGTGCGAGGCTACATAAATGATGAACAATAAATAACCAAACTATGAAGTGTGGTCAAAAAATATGGTGAATAATTTTATTACAAAGTAAAGAGCTTCCATAGAATTTGAATTAATTCGCCTTCAAAGTACTGTCTATGGCTAGCGAACCACCTGACCCTACGTTGAATTCATTTCTCGAGGCATTTCTGGAAAGCTTCTTTCGGAAGAGCTTTCAACTGCTATGTCGTAGGCCTCTCAATGTCGATAATGGTGTGAAAACGTTTTCCTTTTAACGCGCTTTTTATTTTTTTTAAAGTCACAAGTCGCATACAGTTTAATTGGTGATGAAGGCTGATGCTGATAGACAAGAACATTTTTTCAAGCCAAAATCACGCGAATCAAAAGCGACGTGTGGCACGGCGCGTTGTCGTGATGGAGAAGGAAGCCATTGGCTCATTTTTTCTGGCCGCCTCATATGCAAATTATTGGTTAAAATGCTTTGCACGGTCCCATATGAGATATTCAGTTCTTCGATAAGCTCCCGAATAGTCATTCATCTCTTTGAACGAACACATTTTGTCACTTTTTGCACATTTCCATTTGTTTTGAAGTCGAAGGACTACCCAAATTGCCTCCTACCCATTCCCGCTTTAAAATCGCTCATACCACTTTTAAAATCGCTCATACCACTTATAAAATCCAGAGTTACCACATTATCGCCACACACTGATTATAATATTGCGCGACCTTCTTTGGCACCTTTTTGAAATGTGAAAGAAAACATAATGTTAATGTGTTGTTCGAAATTCGTGATGAGCGACACAGTAAATACGTCCTTACTCTAGGGGCTATGGAAGCTGACTGAAGCGTCAGAACGTGTTCGAACTTGACACTGTCCGTCTCAACGGATCAGCCTACGGTCATATTAGATCTTATAATACATTACATCATTTTACATCAAACGGATGTAGCGGCTGCAGTTGCTGCTATTCAAATTCATTTACCGAATGTTTTCTTTTCACGTCGTATATACACAAAAAGAAAAAAGAAAAAGAAAGAAAGAAATAAAGAAAGAAAGAAAGCGCAACAAACAACATTTAAAATAGTTTCTTGTTTGATTAAGTTTTAGCCAAAAAGATTTTTCAATTAATGCATTCCCTTCACATTATTGACTTTCCTTAATTAACATATTCATATGTTTGTAGTTTAACGGAAATGTTTGGAGATCAGCAGATGAGCCATTCGTTGCAATGATCATTTCAAAATAATTCAACAGTGCAAATATACAATAATTTCACATTCAAACTATATTCATACGAATTTCATAGTAATTAAGTTTTTGATAGTGTGTCGTATTACTATTAGTAATATAAACTCTGTTTAGATCCATATAATTCGTTTTCAATTTAATTGGTATCTTACACGTTTATAATAACTATTTTAACATTACATTTTTGTAATATTTATTTGAAAATATTGTGGAGACATTCTCAAACAAAGTAATTCGAAGGGCGATCATTCTCCCCGAACTTTTACAAACGTCCCTAAAGAGCTGATCACTAACGAGATTGGCACATGCTTCAGTGGAAGAGAGATACCGAAAAAAGCGGAAAGGTGGCTGCTGTTCACTCTATCCCCTCTCTAAACCGCTCAACTGCAGCGTCCATTATCACGCTAAGCCTCTTTCCTATTTCAAAGTCACTTTCCGGCGTGCCATTTCATTTTTACGCCCCATTAGGATGTTATTAGACCTTAAAAACCAACAGGTGCGTTAAACACAAAAGCACACTGCATATGTGAATTCAAATGAAAGGGGATGAATGCCTACGTGCTTTGATGGTGTGTTTCGCCAGTCGTGTTTTCACTGCTCTTTGATGACAGCGGCACGTAGAACCACTCCCGATTGCGGTACAGTGATTGCGTAATTACCTAGAGCATTTCATCATAAACAACTAAACATTTACTGTTAAACTTAAGCTAGTGCGAAAATGTAATGAACGACGAAATGAAAAATACGGACACTGACTTTGATGGTTTGGTATGTAGGTTCAAATTCAGTTTCTCAAAAGCTAATATCATACAAATGCAAACTATTAGTAAGCGACAAAAATTCGTATTAAAAAAAGTGCCAGTAATTTATCACGAATTCTCTCCCAATGATGAGTATCGAAATCAGCCCCAGACCATGGCGAGGGGAAACACAAGCCTTTATGTTTTCTAGACCTTGCCCTTTTCTTTAGACATATGACAGTTGTAGTTTACCATTGCTTTCCATTTCACGATGACGGGTGATGAACATGAATGAACTGAGCCATGATTATAGATGTGATAATGGTTTATTTGCGACACATGGTTTGCGAATCCCACCATGCCACAATCAAATGTTGAAAAACCCATGCCTTACGGAGGACACTCCGCATCCGTCATTTCTCCGAAACGGGTGAGGTGTCCTCAATCAATTGTTCAACTTATGGCTGTGAGAGTGGTGAAACACAGAGTAACCACCAGTGAAGCTCTTATCCCGTAAAGACGGTTCGAACAATTGACTGTCACATTAGCTCGTTGATATACGACTGGGTCTATACTGAGAGATCCGAATTCGGGTCCCCGCCGGAGCAGTCTTTTCTTTGAACATTCAAAACATCGTTTTTATTTTTCGCGTGCTACATACGTAGTATAGAGAAAGTTACGTAAAGTTACAGTTAAAAACTGAGCTTTTTGGGAGGAAAATTCGTAATGAAGGTGATATCGAAAACATCTTTAATGCGTATTGCAATATGTAATAAATTACTTCTTCCAACATGTTTTGTAGTCAGAATCCATGTTTCATTGGTCCTTGCAACCGAAAAATTGGTTTACGCACGTGTTCGTCTCCCTAACCGTCCTACCGCCTGAGTGTCAACATCTCAAGACGCTAAACCGTAAACACAAAGTACACCAAAGCTGATATTCCACCATTAATCAGGCTGATGTCGCTCCCCATTGAATTTGAAACGGATATTTTAATTTTGGAGGATACTTTTAATAAAACGTCAAGGACGTGTTGATTTTTTCCCAAAAACTGTAACAATTTTTTTTTACTCTTTAGAACAAAGTACACTTATAAAACCGGCGAGGGTCCGATTTTTGTTGAATTCTCAGAATTTTCAAAAATTGAAAAACAATTATAAATCAGGCACTGGCCGGGGTCGAACCCTGGGATCTCGCGGCCAGATTCACTGCAGAGACAGCAGAATTGCTAGCTCTGAGCGCAATTCAGCGATAGACAAAATGAAAAGAAAACAAGACCCCCCCTTAAAAAAAGGCAAGAAAAACACCACATAAAACGTTCATAGTGTCCTTCACAGCTTCTTACAGGCCAGGGTTTGAACGACACTCAATTTCCACAAAAGTAACAAAGAGCACGAGAGGTACATCTGGCGAAAGCGAGAAACTCGAAGCGTATAAAACGCAGCATTCTCTGAATTTAATCTGAGAGTGCTGAATGCAGCTCCCTGGAACGCCACGCATTTCTCGGCCCTCCTCCACCCTCACCCCTCCCCACCTCTCGCGGCCCTTGCCTCTCCGTGCTCCCGACCCTCCCCCATTCGGCCGTCTCTCGCAGCCGCCTCCCACTAGCGGCACGTGCTGGATAATCAGTGGGGTGCGGCACGGGGGGGGGGCGCAGGGTGCAGGGGAGCTGGGGGGGGGGGGCTATCGACCGGCCGCGAGACGGCCGATTTGTCGCTGGGCCGGCGGCAGAACTTCCGCGGGGGCGAAGGGACGGGGGATGGAAAGGGAGGCGCCTGCTCTCGCACCCGCCCCGCCCCGCCCCGCCCAGCCCCGCCCCCCTCCCCGCCGCGCACAGCGCCACCTGCGCCCTCTGCCGCCAGGTGCGTCGAGATGGGGCCAGAGGGGAGGCCCGGCGATCGCCACTTGATACGCAACGCACACCGCGCCATCTACAACTGGGTCACGGCGTTCTTCGCAGGTCGGCAATCACGTTTGGCAGGGTTCAGGAAACTTTACAGTTTCTACCAAGAATATTTACCCTTTCCCAGATAGAAATGTTATTTCAACAGCCGTAGAAGGCGATGTGCGTATAACACTCACAAGGTTATCATTTTCAATATTTTGAGAGTTCACTTACATAGAATAGAGGCTACGTCAAAAGAGATGGAAATATACATATTTTTTAACAACACAATATTAGTTTATATTAGTTTTCTGGTTGTCATGCTTGAAAATTATATAGGTTCAATGCGATCGACTAGAGGAAATCCTATAAGGAGTCTTTTTATTAAAATGTTTAACATTCGATGTATCTACTTGTGAGATTGAGTGGAGTTCATATTTCCTATCCCAAGTATGTAAGTAATGAAAATGTAGAAAGCAATAACACGATAAGGCCTCAATTCTTCGAAAAGGACTTCCAGGACTTGCGGTCGGAGCGCAGAGAGACGAGTAAGTACCGCTGTAGGCTGAAACGCCACGCCGTGCGCGCAGAGCAGCCACTCACCTTCTGCTTGTCGAGCAGCGACAGGATGTCTGCGACGTCGCCCACCACCACGCTCTGTTGGCGCAGCATGGCCTCTTCCAGCGCCAGCCAGTCGCGGATCTGCAACACACACCACAATCACTTCCTCAACACGCGAAATATGCATTTCCTAGACAGTTTCTCTCACTGAATTTAATAACAGCACACTTCACCGATTGTGGATCGTTATTATACAATTTTTCCCTAAGTGATTAAGACTTAACACTGTTCTTTGAATCGTGGTACGTAGAAGTACCTATGAGCAAACTCAAGAGACAGCCAGGTCAACGACAGTACCAGGAGGGACAACACTCCGCAGATCCTTTTTCGCAGAAGTAATAAGCGAGAGTGCGAGTAGTTAGAAACACGCGTCAAGGACTAGGAGCATACCTCTTTAGACTCAGCTAGGACGTCCAGTGGTAGCGAGCGAGAAAGAGAACAAGAGAGCGAGACAGGGGGAACGAGAGAGCGCTAGCAAGAGAGTGAGAGAGAGCGCTAGCGCGAGAGAGCGCGAGCGAGAGAACGCGAGCGAGAGGAGAGCGAGAGAGAGCACGAGAGAGAGAGAGCGCGCGAGCGAGAGAGCGCGAGCGAGAGCGAGAGCGAGAGAGAGCGCGAGCGAGAGAGAGAGCGCGAGCGAGAGAGAGAGCGAGAGAGAGAGAGAGCGAGAGAGAGCGCGAGCGAGAGAGCGCGAGCGAGAGGAGAGCGAGCGAGAGAGAGCGCGAGCGAGAGAGATCGCGAGCGAGAGAGAGAGAGAGCGCGAGCGAGAGAGAGCGCGCGAGCGAGAGACATCGCGAGCGAGAGAGAGCGAGAGAGATCGCGAGAGAGAGAGAGCGCGAGCGAGAGAGAGCGCGAGCGAGAGCGAGAGTGAGTGTATGTGTGAGAGAGAGAGAGAGGGGGAGAGAGATGTTCAACTAAGAAAAAAGGAAGAAGCAGTAGAACAATGAGAGTGATGCTGTGACCAGGGGATAAAGAGTTCTGTCGACCATCAATGATCTACTAGGCTTCAAAGCAGGCCAGGTGCAAACGAACGGGGTGAATTCAAAGCGGCGCGGCGCAGCGGGCTGGAGCGCGTCGTCGAGGCCAAGGGCAGCGAGGAGAAGGGCGCGAGTCGGCACATCTCTGCAAGGCCGCGGAAAGAGAGGGCGGGGTGGCGACGAGGAGGGCGAGATGAAGCGGCGCCCGCGGCGACTTGTGAAAAGTCCGGAAATGGGCCGGATATGAGCCGGCGGTGACGGGG
Organism: Teleogryllus occipitalis; assembly: GCA_011170035.1. Classification (NCBI taxonomy): domain Eukaryota; kingdom Metazoa; phylum Arthropoda; class Insecta; order Orthoptera; family Gryllidae; genus Teleogryllus; species Teleogryllus occipitalis. The sequence continues at coordinate 31,331 of BLKR01000648.1, read as the reverse complement.
GCGGGATGGAGGCGGGGCGGCCTCTTGCTCTGATGAAGCGCTCCCTCCCCCCCCTTCCGCTCCGCGCCGCGCCGACTCCTCTCCGGCCCTGTGTCTGCCCGGGTCGTAACGCAGCCGCCCCCGACAGTGCAAGTGAACACAGAGCGTGGCTGGTGTTCCAACGGAGGTATGGCACGACGGCTTACGCCAGGCATGTCAAAGTAATTAGGTTACTACAGTTCCCGGGCCGCTGCGTACAGAGGAACTGGCGCGAGATTTGAAAGTAAAGGCCACAGAACATGGTCCAGAATGGCGGTACACATCACTGCATACCTGGCCCGCGAGTTTTTTGATTGATTGTTTCCGAACGTGTCAAGTGGAAGGTTGTTAGCCCCGTAAGTGTAGTCCAGTTTTGATCGTGGGAGGTGGCGGATATCTTTTCCCGCTGGATAGCGAGATCTGGCGCCGACCATTGCCGACGTGCGATATTTTCCCCAAACAAGTATCTCGGAACAGCGGGCCATCGTCCCAGCCGGGACAAGCTCTAAGCTCCCGACCGACTGTCTGAAACGAACGTATATGGATTTTGTAATCGGACTGTCTGAATCGAACGTGCATGGATTTGATAATAGTTTACTTGAGGGTGCAACAGTTGCATTAACTTCCACGTTCAAATTATGGTGTTTATCAGATAAAGATAGTCGGCTTAAACAGTAGTCAGACGGAAAGCGATAATTTTTATCTTGGAGAATCTTGTTAATAACTTTCACACTATTGCAATATTCGTATAACGAATAACTAAATGATTTATTAAAACATAATGCAAAGAATTTGCATCCAAACATATTCCTGTCCCTTGGAAAAAATATATATTCGAAGCAGAATTTAAGAAGAAAATTGACATAAAATAGGAAAAACTTTTAATAATTCAAATCTCTGTGGTTTTGGACAAATCTGCCTTCACATTTTCGTATGAAGCCACTATTCCTCGCCTTGCGTTGCTTCACTTTGCGCATGTTCTGGATTCTCTGAGCGCCGTTTCTGGATTTGGAGGGGAAATGAAGGGGAATCAGGGGAAGGTGTCCGTGCTCGAAGGAGCATCCCAGCGGGCAACGAACTCGTGGGGCCCCGGTTTGACATGCTGACTTACGTTCTGGCGAGGACTTCGTTGATCAATAAAAGCGGCAAAACGACCAAACAAAATGATAAAAATAATGCACTTTAGAAAAGAATTGAACATTAGTAAAATTGTTTAGATGTTTTAGTGGCAAAAGTGAAAAAAAGCTGAGAAACAGCCACGAAACGAGAAGCACAGAAAAGATTCGCTGCGCATCGAATTATTGAGAGAATATTCTATTGTTTGTTGACCTTCAAAATGCATAAGACAGAATTTCCAATAGGACACTTTTTTAAAATTTTAGAACAAAAATGCAATTTTAAATTAGTTAACACCGTCAAGAAAATGTACAAAGACAGTAAAGGTGTAGTGAAAGTAAACTGATATCAGATGATATAATAATTTCTAAAGGATTGAGACAGGGGTTATGTATGTCCCCAACTCTTTTTAACATGTTCATTGCCGAAGCTCTAAGAGAATGGAGGAGGAAATGGAGTGTAATGGGAATGTAATTCGGAGAATCAACAACGAATGTTTTACTTTTCGCGGATGATCTAGTCATCATGGCTGAGGATGAGTAGGATATTAACTATATGTTTAGAAAATTAAAAAAGGAATTTGATCTATGGGGATTGCAAATAAATGTGTCCAAACAAAGTATATGGTAACAGGAGAATATTGAAATGATCTACGAATTGGAAATGATAAAGTATAATTATGCTGTGATTTTAAATATTTGGGTTTCACAGTTTCAAAAGAGCGCACAAGTCATACGAATATTAATACGACAAATCAAAGGAAATGAGTCCTAAATATGCTAAATTCAATTCTGTGGAACTCACCACTCAGAAAACAAAGAAAAATATATACAGTACCATAATAGAAAGTATTGTCACATATGGCTCAGAGGTATGGGAGCTAACTCAAAAACATAAAGAGTTTATTGACGACCCAAATGGACTTTTTGAGGCCAGAGTTACAGAAGGTTACAGAATATCTCGTTTACATCACATACATAATGAAGAAATAATGAAGAAAATGGAAATTCAAAAGGATATAATAGATACTGTAGAACGAAAATAGTTTCAATGTAACGGACATCTGCTGAGAATGCCAGAAGAGAGGTGGCCCAAACAAGTATATAAATCGATACCATCCTATACAGACGGCGGGGGCAGACCATCAACCCTATGGAAACAAGAAATACTGACTGCAATGGTAACAAGAAATTTGACTGAGGAAGAGAAGTGTCGATAGAGAAGGCTGGAAAAGAGAAACTGAGAAACATAGCCAGATGTAAACCACTCGGATATATATAATTATTGAGAGCTCTCCGTCGCTCGCAGTGACTCATCCGACCGCTTCGAGGCGCATTCCCTCGCACTAGTCAGATGCATGCAGTGGCATATAGTCGGAGAATCTCGGCTGTCCCCGCCCTTGAATGAAGCAACATGTCAGTAGGACAAAGTACGGACTTGTGAGTGAAACGGTGCCTTGTTTTGTTGAACGACCTCATCCCCGAATGCTTTTGTGGTTTGTTAGTGTTTTTAGGGTGTTTTAATGCTCATGCACCGTGAAAGAACTTGGAGATTTCGTATTTTACTTAACCGAAAGCTATTTGATTCACTTACTACTTCATTCACTTTTTATTTTCTTTGAAGAGAATATTTTAATTGATTGAACATTTTTGTTTTGGATTATTAAAGAAAAATTTTTCAGGGAATTTGTTTGCTAACTTGTATATACAAACATTTTTGAATCACTGAGATTTAAAATAAATAAACTGATAGTTTTTAATACAACTGCAACATTTCAAGACAAATCCTCATGAAAAACTAATAAAATTTTTTAAAGAAGAAACTGTTGATCACGTAATTAAGAAATTTTCCTTAGGGCTAACCTAACATGCTCGACACCAGCGACGGAGGGCACAGTGTTATGCAACCTATTTTCGCCTGCACTGGTACAGCAACATGTAGAACGAGTCTCACAAGCAAAAAAATCGAGTTTTAAGCAAAAGAAAAACGCCAGCCCGAGACAAGCACACAAAAAAGAAAATATATTGCGAGACTAGTTTGAGCAGCACAACTTAAGTTTGTTGGTCTTAAGCTGGTTGCAGGGGGAAAGTGCGCCCCTCGGGAGCGCCGGGGCACGCACTGCGCCGCGTCGCGTCGCGTCGCCCTGGCCGCACGCCAGCGCCCCCCCCACCCCACCCCACCACAGGGGGAGTGGGAGGGGGAGGCCATGGGACGCATTAGTCACATCTGGCCCATTTCCGCGTCGCGCGGAAAATAGAAGTCGTTTGCATGCTTAAGTATCCGCCATAAGTGAAAAAGACCGTGAGACGACAAAGAAAATTGCGCTTGCGAAGAAATGCCGCAAACGAAGAGTGATAACGGGAGGCCAAAGAAACGCAAAAGGAGTAAACCAAGGCAATCACTTCTCAAATAACGCGGAGGGCGTAGAAGAGAGCACTGCGTTCCAAAGAAGGAAAATTCGGGAGAACGAAGGCTTGAAAACGATCAAAGCTGGCCCGGATTAAGCCCGGAGCGCCGAAGCAGCCACTCCAGCGCCGCCGCAAAATCCGTACAAATGGAAAGGAAAATAAAAGCAGGAAAAGAAAGGAAGGGAAAAATTGTGAAAAAAAGTTGTCAAATGCCGCATATTCTCACTCGTCGTACGGCGCTGCGACCCATGAAAATGCTTTGCATTGAAAATGCACTTTGATAAACAAGCGACTCGATATTTTCGTAGCAAGAAACCCTTGCTGCCTTTCAGTCTACTGCTATCCAACGACTCGATATTCTCGTAGTCAGTAACACTTGCCGCCTTACTGTCTACTGCTTCGTATGTGCGCTTTTTTTCTTATTCGCGCTATCGTTCGGGATTTACATTTCCAGATATCAGCCCTCTGATCGTCTTGTACAGGGTTCGTCTTTGCTGAACTCTGTATTAATGCCAGTGTAATTGTGGGAGTTAATTTGACCTAACATTCTGGCACAAAGTTTCGTGGCAGGCGGTACTCTGTTACAAATTCATCCAATCCTACACAACAGCTGATATCTTGCAACTTTCCCTGCTTCCCACGACAAGAGAATCCCGTCGCCAGCGCGTTCCTCTTTGCATTGACAGCATCGACGATTGATTAATTGATTGATTTTTTCGTGTTTCCGGGCGCGTCAACTGTTTTGGTCAATAGTCCCGTTAGTGTAGTGCATGTTTTTTCTCGGGAGATGGCGGTGATCTTCCCCCGGTGGATGGCGAGATCCGGCACCGACCTACCGTCGACTAGTGGGGTTTCCCCCTAACCAGGACTCTCCCACCACCGGGGCACCGCCCCAGCCGGAACAAGCTCTAAGCTCCCGACCGGTCTCCCGGAATATGTGGTAGTGTAGTGCATGTTAGTGTTAAGTGTGTGTGTCTGTGTGCAAGGAATGTGTATGAAGTGTGTATGACAAGGAAGAGGAAGGACAGGTCACGCGCGGTCCGTGGCCCGTTTGGTAGGGTACTGCTCCGGCATTCGCCTGGTGCTGATCGGAGAAACCACGGAAAACTACCGATCAGAACAGCCGGCCGCTAAAATTCTCCTCGAGACAGCGACTGAATTCGACCTAGCTGAAAAGCTAGTGTCGAAAATCTTGCCGCCGTCTGGATTCGAACCTAGGACCTCCCGGTCAGAGGCGCTGCAGTGACATCAGTTGATGCACTGAGCTACCGCTCCCGGTGAGAAAACAATCAGATCGATAACCTGAGAGAGGACAAAACGAGGACGTGCACGTTAACTCTAGTTCAAATGGGAACTCAGACGAGGACAAGGTTGCTGATTTAAACGAGGACAATATCACGGCCTCCTGGCAGCAAGGGCGCAGGCGAGGGAGACGGACGGGGCCGTGGACGAGGCCGCCGCAAGTGCAAGGTCGGGGCCTCGCGTCGTGGCCAAGGGCAAATCAGCGAAAACATCCACGCGGGAGCCACCCCGTATCAGCGAGGCCCCAAAGCAGCGAGGAAACGAAATGCGATAATAGAGCGGATGTAACGAAAAAAAGGATGTTCCAAAAAGAGAAACAAATAGTGACAAAACCCATTCGAATTGAACTATTGTTCTTAAAATAATGGCAGTTTCTGCTAATACATCCACTGAATAGACCATTAATCGATAGTTCGATAATCTTGAAATCATTTTTTTAAAGGTTGTAAGAAAAAAACATTAGGCACCTCCGGAAACAATTTTACACACTTTTTATTGCTTCTGGAAGATACACGTGGTGCTGTCTTTGCTCGGGCCTTGCCTTGGTGGCTTTGTCAGATAGTGGCATTGAGAAAATAACCGCACGTGTTGCCCAAGAGCTTGATTTCAAGAGTTTTCCCAATTCAGCTGCGTACTGTAAAAGGGTTGATCGCAAATGTAGAATACAAATTCAATTTCATTAGCGTGTATTAGAAACTAGAGGTGCTAAAACCGCACATATTTTTCGAAATATTTGTAACTTTTTTGAAATTTTTGAAAATCCAGAGAGTTCAATGCAAAGCGAACTTGACCTATTTTTATAAACTTACTTCCAATTATTAGATAAAAATACGAAAAAATTGACGCCAATTTTAAGAAAAACATTTTTTTTTAAATTGCTCTTGTTACACACAAAATTACGAGAAAATTACTCATGCTTAAAGCATGGCCTCATTTTCAGGCCTAAATATGAAGAAAACATTCCATTCAAAATAAAACTCTTTTATCTTTAATATTACAGATGTACAGAGCACCAAAAAAAATTAACTTTTCCAACTTCAAAAAAATTCATAGAATTCCACGAAAATCTGACTAGAGCCATTTTTATAAACGTACTTTTCTCTGTCTGATAAAAACATAAAAAATGTGGACCTATTTTTCAGAAACAATTGATGATAGGCTTCTTGTAAGTTTATGTAAGTTCATGTTCATGTGTTCACACTTCGTATATATTATGCAAAAAAAGAAAGAAAAAATACCATCACTTGAAAGGGCGTTCACTATTTCTCAATCGAGTTTTCTACCTAGTCCGGGCACATATCTCAGTGCTTCAAATGAGATTCCTTATGACTGTCTCAGAGTGTTCTCAAGTGGAAGCTACACGTTTGCTTCAAGTTTTACAACCTCATCTCAGTGAAACCTGCACCCGACAAAATATATTTTTTCCAAAGCAAAGGGATAGTAATCGTTGAAAGCGATGCCGGGGTGGTAAGATGTTACCCCAAACTGTCAGGGCGCCGGGTGCAGTGGCTACCGAGAGTGCTGCTCTGAATTTACATTTTTAAAGGTAAATGTGTCACTTGATAAGCGTCCGAGAAAATGAAGAATAAGAATTTAGCTAAGACATCAGGATCCGGATTTCCACGAAGCACAATGATTCTCGTTCGTCACAAATGCCTGAACAGATTCGGAGACTATGCTGGAAAAGCGTATGTGAAGTGATTGCCACAGTTCTCGAAGCAATACATACCAAGGGGCAATTAGAAGGATTATCCTTCCACAAAACGCCAGCAAGAAGAAGAACTGCAACGCCTTGCTCACCTGGAGGACGGACTTGTCGAAGCTGGCGACGAGCGCCCCGGGCTGCGCGGGACGGCTAGTGGACGCAGGCGCGGGCGAGGGCGCCGGGGACGGCTCCGGGGACGGCGAGGGCGGCTGGGCGGCGGGGGCGGGAGCGGGGGCGGCGGCCGCGTCCTCTGCAGGGCCCGCAGCCCCGGCCGCCTCTGGAACACACAAACAACACAACCATTTATTTATTTATTTATTTATTTATTTATTTATTCAACGTCAAAACAGTTAAAACTGTGTCGCACTATGGAGAGAAGTACAATATGTGCAAGGTTTCTTCAGCTCTGGGAGTATGTCCTAACACATATACCTAATTAGTAGTTACTGTTTCTTTACTGCAATGAATAGTCATACCATCTCCAGAAAGAACTGTTGTTCCGTCTCATATCGCCGAGGGCACATCGTTTGCGTATAGTAGGTAGAGAATAGGGACCCTTTGTGCAGTTGACAATGCATCGGAAAGACACGTAAATAATGTCCTTTTGTTCCCGAGATCGTTTCATCGGTAATTTTGAAAGTAAAATATTGTGATCAATGACGTCAAATGATTTTGATTGAATGATTGATTAGTGATTCCACGCGCGTCAACAACAGACGTCGTTAGTCCTGTAAGTACAGTGCGTGTTTTTCATCGGGAAGTGGCGGAGATCTTGCCCCGCTGGATGGCGAGATCCGGCGCTGACCTACCGTCAATTAGCGGGGTTTTCCCTAACCAGGTAGCTCCCACCAGCGGAGCACCGCCCCAGCCGGGACAAGTTCTAAGTCCCGACCGGTCTCCCGACATGTGTAATAGTGTAGTGCTTGTTCGTGTATAAGGGGTGTGGATAGGACAAGGAAGAGGAAGGAAAGATAGCACACGGTTCAATGCCCGTTTGTTAGGGTACTGCTCCGACATTCCCTTGGCGTTGGTCGGAGAAACCACGGAAAACTATCGATCAGAGCAGGCAGCCGCTAGAATTCTCCTCCGGACAGCGACTGAATTCGACCTAGCTGACAAGCTAGTGTCGAAAATCCTCCCGCCGTCGGGACTCGAACCTAGAACCAACCGGTTCGAGGCACTTCTGTGACATCAGTTGATGCATTGAGCCACCGCTCTCTGTCAAATGCTTTTGAGAGATCTAAAAATATTTCGATACGTGCTTCTGTTTGATCCAGTGATAAAGCGAGAAAAGAAAATATGCCGGTTTCCACTTGGTTCAGCGTCAAGCACAATACAACTACTTCCCTCACCGTCACGCGTAACACAACTGCTTGCCTCAAGGTTCTCAAGCACAACTCAACCCCTTGCCTCACGTCAAGCACAACACATTAAAAAGGAATAAAAGTGAATTGAATTCGTGCCGTGTTTCAGGCATTCATAAAAAGCAATTATTTTACGATATACAATTTCGTTGTTTTCCTTGAAGTATTGCACAAAAGTAGGCAGGACAGCTCAGACATAATTTCTAAGCGTTCTCTGAACTGCATCTTAAAGTACCAAAGAATAATTATAATTTTCTATAAAAATAAAAAAAACTGGACAAGGAAAACGTCTGGAGTTAAATTTTATTTTATCGTGTTTAGATACAGAACTTTTTGTGATGCAATATAAGAGTGTGGCAGCAAGGTATTTGAATCCGAGGATTTTTTCTAGAAATTTATTCACTAGTGATCATTTGCAAGTTTGATCTGTCAATAGTTACTCAATATTTCTAAGTAAGCTGTTCAGGAATTTCTGATTTAAATATTCAATAAAGCGAGATGTTCCAGGGCATGATGGCCAGTTCTTTAAATAACAAGCTAGTAATCTTCAATCTGTAACCACCTATGCAATGTAGAAATCGAGGTTTATTCCATGCCCTACCAAGACCAGCTGTACACATTTATTCATCACTGGCACTATACGATATATTTTCCCCATTTACAAGTTTGGACGATTCTCATTTCCTTGAAAAAAAAACTTCCCTTACTCGTCACAAGAAAATATATTTTTTATTGTACTTTTCTTTTTTCTCTTTTTCCCGATAAGTAGCCATTGCTCAAGTTCTCAAGAATGTTGGTTGTAACAATGAATATTTTTCTTTAACTACAAAATAAAAAAGATAATGAAAACGTACTCATTTTCTGTAGATTTTTATATTACGATGGTGAAAATAATGCTATTGATTTTTGGCCATCCATGGTCACTAACTTCACAAACAACGTTTGTGTTTTTTCGGATAGTTTTATTTACACAACTGACATGGTCTATCTGAGAAGGAAGGCTTCGCTCCGTTTCAAAGGGACCCTATCCACAGCACTTGTTGATAAATACACGATGATAATCGATCATATTGGTATGAATCGTTTGATCGAGAGCATTAGACAAAAATATATATAGCAGTATTTTTAAAGCCAGCGACATTTTGAATGTTGGTTGTAAAATGCGATAAACTAAATGATTAAAATCCATAGATGGGAGTTTATGTCAATTATATCTGATGGCAAACGTTGGGAGGCTAGTGATCTAAAAATCTTGGCTGCCACAGAAAAAGAGTCAGTCAGAAAATGATCAAAATGAGATAAGTCCACTGTCTGATTCCTGGAAGAGAGTTCGATGTTTTTGTCTAAGTTCTGAAAGTTTATATATACAATATAGACTTTTTGGCACAATGAGTGTCACCATTATTGACTAAGAATTATTTTAACTTTTCTGAAAATTGTTTCAAGTTGAAAATATTAGATAAATAGTAGAGGGACTGTCATGAACTGTATAGTGTGGTCATGTGAGAGTTATTTAATTGGAGGTTCTATCACTAGGATATTAATAACAATAGAAATTATATTTTTGAAGATGTCTGCCCTGACTAGAAGAATTACCGGGCGACTGAACTGGCGCTGCTATCACCTCAATCATTCAGCTCCAGATTTTGTGCGAACTTTGTTGTAAATTATTACTTCTTTCCAATCACTTACAATAAAGCACATGTTATTGTATTTAATAGTCACAATAGTTTAAGTCTAGTCCTCAGTACGAGCAAAACAAAACAAGTCACATCTGTCCTTAAATACTTTACTTTCAATATAAGTTTATAGTTTACAATCAATATCTCTTCTGGATAATTATGTGAGTTCAAAACATTGTTGTTAACAAAGGGCAAAAAGTTCTTCCTATGGCTTGTTTAAAAGAAATTAAAAAAAGATCTCTCCTGAAAATGTCGTTTTTTGACCTGTGCTTTTTCCCTAGCAGACTAGAAATCGTTCGTGGGCTACACTAGTGGTGCAATTCAAAAAAAAATCAGGTGTTGAAATAAAAGAGCTTGAAGTTTCAAATTCGTGTTGAAATGCAACATTCTTGCACTCACATTTCTGCCATTAACTGGTGGAATACTGGACAGTAAAATATAATAAAATGATGACCTTCCCAAGAAGTGACTGAAATGGTTTAGTGGAGCTTACGCAGCCAACAGTTCTCTATAAGACGTATGCCACTACATTTGTTTGTCAGACAATCAGAAAAGAAACCTGAGGCTGCCTTTGGTTGTCAGGAAGCTTTTGTTGCAGGGAAGCGCCCATGGCCGTAGACGATGAGCCAAAAAGAGCGCAATCTCCATGTAGGGAGAAGTGTACTAACAATGTGACTAACAATGTGACAATGTGTTGACAGGCGACACTTTTATAATCGCTAAGGGCGAATAAGAGTATTATCAGACCAATGATTACGAGCGTTGGGTTTGAATCCTTTTAGTAGATCGTTCAGCAGACCTTGGAATGGAGCAACATTGGGAAGAAAGCGTCCGTAAACGTTTAGCATGCCTAATAATGTACGTAGTTCCTTAACTACTTTAGACTGTTTCAAGTTAATTATGACGTCCACTTTATTTGCAAGAATCGATAAACTTTCTTCAGAGATAGACTGTTCTAAGCATTCGATAGTGGTTTTAGCGAAATGACACTTGTTCACGTTAATTAAAACGCCGTTATCCTGAAAGGCTCTGGAAACTTGGCGGACGTGGCTAATTTTTTCCTTGAAGGAGTGAGAGAAAAAATTAAAATATCATCATTTTTCCTTTAAAATGAAATTAAAAACCCGAAGTCCACTATCCATAAATCTCATAAATGTTTTATTTATTTAAAGACGGTTAAAACCGTGTGTGACGTACTGAGAGGGAAATGTGTTATGTGCACGTTGGGGGGGGGGGGGGCAAGAATTTATAAGAAAATATTCGCTCCCATGAAAAAATACCATTCGCAAAAGCAAATCAGTTACTGACTTTTCGCTTTTTCTCCTCATCGTGCCCTTTGTGAAGGAATTGACATACTGCCGCGAAAATATGGAGAACGAAAATTTGAATAACTATATTTCCCAGGAAACTCTAAAAGGTCGTTCCTCCAGCAGTCGATGCGCCCGGAAACACTCATCAATCAATCAATCAATCAATCAAAACTGCGTAACCCGACATTCATAGTAGGAAACTCGAAAAGCCGAAAAGAGGTGGTTGTAACAGTCTTGGGTATGCCGTCTGGGTTTACAGGTTACTTGCGTAGAAGCCGTGGGTAGGTTTAATAATGTAAAACACACCATGGAACCGAATATTGCAGTCCTGGATGAGACTCATTGGATTTCCGTTTGGGATAGTATGGGCATTTTCTGCGTGATAGTCGCCTCAAGGTATCCATTCTGAAATCTTTCCTGAAGAGGACAGATCCAATGGCAGAGGAGGAGCGGGCGATGCCTTCACATACCAGTGCGTCAAATTCCACTTTTGCAGCCTTGTATTTAATGATATTGAAACGGTGAAAGACGGCTGAAACATGGGGGCCCGAATGTATTGATAAATGTAATGTATCATGAATAAAGCTCGGACATGTAGGCACTAAAAAAGTCGAAAATAGGCAGACAAATCGGCATTTAAAAACTTAAAATTAGGCAGGGAAATAGGTATTATAGTTGACAATACGCAGGCACTTAAGAGGTAAAAAAATTAAAAATAGGCAGGGATTATGGTTGAATAATATTAAAATGTATAAGTACTACATAAAGGATGAACATAATTCTCCAAAAAATCAAATTTCTTCGATTGTCAAAATACACTGCAGATTTAGATAATATTTCCTAAGAGTTCATTCGTGTGGAATTTTATATTTTGTATAATTTTTTGGTTAAACTGGTTAAATGTTGGATTTTCAAGTTTTGAAAATGAAATGTTTGAGGCATGGCACAAGTTTGTTTTGAATTTCTTTCTTGTCTTCATCTTTTGACTACACTTCCTGAAGAAGTTTTGAATAGTTTTTCTCACTTTTTTCGCATGTTTTGCATCAGTTGCAATGTTTTTATGTTGTAATAAGCATGTTTTGCACAGTTTATCATCTTTTCTCAACGCTGGCAAAAAATACATTTCCCGTTCGCCGAGAATCTTCTCCATAAATCCACTCGTAGAGCAATGCACTTCTTGAAACTTTCTCTTTTGGTATTGTAGCAAGCATGCTTAACAGCAAATTTACTCAACTGGCATGCACGAAATTTCAAAACCAATACAAACTTATCGAAGAAAACTCCCCCTATATTGTGTAATTCTACGTTTCAAAACGCGAAAAATGTCGGGAGCGCTATTTTTGAAGAGATTTGTGTTCATGGTAAGGAATAGATAGCTCACTAATCATTGCGAAGATCGAAAAAACGAGAGCAATTTTCTGTACTCTGGAGCGCCCGACAGGTTTCGGCGAAATAGATAAGGTAACCCACATGGTGTCAAATTCTCATACGTCGCTAAGCGGTGCTAAGCGAGCTAAGCCTGCTCGACGCGTTACAGGCAATAACACAGAACATAGAGCTTTTCGATCAGAGGTCACCCTGACAGATTTTACGCGGTTGTTACTTGTTTGGAAAAAATTATCCATCAATGATTTCTCAAAAAATTATTGTAGAAAACAAAATATACTGAAAAAAAACTTAAAAATGCGGAAAATTTAATATAGGAAGTAATACAAATTATCTTTAAAATTATCTCTAAAATGGGCATTCATAGGCATTATAAAACATCACCAAAACCATTTCTGAAGTAAACATTGATAATGTGGTAAGTTGCCTAAACATACATTCAAAGAAATAAAGTAGGCAAAAAGGGCATTGTCCGAGCTCTAATCATGAAGCACGAGGGTCCCTGAAGATAGTGAAATGTGCAGAAACTACACCAAAATTTCATTGAATATTTCGTCTGCATGTTGACTCACCCGTTTGCTTACCTAGTGTGTAGGAAACCTGGTACAAGAAATGGTAATATTAGTAATGGTAGTATCAGTCAAGATGCCGGAGGAACAATCAGGTACTCGGTGAAACTGCAAGTAAATCTGCTCCTACAATCCGACAATCGGCAATCGAGGTATCAGCAATGAGGGAGTGAGGGATTCAGTACCGGTGCTCAATTATATTTATCGAGGGTATATGCATGTGACTTTTTATGGGGGGGATCAGCATTTTCATGCTGAATCCGTTTTTACATCCAGGATTGTTAGTTGTGGGATATGTGGCGAAATGATAATGATGATGAAGTACGATAAGAACAATCACAAACACTCAGACGCACACACAAACACAACCATGCCCCAAGCGGGACTCGAACCCACGCTCCTTCGGTCCGAGACCGCCAGAGCACTACTGCCTTAGCGATCTCTGCCACCCGGATCGGCTACATAATCATTATTATCATATTATTTATTCCGGCTAAGAGAGGTCAATTAAGCAATCCGCGCCCAAAATGTGTCCGGTGGCGTGTCGCCCCGGAACAAACCGGATCATCCGCTCGATGGAGGCGGCGACACGCGCGGCGCTGCGCGGCGCGCCGGGTCAGCAGGTCCGTCACGCGCCCCGCTCTTCCTGCCCGCCTCCCCCGGGAGCCCCGCCCCCGTCTCCCGGCGTCCTCCCGGGCGCGTCCCCACGGCGCAGCAGCCCGGGGCGCCACTAATGGATGTTCCCACCGCGCCGGCCCGGCCAGCTGCACTCCGCGCGGCTAAGATATTACACCGCGAATAAGCGGGATACAACCACACACCAAGAAAGAAGGGAGGATATCAGATTAGACGAGGGTCGACACGAAGCAAAGAGGGTAAGACGGACGCTCCGACGGTAAAAAAAAAAAAAGTTTTTGATATCAGGGACCTCCAAAACGAGTATTTCCGTCCAAATCTGGACATGGATTTTTTTGTAGCATTACATACTGACTTTCTGTTTCTCGTATCGATAAAATTAAATTTTTTACATAAAGAATAAAAACATGTAAGATGTAAAACTGCAAAAGGTGCAAGCAGAGAAAAGTTGAAAAGTATTACGGAAAAATAGATTTTAACCTTAACTAGAATTCACAATGTGTATTTACAGAAGGATAATTGGTGAGCGGATGAAACCATGAGCGGAGACGGGATTCGACCCCAAATTGCCAGTTACTAATGCCCTCCACCCCCACTCCGCTGGCTTCGTACACCCCTGGCATTACACACTCCAAGCCATGGTGTACGCATGACTTGCCTCGGTTCGTATCTTCATCTAAAACCCTGCTCAGCTGCTATATGTCTGTGGTGAAGTCGAAAAGAGAGGCATGTATAAAGCAAACGGAAGTAGGTCCGCACCGAAGTTGACGAGGCATATGCAGCTAGGTTATAACGGTTTTGCTTCTGCTCATAGACAAAAAGTGCTCATATAACCAATTGTTTGCGCATTGGAGCGCTCTAGTAACAAATATTTAGCAACACAACAATTGGTTAGCACTAAATGTTGCAAAACCATGCTGCCAGAGGACTCCAAAGGCTCCTGTGAGCGTACGAACGCGACAAAGGACGAGTGCTATGTGCACAAAATTACTTTAGACATTAGAGGGTTGTAATGTCTAACTAGAATTCACAATGTGCACTTAGCAGAAAGATAACTAGTGAGTGGAAGGATGAAGCCACGAGCGGAGGTAAGGCAGCTGTGGGGGGAGCTGAGAGGACGGGGTTCGATTGCAAGTCGCCGGTTACCAATGCCCTCCACTCCCCCACCCCGCTCGCTTCGATTCTGCCATCACAGCCGACGGGAAGCGAAGACTCCCTTCGACCGCAAGGCCACCGCAACCACCGCTCGTGCTCAGGTGGCTCCGCACCTTCGGCTTTCGCCAGGCAGCGAGCTCCTGCTCGCCCAATTCCGAACAGTTGACCGGGAGCGGTAGCTCAGTGCATCAACTGATGTCACTGCAGCGCCTCCCCACGGCGGCAGGATTTTCGACACTAGCTTTTCAGCTAGGTCGAATTCAGTCGCTGTCTGGAGGAGAGTTTTAGTGGCCGGCTGCTCTGATCGGTACTTTTCCGTGGTTTCTCCGATCAACACCAGGCGAATGCCGCAGCAGTACCCTACCAAACGGGCTACGGACCGCGCGCGATCTGTCCTTCCTCTTCCTTGTCCTATCCTCTCCCTTACACACACACTTACACTAACATGCACTACACTACCTCATATTCCGGGAGAAAGGTCGGGACCTTAGAGCTTGTCGCGGCTGGGGCGGTGCCCCGCTGATGGGAGAGTCCTGGTTAGGGGGAAACCCCACTAGCCGACGGTAGGTCGGCGCCGGATCTCGCCATCCAGCGGGGAAAGATCACTGCCATCTCCCGAGAGAAAAACATGCACTACACTAACGGGACTAATGACCAAAGCAGTTGACGCGCCCGGAAACACGAAAAAATCTATCAATCAAATCAACCGAACAGTTGATGTGATCGGCAAATGTTCGCTTCCTTTGATGTGTGCAAACGCCCGACACGCCATGGTAGAGGGAGCACCGAATGTCCGTCTCTCGACAAGTAGCAAGCAACTCATCCACACTAGTCGGGATTTGGTGATCGGTTGTTCGCTTCTCGCTGAATAACGAATGTATGGACCCACCTTTACATGCCTCGCCTTATAACGACGAAACACCAATGATATATCTACACAGAAAAAAACACACTTGGAGAATATCCGACGTCAACCTAGCGTCTTAATTTTCCGTGCATTCAGTAACATAGTTTCGGTGATTCATCAGTATTATAAATAGTCAAGACATTATTATTCATTTAAAAAATACATACATGAAGAAATGTAGGCATTCATGGTCAGCGAAAATGCGATTATTTTTCGGACTGATATGCCGTCGTTTTGGAAGTGCATTACGTAATGTTTTGTGTGCACTTTGACATCCTAAGTGGACGATGTTGGACGATGACCCGTAACGATGTGGTCGATGACTCGCTGGTGACGACGGAGCATTTTAAGTAATAATCGCTAACTTAGAAATGCAATTCAGACCGATATGTGGCGAATGCTTCCATAATTATGCAATCTCAACATTCATGGAAAAAGTTATGCCGGAAAGGAAATAATTTGTTGTATTTCATGTAATAAAAATATCTTACAGACAAAACAGTATTTTCATAAAATTTAAAAGAGCAAAACATATTTCAAAACCATTCAATCAGTGGCTAATTTTACCCCAAAAAATGTATAACTACAGGATGTGAATAAAAACATAAAACGTCGAAGTCATTAAACTAGGGTTAATTGCCACTGTAAGATGTTCAAGTGATTTGAAGTCGCAGATGAGGTACAGAGAGCAGGAATGGTATTGATAAGCGATTGTCAGTATATTGAAGTGTCTCCCTGCGATTGAAAATAACTGCCCTTTAAAAAGTTCATACGGGTTTTACATTAAATAAAGCCTCTATTATTGTTATTTACATTTCTTGTCCTTCTGACAGTCTGCATACTTGTCCGAGCTAATGCCTCGGAAATGGCTCAACCGTGTTAGGAATTACTATGAGAAGTAAAGTATTTACTCAGGCATAATGGCTTCCTCAGATCATATGGGGTTATTTTCTGATAAATGATTGTGAAAGAGTGACGAGTAACGTGTACATTTGTATATCATTTAAGTGTCACAAATCGTGTGACCAAATAAAAGGATTCCATCAAAACGACTTATCATTAATAAAAGGTAACGGGATCCTTGGCATTCGTGAAGGACGTGAATGTAGACGCCCGCACGACGCGGTGTGTAAGCAAGTGTCAGTGCGATGTCGCACCACCAGGAGGCAGCACCTGCTTCGACGACAGCCTCGTGCTCCCTCTGCACTCGTGCACTCGGAAGCACGTGCCCTCTCGCCGCCCCGCCGCGCTCCCCACCCCGCCCCCGGAAGCACCAAGTGCTTCCGGAGCCTGTAATCTGTCCGAGTTGCCAATTGGCGTCCTGCCCGATGTGGCCAAGTGGTGAAAGCCGGGAATGCGGTTTCTAGAGAGAAACCGGGATGCATACGTTTTTCCTCGCACGCTGTCCACGTCTGTGGTGTGGTGCGCGAGGAGGAGAGAAGAGCAACAGTTTTCCGTTCAAATAGAGCAGTTACTCCAAGCAGATCCAGTTACACATGTCGGGAAACAAATGAACGTCGTGTAGAACGATGGCATTGCAAGAGATGGTGATGAAAACCATTTACTAATGAGCTATATTTGGATTTTTATAACGTGGCTACTCAGGATAGTATCTCAAAGGTGGAATTCGCATGATCACGACCGAATCAAGCAGTGCTGCAGATCAAGTGACTCCATCGACAGGACTGACAATGACTCAAAAAGTCTTGCCGAATTCCATCTTGGAGATACTACCCACAGCCACCGCATTAGAAAAACCCAAGTATAACTAAACGAACGAACTGACGAATTGAGTGCATAGACAAAACCCGCAGTTGTGCTGTCAGCAGAAGCCAAGTAGAAGCTTTGAAAGCGGTACCTTCTTATAAATATCTCTCTTCAAAAACTAGATGTGTTAGCTGTCTTCGCGATATCTCCAAGATTACCAACCGTCGTTAGTAATTCCTCGTTTATATCCGAAGCGTAATGCACTCATCCCTACTTGCCGTATTGAGAATTCCTTAAAACTTCTGTAGAAAAGCCAATACTCAGCAGAAAGTAGCATTGCCATAATTAAGTATTCGATGTAAAAGGATCCAGATTATATTAGATCCAAGAAGTTATTTACTGTGAACGTAATACAGGTCCACTTGCGAACTGCAACGGATTCTCGAAATGATCTCAAATGAAATGATTCCATGACAATGAGTCCGCCAATATTTAATTCTTTAATAGTCAAATTAGATTCATTGCCATATAAATGAAAAAGCTTAAACAAAAAATTCTAATTGAAAAATAAAACAAAATACACAAATGTATTATCATCCGAAATCATCAAACGAATTATTTACGAAATAATTTTTCTTTACTTACATTTAAATGATCTCTATTTTCTTAAGGAAGCCCAACGAAAATAATATAAATGACCATCACTGCTTTTTTGAACTAGCAAGTTTAACTAGCAATAACCACACGTCAGTAGACTTTCAATGTTTACGGTATTGCTACTGCGCGAAGCTTTTGCCTTTTTTATACAGATGGAGATGCAAACTAGCCATCACGCACAAGCACCAATATTTCAACATTAGCGTCTCCTCATTTAGGATAAAACGAAGAGGACATTGATCAACCGTTCATTTCTCTATCGTTTTTAAAGTGAGAGGCGCTGTTTAAGAGCATCGACCGACAACTGAATGCATAAACGCGCGCGCGCATTCATCTAAAAATAAAGAAAATGGCGCGCGTCAGAATGAAAAATCGTTCGCCACACCGATGATCGTGCCACTGACTAAACGTCCGAAGCTGTCAAATGATCGCACCGTAAATGAGAATTTGTAACTCGTTTTTAATATATTTCCTCTTTATGAAATGCAATAATTTATGCCATAATTTGTCAAGTATGACAGCAATACTAAATACCATTGACATGCTAAAAAAACGAATATAAAATCCACTGATAATTTTTCATGAGCAGGAACGGCATTAAAAAAGGTTTGTTCACTTTGAAAGATGATTCAAAAAATAGGAGAAAGTCTGCATGAGAACAGAATACTTTGAATGATTATGTTTCCTGGCGCGTCATCTGCTAAGGTCAGTGTAGAACATGTTTTAACGTCAGCTGTGGCTGCGATCTTCTCCCGCTCAATGGCGAGATCCGGCGCCGACCTACAAGTCGGCTTGCGATGTTTTCCCTAGCCAGATATCTCCCACCAGTGTTGCAGCCGGGAGGCACAAGCTTCAAGCTCCCCACACGTCCCCCGATATGAGAGAAATGTAAAATATGTAAGGAAGTGTTGTGCATGTAAGTGTGAGTGCGTGTGTATGTGTATAAGATGTGAGGTTATAACAAGGAAGCGCGCGGTCCATAGACTGTTTGCTAGGGTATTCCTACATTTGCCAGGTGTTCATCGGAGAAACCACGGAATAATACGGAAAATAACCACGGAAAAATACCCATCGGAGCAGTCAGTCGCTAGAATTCTCCTTCAGACAGAATGAACTGAACCTTTCTCCAGCCAATGTCGAAAATCCTGCCACCGTCGAGTCTCGAACCCTAATTCCTCCCGGTATTGATGCACTGAGCCATCTAAGCCGGTTTCGGGTACGTATTGTCTCCAACTTGTGAATGGGACGACTTGGTTCTCCGCAGTTGTTGCTAACCCAAGTTTTACTTCGAGGAAGTGGAAGAGAAATGGTTTAGTTGGACGCCCGGAACGAGCCATTTTACTACGCAAGGGAGGCGAACGCCACGCTCCCACAACTGAACCGTCACCCAGAGACATTTGCTCCAACACCAAGTAAAAACGTTCCAAATTATTTACAGTAGAAAAAAAAGATAGAAACTAAAGAATGATGACGTCGAAAGCGACGCATGCATTCCGATCCGCGTGCTGTGTATTATTGGCTTCAAGATCGGCGGCACAGTGGCCGAAGTGGGTTATAATGACAGTAGGATTGGAGGGGGGTGAATGTTGACAAAATTAACGCACGAAGAGATTAAATCTCTTGTGCTCCTATGTCAATGGAGTGAACACAATCTCTTGCGCTACGTTATACAATATAAATATTGGAAATGTATTAATTCATAGATTAATAATGTTAATATTTCAAGGTATAAACGTCCAGGAGACTCCGGATTGGAGGATGTCAAAGGTAATAAACGTGTAATTATGGCAATGTTAGTAAATAAGGTAAATTTGGGTTCTAACATATATGAAATTGAAATAAAAGCTCGTTTGCCTACAGGGGTAGTTTTTAATTATTTTTTGTATGAAACTTTATAAGCATTTGATATAAAATCTTGTTTTGGTTGGATATTATGTTTTTCAGAAGTGTATTTTGTTTACTATGTCTTTTAGTGGTGTGATGAGAGTTACATTTAATGTATGTGTTACTCTGGAACAGCAATTATGTGACTACGATCAGAACAATTTGGTACTAGTAGCCCAAATCTCAGTACCAGTACCAGCACTAGTACTAGTACCAGTACCAGTACCAATACCAGTACCAATACCAGTACTAGTAGCCCAAATCCTCACGCTCAATTAATTAATTCTTCCATATATAGGAGTAAAAATCATCGGGTTTTCTTAGAATTTCCTAACAACTATTACTTATGTCAGTAGCTGATGTCCCACTCCACCCTCCTCAATCGGTGAGTACGGAATCACCGAAAGCAGATCAGCTCGCGTCTCCCTCCGTGCTCGGTGCAGTTCATTGACCCTCGAATGGAACGGGAGGGGGCCCTTGGATCTTAAACGAAGCGAGGTTGCACTATACAGCAGGAGATAATAAAGAATAGACTATAAGAGACTCACAACAATAACAAAAAAGGAAAAGTAAATTAACGAAAAACTGCAGAAACTTTCTTTTTTTTTATTCACTTCATTAATTTTCAACTATTTTACGAGAACGAAAAGTATATGTTCTTTGTTCCAAAGGTAGAAGTGTATGAAGTTTTTTTTATAAAACCTTATGAATGCGATAAAGAGCACATAAAATGACGAAAGAAGAGAAATATACTTACAAAGGTGATAACCCTTGCTTCTAAGAAATTACTACAATATTGTATATCTATTCTTATAACTTTGAGACTTTAATGTCTGAAAGAAACAATTTGACAATTTTATAAATTAAAAATAAAACAAAGTTAATAAAATTATAAAGTAAAAAGGACTGAATTCAATACAGAAGTTTAAATGCAAAGTACAATATTTTCTGCTACGTAACTGTTTCTATACAATTAAAGACTCTACCGAGCATCAAAAATGAAAATAATATTAATTTTATAAATGTCATTGAAAGTATGAATTACCATTTGGAGTGTATAATTCTAAACAATCTGTAACAAGTATTGTACCTCAGCTTCTGGATCAATGAACATCAACTTGGTCAGGTTTTTCGACCAGACTCTCCGATCCTTTTCCCTATTGTAGGTCACAGAGGTTTAACAGATTTTGACGTTAAATAAATAAATGACAGGGCCAAATATCTTATAAGGATGAATTGGGTTGTCAAAAGACAAACTAGATGTAAAATTGAAACACAAGAAACAAAATGACTATAAGTACCCGCTAGTTACCACCTCACACATCAAAAGAAGAGCACACAACTGCGAAACGAATGAGATAATTTCAATCACGCTGAACTCTTAACTACAAGAGAGAGCCCATGGCTCAAACATATCAAATGATGGACTTCACGGCCACAAATTATTCTAGAAAATAGGGACAGGAAATCGGAACACAGATTCAGCAATTAGTCCAGAAGTTGAGAAAAATCGACGTAACAGATAACCACGGTTGGGTTATGGCGTCGATAATAATGAATGAATAATATCGGTAGCCTCATCAATGAAATGAAAGCTCCGCAGGGCTTGTAGCCACTGCACGTTGAGAGGGAGTGGGGGCAGACTAAAGCCCGCACCGAGGAGTCACTTCCTGTTCCGGCGCGAGGCTGGCGCTATTTACGCCGACAGGCCCACGACGCGGCAACGCGGCAGCGTGTCGCCCGTGGCAGGTATTAGCTCGCCCCGCGCCACCATCTTCTCCGTCTCTTTCCTAAGCCCTCCTTGCTCTCTCGTCCCCTGCGGTCTCGACTCTACTTCCGACGGCCCTCGCCCTCCACGAGCTCCCCCGCTCAGCCGCCACGGCCATGTGTCTGTCCTGAGCCCGGGCGCCGCGCAGCGCCGCGCCGCCCCTGACAGGTATGTTACCCGCACAGCGTCGCTCAGGCCGATGCTCAACCCAACGCCGTTCGCGTTAACCTGACACCTCATCACATGCTCCACTCACCGCTACCACGTCGGCATTACAATGATCTCTTTTATTCACTTCGCTTTGATTTGATTGATTGATTTTTTCGTGGTTCCCGGCGCGTCAACTCATTTGGCCATTAGTCCCGTTAGTGTAGTGCATATTTTTTTCTCGGGAGATGGCGGTGATCTTTCCCATTGGATGGCGAGATCCGGCGCCGACCTACCGTCGGCTAGTGGTTTCCCCCTAACCAGGACTCTCCCACCAGCGGGGCACCGCCCCAGCCGGGACAAGCTCTAAGCTCCCGACCGGTCTCCCGGAATATGTGGTAGTGTAGTGCATGTTAGTGTAAGTGTGTGTGTAAGGGGAGAGGATAGGACAAGGAAGAGGAAGGAAAGATCTCGCGCGGTCCGTGGCCCGTTTGTTAGGGTACTGCTCCGGCATTCGCCTGGTGTTGATCGGAAAAAACACGGAAAACTACCGATCAGAGAAGCCAGCCGCTAGAATTCTCCTCCAGACAGCAACTGAATTCGACCTAGCTGAAACGCTAGTGTCGAAAATCCTACCGCCGTCAGGACTCGAACCTAGGACCTCCCGGTCAGAGGCGCTGCAGTAGGCCGTTCGTGTTAACCTGACACCTCATCACATGCTTCACTCACCGCTACCACTTCGACATTACAATGATCTCTTTTCTTCACTTCGCTCGATCTGCTATCGTTGCGAACATGAAAGAGAACACGAACTACGAAAACAGCAACTACAAATAGAGGGAGGCAGGAGACAGAAATTCGCCACGTGGCTGATGCGGTATGAAGGTCCTCCTGTGTTGGAAAGCCGAGCAGAGATGAATGGTACCGCAGAACATGTGCAATAACCGTCCGGGCGATGTTTAGTGCCAGATAATGAAGAGGTATGGAAGGCCTCAAAGGAAAGCGGGAAAGATAAATGGTGTTGATACTTATACGAGTAATAGAAGACCAACCGAAAATGTGTCGCAAGTTCCCCCCGGGAATAACATTATTTAACACCAACACTTGTTTTACAACAATAAATCCCTTTTTTGGAACGACTGATGAGCTGTATAATATTTTTTCACTCTCAAGAAATCAGAAATGCATACTAGCTAGATGAGATTTCTTGAATTGTATCGCATTAAATTATAACTCGCTGCGTATTAATGAACATAAATGCATCATGTGATCAAACGACTGCAACAAAATGACAGCAATGAACATCAAATGTATGATACCAAAAACGTAATAAGGGATACGAAACAACAACACTTTCTCCATGAATCCTCAAACAAGAAATCAACACCAATATAATTATTTTTTTAGGAATTCAACGGTCTCACTAATAATCAAGCAAAATATCATTAAAAATCAGTGCTTGAACTAAACAATTTAATTTCGACACAATTAAATTAAGCCCCTCAGGTAACACGATGGAAACGTGCTAGCTTTATCCGGTTTCGATTCCCGGTAAAAATAAAATTGTAGCTTTGCAATAAATTATCCCAGTTTCTCAGTAGCTGTATGACCAACACAAGCTCAAGCATGCGCAGTAGACGGTGAAGGAAATACGACATTCTCGCCACATGAGTGTGTCCTCACCCTCCGGTGTGGAAATAACACTAGCTCCAGACCAAGGAACACCGTTAGCTAGCCGACAATGTCGGGCGAAAACGACCTAAATGACTAATACACACTGCAGGCAATGAAATTAAATTTCACCACAATAATAAACAAAACCCAGTCCCCGTGGCGAAAACGGCTGCGGCAGTCATCATCAGCGCCGAGGAGGCTGCAGGTTCGAATCCTGCGTAGGCATGGTTGGATTTGTGATTGCTCCTTCACCGCTCATCATCACCCTGTCACCACATCATTCAAGACATAACAAACTTGTCCTACCAACGGATTCAGCCGAAAAGCTGATCCCCAAAACGACACACGTTAATCGCTCTAGGAAAATTATGACTGGGTCCCGGAATATGACGTGTAGCTTAATGATAAATGGCTGATACGCATATAATAATAATAAGACTAATAATACAAACTCAGAAGCAAAAAAAAAAAAAATCAGACAATATACGGATATTCAAAGTGATATCAGAAAACTAGACTAAATTTTTATGGACACATCAAAAGAATGAATCCTAAACGTCGTACAAAACAAATAGTTGAATTTTATGAGAAAAGAAGTAAAGCAGCAACTGACACGATAAAACGGATAAACGAAATTAAAAAAGCACCTTCAATTATCAGGGATCACAGAAGAAGACATTCAAAACAAGAACACATTTAGATCTAAAGTGCAGTCATGGCGGATTGATTTGGAAGACTTACCAAAGTGTAAAACAGGAAAAGCTTGGACCGAAGACAGAAAGGAGGCGCACAGCTAAAGGATGAAAGAAACATGGGCACAAAGAGGCTAAGAAACACATCTGTGTACTTTGCGTAGTCCCAATTGGGCTTTTCGCAACAAGAAGAAGAAGAAGAAGAAGAAGAAGATTAATAATAATAATAATAATAATAATAATAATAATAATAATAATATGACTAATAATAATAATGTGACTAATATTAATATGACTAATAATAATTTGAATAATATTAATATGACTAATAATAATAATAATAATAATAATAATAATAAACAAGAGAAATATTTTTTTAAAGAAACGACAATATACTTGTATGCGAGAAAGAAAACTATTCGAAGTCCAAACAAGCATCTTTTGCATGAACACACATTCTCCGAATCTCCACTTCGCTTCCTGTAAAACAACGCCCCGATTCGGGAACTCGGTCGGATCGGAAAGCACCCCCCCGCGGCGCGGCATGGCGGGCCGCCAGAGCGCCAGCGGCGCGCCACACGCCTCCCACGCAGAGCAACAGCAGCGCCGGCTGCGGCGCGGCGCGGGGCGGCGCTGCCGCGGCCGAACTTGGGCGCCGAGTTGGAGACAAAGTGGCGCTTCGAACGGCGCCGAAAGCGACTGAACAGACGTCGCTCGAGCGCCCCAGAAGCCTCGCAGAACAACGCGCGCGCGGGGAAGTTAGCAGCTTAGCGATCGACCCGCTGCCGACGCGGGAGATGTGGAATCGCTCTCCCAGGCACGAATGTGATTTTGAAGACTTCCCTTGATGAGATAAAGCGCGATAGACCAGGCCATCTTCACAGGGGACGTAATCACTTTTAACAGGCCACGACGATACCACAAAACGTGCACCAGTAAATAATACATTCTCTTGCTAGTCGGACCAGATCACAAACGGAATAATTCTTAAAGCTTTCTTCTTTCTCAAAACATGAGAAATAAAACGGACGGCTCAATATTTGTAACTTATTCTCCAAGATTCAAGATCCATTAATAATTTTGTAGACATTTTCTCTATTTTAAATCGAACTGAAAGCATGTGATTGGATCACCACTCATACGCAATGTGCAAGAACTCTCGCCATCCTTTCCTCATTTCCTTTTTATTAATCACCACTTTCTAAGTGTCTAAAGATCGAGTTTATCTACACTTTAAGATCAAACGCAAACAAGATCGTCTTTCTGCCTCAAAAATCATTAAATCTGAAGAATTAAAATGACGAGAGGTATGTTGTGCCTTGGTAACATATTAAGGTGAACGAACTGCACTATACGAAGGAATATTTTCTAAGAATTCAATTTCTGCTTGTGAAAGAATATAAATAAATGATGACGATTTATTTATTTTGTCTATTGTGAAAAATCTGAAAACGTGAGAAAACTAAATTTTTCGAGAGTGTAACATATCTTGCCATCCTGCGATTAATTGAAAGGATGATCTACGATGAGAAAACAGACCGTTCAATTTATTTCATGAGCAAGATCTCAAATCATTAAAAAAGGTCACTTGACTTATTTTATCACGGTTTATTTTATTAAAATGTAGGCAATGATCATAAATACACTTCGTCGGGAATTTAACTGATCTAATAATACACAAATGTAGAGAATGATATAAGAATGCAGAGGTGTACTAATGTTATTTTCAGCAAAACGTTGACTTACCAGCTATTTCATTATACTCAAAGACAGTGCACATAACATTTTCAAGATAGTAAGGGAGGTAAGAAGTCTTTCCGCCCTCATGGCGTAGCCCGGCCCGTCATCAAGCTGCTCTCGGCGCCACCTGCTCAAATTTGTCGGCGCGGGGTTGGCGTGCCTGCGCGATGAGGAGCCCCTCGCGTTCCGGCGATTAGGGGTGCGAGGGTGGAGGGCGCCGCCTCATAAATTTTCCCCGGGAGTAGATCCCGAGGCCCGCCCCGCCCCGCCTCCGAGCCACGCCCCCCTCTCGCTCGCCGCGCCGCTCTCCGCTGTCGCGACGGGCGTCGAGGGCCGGTAATTGGAGATTCGGGTCCGCACACGCCGCCCCACCCCGCCAGCACTACCATCGTTAGACCGTCCCCGTCCCCGCCCTCTCCCACCCCCGCCCCGATTTCTTTTCAATTTGCCGCCCGCACGCGCCGGACTAGAGCGGTCCAAAGCGCCGACAGCGGGTTATACGAGCTCTTTTTTCTGGGAAAGTAACAAAATCGTTACACTTTAACTACATATGCCCCGTCCGCTTCGGCGCAGACCAACCAACGTTTACTGTACACCATCCTCGCCGTCCGATTTAACCACAGGCATACCAACAGCTCAGCTCAGCATGGTCTTAGATGAAGATTCGAACCGACGCGACGTAAGCCATGAATACACGCCGGCCCGGAGCGCACAATGCTTTAGCGGTCTCGGCTAAATTGACACCATCGATGACTTGCTTACATGTTTCATTTAGGATGTCAACTTTTATTGAAGAAATAAAATCCGCAAATACTGCAAAAGAAGTAAATGAGTTCACCAAAATTGTGAGTTCTTAAACGAGATCACTGGGTGTTAACGGGTGATGAACTTGAATTCACTGTTATGAGGGGAAGGCAGGCTTGGTTTTGTAAACGCGGGAAACGGTAATTCGAGTACACATCAGCGTGTTTTAAGTCGTAACTGCGGGGGGGGGGGGACTAAATATGAAAGCTGTTTCAATCGTTTTACTATCTCTTAATACAATTCTGTATTTCATTTGAATTCTTGCTGTTTATTACTGTTTAAGCTAATCAATTTCGAAGTACAAAAACATGCGTTGTAATGAATAAAAACACGAAATTCAAACAAACGGCTCTGTCTTTAATAATGTCACAAGGAAAGGACAATTATGTTACAGTATTTTTTCAGAAAAGAGGAACCTATATTGATTTTGTTCAAAACTTAATGCAAATGTATAAAAGTCCACTTTCATCCATCAAATAGTATTCAACCTTAACCGAAGTAAATTATGATCTATTGGAGGAACTCACTTTAATTTTTTTTTTTAATGCGCACAGAACGTATAGAAAATATTCGAAAACAAAACACACACATTTGGTATTTTACTACATATTATTTTACAATTTTTTTTACGACGCTATATGTCAATAATAAGTGAGTCAATAATGAATTGAAAATGTTTTAATTCAAATCACTAGAACATTAATTTCTAAATACATTACATAACTACCTTGAGAAACACGGCATTTCTTAAGCGTTTATCATAATCATCTATTAGATAGCTGGTGCACATGCAACAAATTATAATCAAATTTACAATTTTTAGTGAACATATATTTTCACCTGTTAATACCCAACTGAAAAGCATCCCGTTATCCAAGACGCATTTATCGCTATCATCTTTTAGTCATGTCTTGGTCTGTTCCCTATGCCAAACCACTTAACTACTTCAGTCACTTTCGAACTAAAATAATTAACAAACCTGAACGAAAGTTCAAATAATATATCTGTACTCAAATCTACGTCTTTTGGGAAATTTTATTTAACATATCAATACTTACAATGAAATGCCACATTGTAAAACATATTCTTTTTCATAAATGTTGTTTCTTTACTGGTATACGTAACGATAAGATTGAATTTTGTCACAGTTTCAGCTTCTACGCCTACATTACTTATAATGTTTCATTTTGGCTCAAATCAGGGAACTGAATGTAAAATAAACAACCATTCTTTGTTTTCTCTCAGATAGTTTTCTCTCGGTACACTTGTTTCACATTTTCATTTTCATTATGGCTAAGCGTGCTTACTCAAAAGCAATTCGAACGCTAGAAATCAACGACGCAGAAGAAGACTTCTGGAAAAACATTTTTAATCACAACTGTATTTTTTTTTAATCTTGGTCGCCGAAAAGTATCCGTGCCAAATTTAGGAATAACCACTTCAGTGGCACGAAGTTTTTTGTGTCACATTCGATTGTGAACAATTTCACTTTTATATAATACATATCCCAAGAGCGCGTTCGTAGGGCCATTGGTCCAATTGCATCTCCTTCCACTGAGGGCAGCACAGTGCGTGGCAAGGGTCCGTCGCTGAAAAGAGGCGCGCGGGTGCAGCGCTCGAGGCGGCGAACGCCGCCAGCGGAGGAACTGAACGTGACAGCCCGGCGCAACGCAACGCACCGCCCCGGAGCTAACAATGCAGCCGCTGCTCTCTGCAAGGGGCGGCACTCGGTGAAAGAGTTGACACGCGGGCGCGGGACACAGGCGAGAGAGTACGAACACAGCAACTCGGGATGCAGGAACAGATGACAACGAGGCAGCCATGAATACACTGCTCTGCCTGGAAGTAGTGGAAAAGATCGCGTGCGGTTCAATTAAAACCGAAGCTCCAAATAATAAAAAAGAAAACCTACTAACAGAACTTCACCAAAACGACATACAAAACAAAGAACGGATCAAACTGAATAGGGGAGTTTTCACTAATCCCTTCCATCAATCGCGTACGGCATTTTTAGGGATAGGGGTTTTATAGGGATAGGGATATATATTTTTAGGGATAAAAAGTCATGTCGATTGAAATTCAGCGAGCATACACACATGCACACACTACACGTAGTCAATGCAGCGAGAGGAGGACATAATTGTAATTATTGTGCAGTTAAATTCTACAAATATTACTTAACCAAAGCTATTAGCACGCGGAAACCTCGTAAGATTTGTTATCCCAATGCAATTATAATTACACTTGAGTAACTAAAGAACGCACTTCCTGATTTCTTCGATGAATACATTCGGTAAGAGTGATGAATCAAAGTAACAATAAAAAAGTACGAGCGCTTATTTTGGGGCAAATCAGTAGCAGAATAATCATTCGTTACCCACAGTTAAATAAGGTACACTCTACACCACTGCTTGCCAACTCAATGCTCTGTCACAAAAATCTGCCCTCTTGCTCCGAACAGTCACGGAACAAAGGAAGTTCCTGGCGCGGCGGCGGGCGCACAGAGTGACAATGATTGTACGAAAGTGGGGAGAGAAAGATTGCCTTAAAAAATAGATAGTTAGTTCTTTAAATAGTAATTATTATTTAGAATGCTTACTGAATAACAATATTAAAACTTAAATAATACAATATAGATTTTTACTTACTCAAAGCAATATCCGACTCTATCATAACCAGTACTATAATTCCACTTCCATTCTTTGCGTAACATTTTTGTAGTCAGGTTTAACATTTTAGGATAATATTTTATACAATGTTATATAATATAGAGAATTTAGTTCGTCCTGAAACAATCATTAATGTAAACAATTAGATACCTTGGAGAGGTCATATGGAAGAATTTGGTCCCCAAGCTTCATTAATGTTGCCCAATTTGTTTTGAAAATGTTGTAAATTCTCGTGGATTTCAGTATCTTTTCTTATATTCTTAGTACCTAATTGTATATCTGCAAAATATTTAATTCATCTCATGATTGTTGGCTACCTATAAATTCTCAGAATGTTTTGTTATATTGCAGGTGTCTGTGGGTCGCAAAGCTGCCTAATATTGGTAGGTTTTAGGTTGAACCTTTTAACTTTAAATGCCTTAGGTTAAACCTTTTAACATACTTCAGTTCTTTCGAACATACTAAACTCTTCACCTTTGTTCCAAAATCTATAAAAAGAAAATTTTCTTCCCAAATCGAAGGTAAATTAACGAGCATAGATAATGTCGCACTCAAGTTTCCTGAAAATTGACAACGGCAATGGTCCACAGTCAAGGTATTTGTCACCGGCGACCGCTGTCTGCCCCTCCCAGCCCCCCCCCCCTCCCCTTGCTCGCTCTGCTTCTCTGAGCGCCTGCTCACTAAGGGGAAAGCTTCATTTTTTTTTTTCAGTTGGCAAACACTGCTTTACGCCTACCGAAACAAATGCAATCTCCGTGAATATTTTATTGTCCATCGGAGAGAAGAGCACCTTGAAGGTGAACGTCGGAAAATCAGTTGTATATCCTTGTCACACTGTTTACAGCAATGTTAGTTTTCGAAAGTGCACCTTGCAGAAAATATTGCGTTACACGTTTGTTTGATGTCAAATCATCTTCTTCGCAGCGAAAATAAATAGAATGCTTCGATATGTCAAAGACAATGCTTCGAGCAAAGTAAGAAGCAAATCCCGATATTTCTCGAAGTTTTGAAAGAATGGGAACTACTTACATGTTTACTTTGCCATTACATTAACATCAGGAATCACAAGAGAAGCTAGTTTTATGATTTGATGAATGCACGCCTCAACACGCCGGATTTCCAAAGGAACTCTCAACACTCACTGCAGTGGAGAGAGAGGGGGAGGGGAGAGAGGGAGAGTTATGCATTCCTATCATGCATCGCAGGTGATCCCTCGGAGCGCGCATTGGGCGGAAGAGAATTCGGTTGCAGCGATGGTGTGTTGGGAGTGGAAAGGGGAACGAGCAGACGGTGGGGCGGAAGGTGGGGAGGGAGGGGGCGGAGCCAAGTGCATCTGGTGGGCGGCAGCTACTGCACACGAAATTTGAAACTTTTAAAAATGCCTCAGGAGATTCATGTAAAATACCCCTCCCAAAATTAAAATATCGGTTTGAAATTCAAGGGGGGGGATATCAGCCAGATCGATTGCTGAATATCAATTTTGGAGAAAATCGGCAGAACGATTTAACCGCTAGCGTTGTTCACAGACGCACGGGCAGACGTTTCGCCGTCAATCGACTTTTCAGTATCAAAGACCCACAAAACATGGATATGGCTACATCATGAGTTAGAGGATTATCACTCTACTCCGTAGGGGAAAAGTAAAACATGCTGCTCACATAAATTTAACCTAAGATGTAAAATAAAAATTGAAAGAAACAACTGCACACAACGGATGGCGCTACATCTATATTCCATTACTTCTATTTTAATCAATATTCTTTTAATTGAGGGTTAGGAAACCTGTCATTAACAAACAATTCATTGTTTCTTGTTTTATTTACTACAAAATTTATATGTTAACCTTTATTTAACTGGAATAATAGTAGGTAAATCCTATTAAAATATGGAAACTAATGTTAGTGCTAACATTCGGCAAATTTTAGTAACTGAAAACAAACAGTAACAGTTCGTATTTCTGAGAATTACCTGAAAACCAGTGAGATTTATTGCAATTCAGTGAAAAATTGAGTTTTCTGACATCTTAAACGT